>OZ007567.1:32269505-32359505 GCA_963931925.1 Onchidella celtica
CTGCACATTGTCCTAGAACATGTGACAGCTCTTGTGGTTGTGGAATTTCTGTTTGTGACGTCTTTCGATGAGGAGGAGGGACAAGAGAGATCCTCAGGTTTCAGAACGTTCTCGAATTAGGGATGAGGGAATCTTGACTTGGGATTAGCCTCAGTCTCTTAGGGGCTGTGTGTGTGTGTGTGTGTGAGAGAGAGAGAGAGAGAGAGAGAGAGAGAGAGATAGAAAGAGAGAGAGAGAGAGAGAGAGAGAGAGAGAGAGAGAGAGAGCGCCAAGGGAAAAGGACAATCAAGTTCTGGTGAAGAGATAATTAGGCTGTCAAATCCGCAAATGATGGAACAAAAATAAATTCATACAGACCTGAATGATGCCGCATCTTAGATTTAACTCTTTCACGAATGCAATTAGAAAAGGCGGACAGCCCAAGAAACAAAACCTTTATTCATTTTTACAAATCTCCCCAGAGGTGCCATTCAAGGCCAGTCAGAAACTTTTAGTTCGCACGATTTCTTTCTGTGTGTACACATGGAGCAGGTTACTGCGCACCTTCCAGTGATTAAGATCACGTTTTTACAAATCTTCCTGGGGGTGTCATCCAAGGCAGGTCAGAAACTTTTGGTAAGTGCGGTGTCCGTCTGTGTGCACACATGGAGCTAGTTATTGTGGACTTTTCAGCAATTAAGATCACGTTTATTTTGAAATTGCGAGACATTTCGGGGCTGTCAGGTTAGATAACCGAAGAGGGAGAAAACAATAAAGGAGATCTTGGATATTGGCAAATGTAGTTAGAAATGATATTTTGGGTCTCCAAAAAGCACATGAAAACGGACTTGAGCCTATATCGGGTGACAGATGGGAAGAATTTGTTTTCTTCTCTTTTTCATTCCTTTTAGTTTCCGGGATATTTGTTCACCACATGTTCTACAGTGACAGATGCATGTCAGTTGAAAGTATGCCTTCGCAACCACTTACATACCCACGTTGTCACCCACCCATGCGCTAATTCATGAAATTATCATCTGCTGAATTAAACCGTGCATAAAATCAGCAATGCACACCTCACCTGAGGTAGTCTTGCACTGCTCCCACCCGCGCATCGTCTTTAAGCCCACCCAGGAGATGCGTGTATTTTTTTTAAAAAGTATCTTTTATACAGCAAACCAGGATGGATGATGACCTACATGGATAAATACCCCGCCCCCCGCACCTTTTAGATTGTTTATCATGAAAGAGAACGGTGCTTCTGGCAGCGGTAGATAAATTATTACAAACGTGCATGTACCATGATAAGGAAGTCTTTTCGTGCAATCATAACCTTTACATGGAACGGATCGTGTGCAAGATACAAAACACAGGGAAATTGATTTTTAAATTTTTTTTATGGCCAGTTATTGATGTTTTTCATTACATACATTTGCCAGTGACTGAATTACATAAAGTCACATTATGAGATGTATATTGGGCCACCTGATCGAATTTGTTTAGTTGCTACTGACACAATGTTTATACATTGTACTTCATTGCGCACCAGAGGTGACACACTGGTGGGTTGATGAGATCTGTTTGAATGTTCCACCCTAACATTTAAAACAGTTGCAGTGGAAACATCACAGGAGGACTCAGTGGTGAAACACTGCATGTGATCAATATTGACAGTGATTAAACGATAAACCAATGCAGGTTAGCAGTCAACCACCGGTGAGCCAGTCTTCGTCCGTATGGCACCATGACCGAATGTCGAAATGCCCATCATCAAACATTTCATTGTATTGGTTTTTCTAGCGTTTTATCTCCAGATAGCGATCATTTAATTTAATGGAAATACTTCATCCACAGTCCTCTATTATTTGTTTTTTTCAATGTGTATAGACTTTTTTTTTTAAAAACTGGATGTATCCATTCCGTGATTAACACTGAGTACTGATCTTCACAGAATGAAGACATAATTGGCACTGCACAAATAAATAAAAAGTCCGAAAACATCAAGCCACAACAGCTCCACTAGCCCGGATGTTGATCATGAAGGTGAAGGACCTTACGCTTAAACGTATTTCAACCGTAATTAAAACCTTTATTGACAACCCCTTACTGTGGTCTCTTGAAGCATTTCCAGTGTATCCTTGATTAACGAACACCATGAATGGCATGGGCTCCAGGGCGATGAATAAATATCTAATTATATATCGGGCCCCTGGGTTTCTTGATGAAAAGGATATGAACTCGCAGAGATGCGTCCATTTGCCTCCGTATTAATGTTTAATCAGGGGCTTTTGCTCTGTCGTGTATCATGAACAAAAAGATCATTCTGCTGGTGCAAGACAGCTTAGGGCTATGTCCTTAAGGCGCCCGTTTGGGTGGAGACGTGTCATTTTATGTGTAAATAATTATACCTGTTCAAGTAAACATTCCTGTGTCCTTGAATGGGCTGCATGGGTTAATTGCAGCAGTGCAATGCTACAGGGTATGAGGATTTTTTTTTTTATTGTGTAACTTAAATGAAGGCTGTGTGGAATAATCCAGAACTACCGCTGGGCCGTTCATGCACTTCATGTCCTCCTGAATCTTCAGGAAGGCAGTTTGACATTCAGTGTTCGCAAGTTACAGCCAGTTTAATGCATACATAATTATTTATTTATGTTTCAATATACGTGTAACAACTTTGGAACCACATGGTGCCTGAACCGTGTCATGGTTTACATGAATCCAACAGAAATGTTTCCACAGAGAGCTGGAAAATTGTTCCCTGTACAAAATGATGATCAGAAATATCTCGCTTAGTGGAGAATTGTACAATGGAGAGCTAATGGCTGGTTTTATCCATGCGAGATAAAACCAATCATTTGAATATAAATTATTGAACCATATAACTATAAATTTATAATATTTAGCTGAATGATGGTTTGAATTGTCCTGTGTGTACCCGCATACTTGATCATACGATGCGAACTCGGATATTGTATAGTTTTTGTCTCGTCAAAAATATGTAAAAGCAGACCCATATCAAGAATGCCTCGTATCAATGAGGTTTTCTGACTGGAAAGTCATTGATGCATTTTAGGTCATTAATATTAATAATAATAGATGGCATTTATATAGCACATATCCATTGCCATTAAAAATGCTGATATGCGCTTTACAGAAGCTCTCTCACTCGCTCTTTCATTCTCTCACCCCCCCCCCCTCTCTCTCACTCTCTCTACCTCTCTCTATATCTCTATATCTCAGTGAGCTCAGAGCAAATTGTAACAGCAGCCTGTTAGGCGCCGTTCACAACTCACAACTGACAACTTGTATTCTAAAGTATTATAATAATATTTGAATATCTATTAATATTTATTTAATAATGAATTATAAATTCATTATTGTTTGTGATATGGGGCTGATATTACACCAATATTTATCCTTTACATAGGTATTGCATGTTTTTGTGTGTCATATCATGCAGGCTGAAATCAAATGATAAAGGATGTTATGAGGCGAAAATTGTTATTCGTTAAAATGCTTGAACAGCATGTTCCTGTACATAGTCGTTTTATATCTGGCCCTTTCATTGGTCTTTTGCTTTGACTTGGAAATGCATGCTGTGTAAAAGGTTGAAATAGGAATAAATATCAGCCTTTTCTTGGACGGACTGATTTGGCATTTTCAAAATCTGTCATCATCTGGCTTTTTATTTTCTTTAAGAATTATGTTTAAATCATGAGGGAATAAATATAATGCTGTCTAGGTCTATTGAATGGAGGTCAAAATATAGAGTAAACTGAAGTAAACCTCAAGAGGTTAGACGCTGCTTTTCTTTTTTATAGGCAGAAACTCGAGAAAAGCGCCCATCTAAAATCAATTGCTGGGAAAACCGTGCTCAATAATATTGATGATTGGGCCAATCAATGTTTCGTACACTAAAGTGATGATTGTTGTAAACCGCAGTTTATCTCTGAAGACGTGAGTAAAAAGCGATCGAAATTTAGTTTTTAAAAGAAACAGAAAGAGTTATTCATATTTCAAAGTTCTTTTCTGTATATTATTATGTTGTACATGTGGGAAACCCTGATTCCCAATGACGGGCTGATAATTTGATGTTTTGAATGAGTAATACATGTTATGAGATACAGTATTACGTTATAGAAACACTCATGATTGATAGTAAACTGCACTACAGAGATAGTCTCATTCTAAAGAGTATTTCAAATGGCATGATATGGAATGGAACTGGAGAAATGCACGTGTAGAACAACATCTACCGTACCAGCATACTCAGGGTGCAAATGTGTCTGTCATTCACTGTAATGCATGGTACACTTAAACATTGAATCATAATTATTTTTATTATAATATGCCTCTCTGTCTCTCTCTCTCTCTCTCTCTCTCTCTCACTCTCCTGTCTGTCTGACTGTCTCTCTCTCTCTCTCTCTCGGTCTCTTTCTCTCTGTCCCGTCTCTCTCTGCCTCTTTGTCTTTGTCTCTGTCTCTCTGCGTGTCTCTTCTCGCTGTCTCTGTCTCTCTCTCACTCTTTCTTTCTCTTCTCCTCTCTCACTATCTCCCCACCTTTCTCTCACTCTCTCTCCCCCTCCTCCTACTCTCCCTCTCTCTCTGCTACCTATGCACTGTCTTCCAATTCTTCTGTCTATTCACCGGGGAACATTCTCCACTGTTCCTCTTAACTACAGGCTCATACTGCATTACAAATCATTGTCAGGAAGGGACGGATATCATTGATTTACGTTTTCCCTTTCCCTTCTTCACTCACCTCCATATGCTGAGAGGTCACATTTATTGCATAAGGCTGAGACTGGCTTTTCTCTACTGTTAATAAAGTTTTCCCGTCAATAGTTGTTCTTTATGTTTCTTGCAGCGTCACTGGCAAGCGTGACCGCTATAGCCGGCTCATTTCCGTTGCCTTAGAAAACCACCTCGATAGGAAATGAGGTTGTAAACTTTGCTGGAGAATGTATGGCACTAAACTTGCAGTTTAATTTCATAACGTTCAGGGCTTTTTCTATTAGATATTTTTAAATCTCTATATTGTAATAAAATCTGTGGGTTGCCTCATAATGCATTGGCAAATAAACACATGATTATAAGGTAGAATAATGAGTATATTATTATAGTTCGGAAGGAAAACTTCATAATAATATAATTTGCATTTTTTCCAAGCTACTCAGCATTGTTTTTTTCTCATTTACGAAAAAGACTAAACACAAACGCAATTTCACTTGCTCATGACATGTTATTAAAGTAACCCTAACACGTCATTTAAAAACAAAAACAAACAACAAAACAAACATAAAGTGGATAAAAACACGAATTTCATCGCAAAATAGTTATATTATTTCCATTGTAACTGAACTCAGGTTTCATGTCTAACAATTCACGACAGTCGTTTTAATGACATGCAGTATGTTCATCTGTCCAATTATTTATTATTATTTTTTAAAAATTTATCTTTTGCTTCTCGCCGTTGTTATTATTATTTTTTTTTAAATCCTGGTATTGTGCGCATGCCCGAGAGAGTGAACGCATGGGAACCCAGACGGCATGGGCGAGATGCTATCAATTCTGCGTAACGAAACTACATGTATGCGCATGTTTTCCAGGAAGTAATACAGAAACAAAGCATCACACGAGCCGCCGCGTGTGGAGTTTCATTTTAGCAAGGGTGATTGGCGCGTATCAATAACGTGATCAACTGTTTCTTCCTGGTTTCTTTCTTTTTTTTTTCTTTTTTCAACAGTTTGGCTTCCTGTCTGTTTGTCGATTTGCCCCGTCGAAATACCGAAACATTACCCAGATTCACCTTTCTTTTCATGCCTATTTGTAACCTTTTCTAGCTGTACATCTCTGCCTTTATATACCTCCTCAAACATCCTTGACAGTATAATAATAAATTATTCCACCTTGTTTCCGTTCACTGTAGGATGTAGACCAGTGATCTCCGTCCTTCTCTGTTTTGGGTCGTTTCTACATTATTCCATATCTATCTATTTTTTTTTTTACCTTTATGTATACCGCCTCTAAATATCATCCGTCGTCAGTTGATGTCTCTTCTACATTATCATGCCTCATGCACCTCCTCAATACATTTTCTATCTTTATGTGCAACTTGTAAATATTCATAGTGATGGCATACCGTTCTGGATCCCTGGCTTGCTGCAGACAGTCAGGCACCACTCCAGTGTTACACGTGTCCCTATCACTTTAATACTATCATGGTTTCATGCAGAACTCTGTGTATTTATTAACTTCTCCTCCAACCCCTCCCCCCTCCCCCCCCCCCTTTTTTTTTCTAGTCTGGTGGTGAGTGATCTGGTTAAAAAAAACAAACAAACACGTCACGCTCACACGACCGCCGCTACCGTTAAATTGCTGACACCTAGCATAACGATTATCATCGTGTCATCCCGTGCATCGTGTCTCCTCATCTCTCTTGACAACAGACCCACCTCATACGCCCTCTCCCCTGTATCGCACAGTTCATGCGTGTGAAATGTAAAGAAGAGTTTAAAAACTGGCCAACTGAACAGTAAATTCAGTGATATCGATCGCCATTCACCCCCCCCCCCTCCCTCCTTTTTTTTTCAATTCCTCAGCGCCCGGCACAGAATCATCATCCCTCGTGATGAGACAGAAAATCATCCTCTTCTCTAGCATAATTAGATCTATACCTGTACAATCATTTATAAACAACTACAGACAGGTTGGTCGAGGCACAAGATTGTAATGTGGAAAATAGTCTCTTCATTAAGAAAAATCAACAGCCCAAGACAAAGGAAAACGCGTCTAAATTTTCTACCTTGATGAAAGCCCTTATTAGATAGACAGAACGTTTGCATATTTGAGAGGTTTTTGTTTTTGTTAATTGAGTTTATTGTGCAGTTTTCTCTCAGTATGTTTCTCAGGCATTAGTTTGCGAAAAACTTTTTTTTTTTTCTTTTAGCATGCTTAGGTTCTTAACACGGTATATTGTGCCCTGCCATCTCAGCCATATTTGTTTTTGTCCACTCCACAGATAATTATGACTCTACAATCAGTGTCCATAAAACTCTTTATAGTTTATTCTGTAACCTAGATTGTGACGTATTATGCCCCGTTATACTCGTATCTCTCACGGACGGGCTGGAAAGCGTTACATGTATTTAGTTATGACTTAATTGTGTCGCTATCTTGTGTTTCAGTGGCGAGATGAACGCCGTCACTGTCTTATCTCTTGCTGGGTGGGTGGTTGTAACCCATTTCTTCTGTCACATAGCTCTGTTGCTGTTGGGGTAAGAGTACTTGGGGGAGCCCGAGGTGTTCATAGTGTGGGAGGATGCCATGAACAGTGAGTGGCCTGGAATTGGGAGATACAGATAGCCTTGATACATCTGCCCCCTTTATAATTGGGGTCAGTGGGTGAATCCGAGTTGCAGCCCTCCCAAGAGGAATGCAACACTGCTGTTATCCCTGTCTTTCTCTCCCTCCCTTTGTATCTCCCGTCCTCCCTTACCCAGCTCTTACCTTCCTTTAGGTAATCGAGTTTGATAGAAGAGGTCATCCACAAAATACTTACTGTCGGCGGAAAGGTGGGGGGGGGGGGTTGAGGGATACCCCCAATGTATAGTATGAAAAATGCACATGAGGGTGGGGGGGGGGGGAGCTTATGGAATTAAGTTACAATATAATATAGTGTGATTATACATGAATAAAAATTATGTTTGTAATCATTATGAAAGAGTCAAAGTTAACCCTGGTAAAATGCGACTAAAGGATTTAGAACATCAAAGCCTTGTCAAAGACATCCGCCATTCTAATGGCCGTGGGCTCGTACAAGAGGGTTGGGGTGGGGGTGAATCGTTGCCTACATACGTAGAGCGAGCGAAGGGGTTAAAAAATAACCAAACATTCACTTGTGTATTGTGTAGAACAGCCTTTACCTGCTTGATCTGAAGAGATGTCCCGTGGTGGTTCCATTACCCGCAGGACGGCATAATTTAAGATTTTCGTTAACTGTCTCGATAACTAGCAATCACTGGCGTCTCTCTCACTTCCCAACTCCATTCAGTAATTGGAGGTCTCAGACTTCGTTGTCTGTGACTGATACTCTTTCCGCCTCATCAGTTCAGGTTCTCACATTCTTTTCGTTCTGGTCTTCTTTATTTGGCTCATTCTGTTTCTCCTCCCAACTCCCCGCACTTATCGCCACCAAAAAAAAAAAAAAAAGGAACAAACTCTGTGACCTCTTCCCTAATGTGTTTAAACGAGAACCTTTCTGCTACCTTTTTGATGACGTCATTTATTTGTTTCAATGACGTCACCCAAATTTGTAATGTGTACCGTATGGCATCCTCGCTCCCCAGAGCACGAGCGGCTGAGCATTTCCACATTTTTGGGAAGAGGGGGGGGGGCGGGTGAGCATGTGCACTGACAAAGGTTAGTTACATTTCAAAAAGAAGAACTGAAATTCTGCAGAGAATGAAACATTTGAAAAAGATATTAATTAATATGGCATTGCAACTTCGGACGAAAGAGCAAACAAAATTCGAAATTACGTAGGAGCACAATTTCTGTGACGTCAAATGAAACAGTGAATGATATGTCATTAACCTTGTCTTGTTGTGGGTCTTGGAAATGCCCCCCCCCCCTCCACTTCTCAACCCAACCCCACCCTTGTCGTCTCATGCACATATACTTGGTGCCATTACACTTTTACGGCTGAACATGCATGGAGATGGCATTTGTTTGCAGTCAGTATCCTAATGTGCAATTAAGAGAAGCATGCATCAATGATTCTTCAGCTGAAGTTCAGAAGCAAAAGGTTAACATCCCAGACAAATGACTCTAAGTGGGTCCTATTTGGCCAAATGTGAACCTCTCCTGCAATAATTTGGCTATTCCAGCACTTCGGGGTGGGGTTTTTGGTTGGATGGGGGGGGGGGTAAGAATCTTATTTAAACTCGTCCACATATACATCCTCATCAGTCTGACCCGTGCCACTGTTTTCCTACCACAAAAGATGTTTACATCTCACAAGCTTATACGTCCCAGGCAAGTTTCAACTCTTTTTCTCTTCCATTGTCTGTCTTTCTCATCCTCTCTTTCTCTCCAATTTCCACTTCTTCCACCGCCGAATTGACCAAACCGTTTACCCTCTATTGCTCACCCACTCTGTTTTCATAATCCTGGGGGGGGGGGGGGGAGCGGCTCCCACTTTGCTAGTATAAAATCTATAAATCCTATACAGCTTTAGCCTGTCTGTCCTCGATAAGACAATAGCGTTCTCCCCTGCCCCCCCCCCCATATTTCTCAGCCGTTGTCTTGTTTGTGCCTCCTGAGACTGTCGCCCACACCTCGGGTCACACTGCGTCTCAATCCCTACAGAATAATTGCACGATTAAGGGATTATGTGCCGCCCCTGTCGCCCTTTTTTATATGGCCTTTAGCGTCTTTACAGACGGTCTTAGCAGCTAGAATATTCACTTTCACTTTGACTGACAGCTTCTCTCGTGGCTTATTCTACCAATGTTTGACCCGAGAGTGCGATGGCAGTGATTGCAGGTCAGTCTTTTGGGTTCACTTTGGCGAGTGTTTTCATTCCGCCTCTGTCGTTTTGTCAGGTATGTTTCTTTTGCCTTGAAGTCTATTGCGAGCGTGCCACTGCGCAATTTTTGTCTCCATCTGCTTCGATCATTTGCAAGGTTCTCCCATTCATTGGGGTCGATGTTGAATGCTTTCATCGTGACCTTGCAAGTGTCTTTGAATCGCAGATGTGGCCTACCTCTGGGTCGGTTGCCAGTAGCAAGTTCCCCGTAGAGAATTTGTCTGGGGATGCGATCATTTTCCATACGGTGGAGATGTCCAAGCCACCGCAGTCTTTTTTTGCCTAGGAGAGCCTGAGTTGATGGAATGTTGGCTCGGCTCAGAACTTCGATATTTGAGATCCTGTCTTGCCACTTGATCTTGAGAATTTTGCGTAGGCAGCGCAGGTGGAAGGAGTTGAGGGATCTTTCATGTTTGGAGTAGGTGGTCCATGTCTCTGAGCCATACAGCAGGGTGCTTAGGACGCAAGTTTGGTACACGAGTACCTTTGTTTTGATGGTCAGCTTGCTATTGTTCCACACCCTTTTTGAGAGTTTGCCAAAAGCTGTGGCCGCCTTTCCTATTCTGGCATTTATTTCAGTTGTTATGTCTATGCTACCACTGATGGTTGAGCCTAGGTAGCAGAATTTTCCCACTTGCTCCAGAGGAGAGCCATTCAGCATGATTGGGTTGGGGTTTCTCAAGCCTTGTGTCAAAACTACAGTTTTTGAGACACTGATCTTTAGCATGAATTTATCACAGGCTTTGGCAAGGCTATTGATGAGAGCCTGGAGCGTGGTTTCATCGTGGGCCACGATTGCAGCATCATCTGCGAAGAGGAGCTCTTGTAACATAATATGCTCTGTACGAGATTTTGCTTTTAGTCTGGCAACATTAAAAATGGAGCCGTCCACTCTGGTGTTAATAAGTACTCCACCTGAACATTGACCAAAGGCATTCTTGAGTAGGGCTGCAAAATATATACCAAATAAGGTAGGAGCAAGAACACACCCCTGCTTCACACCGCTGTTTACAGCAAATGAATTGGATGTGCAGCCCTCAAAGTTGACACATGCCCTCATGTCAGTGTGGAAGGATGCAATAAGTTTTAGCAATGTTGGTGGACAGCCTATGGATTTAAGGACTGCATACAGGCCAGATCGGCTTACGGTGTCGAAAGCCTTTGTTAGGTCCACAAAGCATGTTATAAGCGGCCTGTTTTGTTCTTTACATTTTTCTTGGATTTGCCGAAGTGCAAATATCATGTCAATAGTTGATCGTTTGCTTCGAAAGCCACATTGTGTTTCTGGTAAGACTTTTTCCGCCAGTTGTTGAAGGCGGCAGAGGATGACGCGAGCAAAAGCCTTTCCAGTAATGCTGAGGAGGGATATGCCTCGATAGTTGTTGCAGTCGCCTTTGTCTCCTTTGTTCTTGTAAAGTGTGACAATTTTGGCGTCTCTCATATCATGTGGTATCACGCCTTCTTTCCAACACTGCAGTAACAGATTATACAGGTGTGGTAATAGTGGGCCTTTTAGGTCTTTTAATACCTCTGCAGGAATGTTGTCACTTCCTGTGGCTTTTCCAGCAGACAGGTGGTCGATTGCATTGGAAAGCTCGACTAAGGAAGGTTCAGCGTCAAGTTCGGCCATTATTGGCAGTTTTTGGAGGTGTTCCTCAAAATCTGGTGGAATATTTTTCTCAGTTGAATACAACAGAGAGTAATGCTCTATCCACCTATTCAGTTGTTCATTTTTATCTGTGATGGGTTCACCATTTACAGACTTCAGTGGGGCGCTTTTGGTGATGATTGGCCCAAGAGCTACTTTCATCTGACTAAAGGCGGTTTTCATATCTCCCTTTTCATTTGCCTCTTGTATGCTGTTACACAAGTCTGTCCAGTATTTGTTGGCGTTGCGTCTTACCTCCAGCTGAAGTTTAGCTTTTGCATTTTTCAAACAAGTTTTTGTACTCTGATTGCAATTTTTGTTATACTCATTGAAAGCAGATTTCTTTTGCTCAATGAGAGGTAGGAGAATTTCGCTGTTCTGGGCTACCCAGTCGTTGTTTGAAACTTTATGCTGTCCAAAAGACTTGATGGCACAGTCATGAATTTTTGAACTGAGAGTGTTCCATGTTTCATCTACCGAGTCACATTGGGTGACATTATCCATGCTTTCAGCAAATAACTTTTCAAATGACTTTCTATTTGATTCATCTCTGATTGCTGTTACATTGATCTTAGGGATTGAAGGGGCTTTTGATCTGTATATTTTCTTGGCCGAAATTTTGATTTTGCTGACTACCAGTGCATGGTCGGTGTCACAGTCAGCACTGTGGAGGGAACGAGTTATTTTTATACAGCCCAAACTCTTCCTCCTTGAGAGAATAAGATCTAATTGATGCCAATGGCCAGACCTGGGATGGCGCCATGATGTTCTTTGGCATCTCTTAAGGTCAAAGTACGTGTTTGTAACACATAATGAGTTTACGGAGCATAGCTCCAGAAGGCGCTGCCCGTTTTCGTTGATGTTGCCAATGCCGAAGTGCCCAATGCACTTTGGCCATGCGGAGTGATCTGCTCCCACTCGAGCGTTAAAGTCACCCAGAATTAGCAGGCCTTCGGTGAGAGGGATGTTGTGGAGAGTCCTCTGCAATGCCTCGTAGAAAATGTCTTTGGTTTCGTCAGAGGAGGTAAGTGTTGGGGCATAGACACAGATAATGTTGGTAAAACCAGACCGGGTGTTCAGTCTGAGTGTCATGATGCGTTCTGACACTCCAATTGGAGTTGCGATCGAATTGATAAGGGAGTTTTTTACGGCGAAGCCCACGCCGTGGATTCTCGGCTGTTCGCTGCTAAGGCCTTGCCAGAAGAAGGTGTAGTTTTCTTCTTTGACTGACCCGGAGTCGGGAAGTCGAGTTTCTTGAAGGGCAGCGATGTCGATGTTTAGTAGCTGAAGTTCTCGATCAATAATTTGGGATTTCCTGATGGAGTCAATATCAGTGAGATCTTGCTGTTGCAAGCCTGGGCGCATTGTTCTGACGTTCCAGGTACCAAGTTTTAGTATTTTTCTGTTTTTGCCAGGTGCACACTTTACGTCAGCTTTTTGACTTTTGGTCTAGCTCCAACCACCTTATGAAGCAGGCTGACGTGGCGGAACAACACCCAACTGCCTGGGGGCTGCCCAGGTTACGGCGGGCGGTAGTTGATCAATGCAGCTGAAAAGCCGCTCCCACCGACAGAGGGGACCCCTGGCGCTCATCCGTACGCCAAATGGATTGAGCTTATCACCGGTAACTGCCACCTCCCGTGTTGTGCCCATCCGTAACGGATGGCTGGAGTGTCCTCTCCAAATCGGAAATGGGTGGGCTTATAGAGGAGAGACAGACGCTTGCCAAGCCCGAGCAAACGCCTCCTCGTTTTGCTGCCTTGCCTGGGCTATTTTTAAGAGATGGTGCTTTGCCCAGAGGCACCACCCCTCTCTCTGCCATTCTAGTTAAACCCAAGGGAGAGACCAGGTCAATACATTTGGAACTAGTCCGGCTGCAGGAGATGCTGGAAGCCATTTTGATGCAGTTCTCCCTGACAACCACCTTCGGGTCTCCACTCCTGATTTTCTGTCTGGGTTTACTCCCATAGCCTTTGCTATCATAGCAACACACAAGGCAGTGTGGTATTTGTATTCAGGGTTATCTTCCCCTAGTCTTCCTCTCTCCCGAGATGACCCACAAGACAGTGGGGGGTGACAGTAGCAGGCTGTATTGTGTACTGTTATACAATAGCAGAAAACTCTGGCCTGACATACCGCCCTTTTTATCTTCAGATAAACCTCATTCTTCTCCTGCAATCATCAGAAAACTGGTCCTGAAGTATGTCTTTGTGTTAGTGGCGCGTCCGCTTGTTTTCGTTTGGGGATAGAGCCCTTTTAAAACAAAATAAATATCATTGTCCTCCTTAAATAGTCCGTCTTAAATGGCTGACCTATAGGATATATACTAGGACTAGGCGCGCGTGTGCGAGTAGCAGTCGCGTCTTTCGTTCGAGTTCCCATTGACCCTACAATGTGCCCGTGCCTGGTATGTGCACGCATTGCCAGTAATTCGCCGAGAGTTGGAGGAGAAAAAAAAATGCCATGCAACTCCAACGTAGGCAATAACGTCGCCTCTGTGCGCTCCTATCCTAAGTAAGTGTTGTTTGAATAACGTGGCTGATCGTTTTGGTCAGCGGTGTTGGGCTTTTTCTTCGTTTAATTCTTGTTTTTGAAAATCCAATCCTACTAGTTACCTTTCTCACGGGTCACTGACATTTATAATAATATACGCTCACGGTTATACATGGGACGCTCGCGACTAAACATACCACACCACGCAAGTATTGAAGTCCAGTCAAACAAATCCCCGCCTCCTTCCCCACGCTCAGTCAATATCCACAAATACGAATAATAGAGGACGCGCGTGATGTACTCAACGAACACCTTTTTTTAAAATGACATTTCGACATTCCCCAAGTGTATTATGTTTACTATGACAGGCTTGGCTTTACAGGAAAAACCCAGGCAAGAAAAGGATGTCATTTAGTTGTGCCCATGAATAAAAAAAAGATGGACAACTCCACTTTAACGGTTTTTATTCCCCAGAAAATTGAGTTCGATGTTTGTTTTGCCGTTGAGTTAGGTAGCATGTTAAGAAAAAAGAGACGAAATAATTAGTTTAATTCGACTCGGGGAATTTGGACATTTAATTTATTCCAGTGAAATACTGGGAAGTCCTGTAAGCACTTACAAGGTTCTGTTAGTTCCCAATAGAAGTGGAGTTTGACCAGTTTTTTACCCATCGGTATAATAATATTTATCATCACAGCAGAATCGTTTTCACTTTTAAATTAGAGTAAATAATTCAGACCCCTGTTTGAAGTGTACATTTGTATGTGACTCATCTAACACTACATTTGAATACTAACACTTTGGTATTATCTAGCTTTACTGCCTCAAATAATTATTTTGACAGCTGCAACAGCATTGCATGCTGCACACCGAAGCCTTTGACTTGCTTCAAGATGCGGATCATAGTAATAACCAATACTAAAATATTTTTGGGAGGGTAGATATTAAACATGTTGTGGATCTGACACAGAAGGAAATGTAGGAAAAACTGTGAAATGTGATATGAGTTTGAATTTTCATGTAACTTTCACTTGTGAGAAGACAAAACTGCAGATTAATGGCAGTGCGATTCTGGGTTCCACGAAGCTTCAAAGGCTAATTTTAACCTTTTAATGTACACTTCCATTATGATAGAAGAGAAGTAGTCAGGTTCAGAGGAATAATATTATGGATAAAGCAAGTTATGAACTTTGCTCTGAGCTGCAGCTTTATACTTCAGATCGAAACAGACTTTGGTACGATGTGCTCTGTAAGAGAACGTTTGGCTTTGATGTGTTACCGTACAATATACAAATTATACATGGTAATTCTAGACGATTAATAAATACACATTATCTTGAAATTAATAGATTAAAATTTATCCATATCATCCCCCCACCAGCAACAACAACATTTATTATTCATTATGAAATATACATTATTATTAATAAATATTCAAATATTATTTGAGTTGTGAACTGTTGAGAGTTGTGAACTGCGCCTAACAGGCTGCGTTACAATTTGCTCTGAGATAGAGAGAGGTAGAGAGAGAGAGTGAGCGAGACAGGGAGAGAGAAAGAAGCAGTGTGGTGTGTTGAGTGCTTCGCAGGCGCTCCATTCTGCTCTGTGGTTGACATGTTGCTTCTGTAAAGCGCATAGAGCATTTCAAATGGATATGCGCTATATAAATGCCATCCATTATTATCTCAGGAGTTTGCGGACTCTTACATATTGCTCTGAAATTCATAAAAATAGATAAATAAATAAATAGATTGAACTTAAATTAAACATTGTTTTGCAAGCTTTAATCTCAGATGTTTCTATAAGAGTCTGAAGAATATAAGGAAAAAAAAAAAGATTAATTGAAAACTTACCGCATGTCCCACTTCGACTGGCTCTTACAGTCTGGGTCATTATTGATTATTTCTGTGTCTCCAATAGTTAATAATAACTTTCAACTTGCCATTTTTGGAAAAGTTCATGCGATGGCAGAGGCGGTTAAAAGATCGCAGAAAAAGAATAATAACTAAAATAATATTTGGAAAAGTTCATGCGATGGCAGAGGCGGTTAAAAGATCGCAGAAAAAGAATAATAACTAAAATAATATTTGGAAAAGTTCATGCGATGGCAGAGGCGGTTAAAAGATCGCAGAAAAAGAATAATAACTAAAATAATATTTTCCGTAGAAAGGAATTAAAAGGAAGAGGAGCAACAACACAAACGACGTGGACAGTAAAAATGAGGGAAAATTAAAGGCACGAATAGACATACACGCATCCACCCACAATGTAGAGCTTCAGGAGGCTGACACTAAAATGATAGCATGGATTTTTTTCCACGATCACTAGATTCAGGGCGAAATCAAAGATGTTTGTCATGCCCCAGGAAAAGTTAAACCTGAAATTAAAACAAAAATGTTAATGGTCTAACCTTGTAGGATGTTACTTCCCTTATTCTTGAGCTTGTACTTAGGTTTGTGATATGTTTAAAATGCTGAAGTCTAAGGAGAGAAAACAAACGAGTCCAAACACCACCCCCGCCATCACCACCAACAACAACAGCAAACAGAAAGTGAAATCAAAGCACACAGCAAGACAGACAGTACCAATGTAGAGATGTACCGGTTTCTGGAATTAACAAATACTGGAGTTGTGGGAATTGTAAGAAGAAGCTACTATGGACTCGGGAAAGGACAGTCTTTGGTGTCATCGATGTGAACTTGAAGGGGCTCCGAAGGGGCGACACTGAAATAGTTGTATTTTCAGCGGCACGGCAGATGTTGTACTTACAACAACAAAAACAGAAAGAAAAGACATATTGTTGAGTGTAACTATTGATGGTCGAAGCAACTGAAAAACGAACTGGTAAAAATATAAACTTGTAGTTGAAATCAGTTGGAGTGGGTTCAGTGTATTGACAATGGTGATACAGTGGAACATGTTGACGATGGGGAAAATGGAAAAAAAAAAAGGTGTGTTTGCAGATTCCTGTAGGAGTGGAATGGGTGCAAGAAGACTGAATGAAAAGCTGGAGTGAAACATCCTTGTATATAAATATAGCCTTTTCCTCTAACTTTTGGCCCAGTTTTCTAGTACTAGCCCACTCCTGTAGGGCTCTGCAGATGCGTTTTTATGTGTCCCACTGTCATCTTGTGCAAGCCCCATTGTGCCCCCACGACATATCGATGTCCACTCATTCAGTAGTGGTTGTGGTAGTAAGTGAACCTAAGTTACAGTAACAGAAATAATAGTAATGGTAATAGTAGTTGAGGTGGTAGTGGAAGTATACAGTGTGGGCATGGGCATAATCTAACTGTCACATCCTTGTACCACATGAGGATTTGTCGACGTTTTGTCGCCAAGCCCTACACTAATGTATGTGAAATCCTTAAGTGAAAACTGCACTAATGTGAGCAGTTGTCAAAAGCGCCAGAAATATTGGTTTCTTCATCACTTTCTCAAATCGCCACTGCTCTAGATAATGGCATCAGACTTGTGCCAAAAGGCAACTGCCAGTTCATTGCATTCCTCAGTATGAGGGCTATTAGATACAGTGTAATATTATAGAAAAAGAAATGCGCCGGCAGGAAAATATGTGTAGCCGCTCGACAAAACGAGGGACATTTCGGCACTCCCCGATTTGAGAAAGTCGTTAAAAGGCCATGAGTTCAATTTTATCGTTTTTGTGCTTTCAGTAGTTTTGAAAAGTTTAACCTCTTTACTATTCCTTTCTCCAGATCATGATCCAGGTTGAGAAGGGCAAATGCCTCAAAACCTGACTTTGAATCCAATCACCATCAATACTTTTTTTTACTAAAAGCTGAAACTTTAAAAGCCTTTCTCTCAAAACTGTGGTTCTGTCACTTCGCGTCTTTCAGAGGCCATGTCTTCTCTGCTAATTAAATTACAGCAATATTTTTTTTACCAAATGAAATGGCTTTGAACAACTTATTTGGCGATACCAATATCTCCATACCACCAAAATGCTTGAAGTGCCTCATTTTGTCGGGCGGCTACACATATAATAATTCAATAAAATCATAATGGCACAAGTCACCAAATGACAGGAAAACAAAGAGTTTTTCTTAACATCTCAAACGTGACAAGAATGATTTATGCCATTAGCGTCGAGCTGTGACGAAATAATGTTCAAATCATTGCAGTTTCAGAGCATGGCTTTCATGTATTCGTCCTTCAATATTTCATGATCATAATTTACAAATACCTCTTAGATTGCTGACCGCCATAATGATTATCACAATGAATTGTTTACCATAGGGGAGTAATCATTTTAAGGGTTGAACCAGAACATGGCTGGCGTGGGCGCGAAACTGGTGGCTCGCCGCCTAAGTATTGTGCATCACACTAAAACTCTATTCACTGTTCACACCGCTGTGCTACGGGCAGTGAATAATGTTTTAATGCGATGTATAATAATTAGGCGGTGAGCCACCAATTTAGCGCCAACACCAGCCTTGGTCTGGTTCACCCCTAATTCTACAACCTGCCCTTGCCATTCACATCAGGCCAAGTGCTCACGTAAGGACAAGACACACGTACTTTAAACACACGTCTGAGATCGTGAAAGGTTGTTGTGGGCATTTTTTTGTTATTTCAATGCCAGCCATTCCGAGACGAGTGTTCTTCGCCAAAACTTGAGATTCTTGCCCAGAAAAATTGCATCAATCCTGACCTTACAGACACTGTTGAAGAAGAGAAACGGAAACTTGTTTGGCGCAAATGAGAAATGCTAGTAGAATAATGAGCTCAACTTCTAAGATAAGTTACATTAAATTTGCCCCTGAGAAATTGACACAGAATAACATCAGACTAACTTCCAAGATACGTTACATTAAATGTGTGTCAGTTAAATTGTCGCAGAATAACATCAGACTAACTTCCAAGACGCCGTCTTCGCTTTACTGAGAAACAAATTATGCAGAAGAGAACATTTTATGCCCCCAATGAGATACAAAACGTTTCAATGTGTTTTAATACTGCTGTCATAGGTACACTGAGTGTCCAACATTACTGAAATTGTCAATTTCTCTCGGTGGCTGAATATTACTTCCATGTTCTCATTCCAAGTACGTGTTTGTCAGATTGCACACATTCCCGAGTTTGTACGTAAACACCCAGGTATATTTTGCTGTTTTAATGATATGAGCTGCAGTCTGACAGCAGTGGTGGATCTACAATTTCTCACGGGAGGAGGACAAAAATCGAACTATTGCCGTCTCATCGAAAAATGAAAGTAGAATATCGATTTCATATCTTTGTATTCTCGAGAGTTGGATTCTCATCCCGAACTTCTGTAGTGTTTTGGCAGTTGGTTGTAAAGAATTTATGTGAGAGGGTCAGAGCAGACATGTCACTCTTTAACTGTTTGAAAATGAAATGGTGAGATAAAAGTGAATAAGTGGATAACAGAAATAGAAGAATGATACATAGAAATGGGGATTTACATGAGGATGCAGAGCAAGATAAAAGCATGAATGAGACGCAAGGAGATCCGTGTAACTGAAGACAGTTTTATAGGATTCAATATAGATAGATAGATAGACAGACAGACAGTCAGGCAGACAGACAGACAGACAGACTGATAGATAGATAGATAGATAGATAGTTAGATGGGAGGAGAGGGATTTCGTGTGTGTGTGTCTGAGAGAGAGAGAGAGAGAGAGAGAGAAAGAGAGAGAGAGAGAGAGAGAGAGAGAAAGAGAGAGAGAGAGAGAGACGATGGAAGGATGGGGATGGATGGATGGCTGGACGGACGTACGGAGGCATGGATGCGTGAAAAAAAAGGAAGATAGAAACAGACAGGTAATCAGACAGAAAAGGGCCTAATTTATATATTATCTGAGCTCTCGCCTTATGTCTGTTATACGTTGCTACAACCTAACTGGCACCTTACATATACAGCTGCTGAAATTACCTTCATTGAGTATGGTGGGATCAGCACTCACAAATGATTAATAATGATCTGCTTTCCTCACCTCGTTACGAAAACTCAATTCTACTCGGCGAAAATGCCCAAGGAATAACGAAAACTAATGCGAAGAAAATTACTCTGTTGATTCCCCAAACCATATTCATCTAACCTGGCTCGGCCAGCTCAGAGATCTCCTTATGAATACGAACATTTACTTGCATTGAAGAAGGTCAACTTAGCACGTGCTCTGTGTTCTAAGTAAGTTCATTTTGTTCTTTTACTCGGAAAATAATTAAATTATATCGCTTTTTTTTCTGCTCCAACAAGACTCCGTGAGTTTGGCCGCTGCACTTGCATGTGACTGGATAATCAGAGCTTAATAAACCGCTTGCGATAAAGCCAATTAAGATTTAAATCAAGTCCACATCGTGTTGGCAGGCTGTCCGTCTTATAAATCGTACAGTTATCCGACATCGGCAACGCACGCAAGACTTAATACCAACAGCAGGTCTTTCCTCCAGGCAGTTCGGTCCACAGAATCCAAGTCCGGTTCAAGATCCCAGACTAAAACTGATAAAAAAAAACCTGACATTACTGTGTGACAAAGTGGCAATAACTATGAAGGGGAGAGCTCAGCCATTTACAGGGTACGTGAACTACTCGGCCAAGCTTTAAACTCCCAGAATGAGACGTAACGTTAAAGCCAGGTTGGTCGCCCTTAACGACTGTTTGTGCTGCTATTGAGACACCGAAAAATCTCAAAAGTCTCCCGAAGAGTGCATGGGACATCGCTACCCATGGTCGACTTTCTTCTCACGAAGACAAACGCCACCCTCCTTAAGATTCTTAGTTATTTTTCAGGAAGTACGGAAAACGTTAAGATTCAGAACTACCTGAGAAGGACGGGCCCTTATAGGTAGTTAAACAATTTCTTGGTGCCCAGATTAGCAGTTGGATGTGTTAATCATAAAGTTTGCCCTGAGATATATCAAAGTCACCAAAGCCAAAAGACATCACAAATCACTGGTGTTTTCTAACTGCCAAAAGACAACACAAATCACTGGTGTTTTCTAACTCCCAATGGGCATAATAGTAGACAATAGGCACTTAAAGCTTTATGACATACCGAGTGTGGAATCTAGTGGCCCATGTAGACAATGCTTACTGTCGATAGTACCGGCAAGAGTTTAGGAATCATAAAACTGTCTAATAACTTCTGTTCTAAAGTCTGGAATTTCGACAGCCCAAGATAGACCTTAAGGGTGAACAATCGGCAGATTAAAAATGAAAATGCACTCTGTAAATAATGATAATAAAAAACGGAGGAAGCGTTTTATACACAGAGACTTCTTAGACTTGCGAAGGGCGAATATTGCTGACACAGAGCAACTGGGTAAAAAAGGAGGAAGAAAAATATGCCTGCATAATTTTTGGACGTCACGCGACAGTCATGATGACATTAGTCCTTGGTTCATTTACTTGTTGTCCGGACAACAGAATTATGTTCATACTGAAGTTGTTTTTTCGTTGGGTCAGGTTTTTGTGTGGCGTGAAGTTATGGCTGGTAATTGGATTTGCATATCTGAACAGTTAGCTTTGCGTTAGTAATGGCGGGTGGTAAGAGGGCGGGGAAAAGGTTCTGAACAATTGAATTTTTTTTGTTTTTGTTTTTGTTTTTTTTGTGTTTTCTAAAAGATGATTGGTCGCTACTGACGCGACTTATATTACACTTCCTGGATACTCGCATACTGATTACATAGATTGTCAGATGTGCGCGAATATTAAATTTCACTTTCTCATATATTTAATCACTCACTCACTCACTCACTCACTCACTCACTCACTCACTCACTCACTCACTCACTCACTCACTCACCCACTCACTCACCCACTCACTCACTCACTCACTCACTCACTCACTCATTCATTCATTCATTCATTCACTCACTCATTCACTCACTCACTCAATCACCCACTCCCTGACCCACACAATCACACATACACTTACAAGAAAAAAAGTGACAGAGACGGATCCTGTCCAAATGTACACATGTGTGCCCGTGTTGTGTGTTTGTTCATGGGTGTGAACGGGTGAGTGCATGCTTTGTACCTGGTTTGGAAATGTTCTACACCAATTTTATCAGTTCATTCCACTCTTCCACTCTTTATGATCTCTCTTTTCTGTTACCTTCACTAAGAAATATCACTGCTATAACGGCCAGTCATTTGAAATAGGTTTTATTCATCTGTAAGCAGGCACACTACGAGGCATTTTCAACAGACCAAAAAGATACATCGTCTCTTCACCTGGTGTGACTACTGATTAATATTAATGTTAAGTCTGCAATTAATTTTATATCATAATTCTCATACATTCATTAATTTGCTCATATCTCACTTACCTCCATTCACATTCTTATCGCTTTTCTTCCACTTCACGTGTTGTTCTTGCCCCGCCTTAGTCTAGTGGGAAAGTTGAGAATGGCTGGAACTCTGCTTACTCCCTTGATGACATCAGCATTAGTCATTTTGGCGTCAGTCTCTACTCGACTTTTCAGCGTGCATAAATTCTGCTGTAAAAGTGGATAAGTTTTTCATTGGGGCTAGTTCTTGGTGCAAGTTTTTACTTCAAAGAAAAAAAAAAGCTTTGGTGAGTGAATTATTATTCATTTTCTATGTTCATTTTACGATTTATGGTTCTTGTAGAAGTTATTGTGTGCAATAACGTCCTTGTTATTTGTTGCTGGTGTTGTGCTTTGCAAAATGCAACTTCTTAATTAAAAAGAAAATAGTGCCACATTTCAGTTTACAACTTCTGTGGGTGGTACGATAGTTTTCCATGTTATTTGCTGCTAATGTAGTCCTTGGCAAAATGCAACTTATTAATTAAAAAAGAAAAGAGCCACATTTCAGTTAACACGTTTTCTGGATGTTATAAAGATATTAACGTATTGGCTAATGTATTGACATAGACTTAAGATTCTTCCAAGCTTTTTATTTGCTATACGGGTGACATTTCGATTTTCTGCTTATAATATTGATATTCCTAAATCCCAGACCCTTTAAAACTTTGATCCAAATGTTTACTGTACTCTCTCAACTATTTAGCTAGAGACCACAATGTTGGCACTTTCGTCCATCTGAAGATAACACGGCATCGTCGATTTGGCTGAGTCATTGTGTTATTCCACCCACAGCCTACACCTTTTTTTATGTGGGAAAAACGAAACAACCCCCCCCCCCCCCATTCACCTTGCCCCCTAAGCCACCGCCTATTTCTTCCCATCTCTCAGATAACTTGCAAATCGGCCTGGAAACTTACAAACTGCAACAAAACTGCGGAAGGATATTATTTTCAGTCTTAGTCAAATAAATTTGTCTTTTATCAGTGTGGAACATTAAAAGCCTTAAGGTGGATAAAAGCAGCCTAACTTACATTATGTTAAAAGAAGGTGGTCTGTGGCGGTCCACAGTAACTTTTTCATCAGTCTAACGTGCTGTTCGCAACGATAAAAGTTTTTAAGATAATTATACGTCTCTGGTAATCATATTTCATCGTTATAAAGCCACTCTGTAGAATCAAATCAAAATCAATGCTGACTAACTTTGGCGTTTAAATACGTCAAACGTGAACTATCGTTGTTACCACCACCACCGTCACCTCCATCATTATTATCATGCCGTCATCCTAGCAGATACATCAGTGGTGGAGGATAAAGGCGACATTGTGCATGTATTGAAAATACCGTGGTGTTCATTACAGTCATAAGTGACAAATTTGCTACGTTCGTGTTGCTATTGTTTCTTACATTTTCTTAAGCGCCATTGTCTCCCTCGCCCTTCTAGCGTGTTTTTATCCCGTTTAGCCCACAGACTAATAAAATACCCAGACTGGATGATCCCATTGTGTGACGTCACAAAACAGCGAAAGGTCATGAACCATCCGCCACATTACGGTAACGACCGACCCTTCAGCATAGCTACAATTTTGAATGACACCATTTTGACGCGCCTACTGAACGCGGAAGCTTGGTTCCGCACAAAGAAATTAATACATGTACAACCAATCTTGACAAATAAAAATAAATTTCTACTGCAGATAGAACTAGAATCGGAATTTCCCGCGCGGCGGCCATGTTGGTTATACGGCCGCCGCTCGGGAAATTCCGTAAATAACGACACAGCCCGAAGCTCGTGTTTCCAGTCTGGTTAATTTATTCGGATTTATTAGTCTGTGGTTTAGCCTTCAGCCAACGACGTTACTCAACAACTGTTTACAAGTGTCAGGTACGGTTCAAACCATAGGTTTTCTTTTCATGGTAGTATGAGCACTTACGTTTACGACATGGTAAATATTTGTGTAACTTTGCTGTAACTGCTTATACAACCGTATTTAATGACACTTTTTCGAATGGTCACTGACAACATCTAGTCATCCTCGGTGTTAAAAGTCAGGCACTGGATTTGCTCTCGTAAGCGCTCTTACGACTATATTCACTCACTGGTATTTGAAATAACAGGGTCTTAAGTGTTCTTACTACTGTGTGTTACACGTATTGTAAATTCCATACAGCAAAAACTATCCATCTTATAGCAAAACCTACCTAATACAGTGAAGCATAAAGTACAGGAGGTCTTACACACAAAAAAGTTAAACAAATGGGTATGAAATGTGAAAATGGGAAAGTTTTTTTCACATCCTGATAAGTTGCGGAAATTCATCCACGGCACTGATTAATACCACTCGCAGTCTGTCCCACAGACAAGGGGTAAACAATTCTCCTGTAAAAAGATTGTCATATACATGTAGTTGTAAGCATGTTTACCTTTCTGTTCCGGGGGCAGTGACCTTAATGAGTTCGTATCCAATGACCTGTCCATATTATCCAAGCAAATTTTCCCAGTGTGAAAAGAAAATCCGATAAATTATCGTGATGACATTTTTTTTTCACATTATTTAATAATTAACAACACATCAGTGTCTACAGGCGTTTTCTTCTCTGTTTGACCACGTTGATCTCATAATCCCCCAAAACATCACCCATGAAATGTGTAAGAGGCAATATTGTCATGTTAAAGTGATGAAGACTTACCTTGAGGCAGTTCAGCAGAATAATACCTTGAGGTCATCTTGTGCCTGCCTTAAGAGCCTGACCTGTTTATATTATTCTTATTGTCAAGTGTGACCTTCAAATTATGTTTTTGTTATTTCCTTCTTAACGTCCATTTAATGGGTCTCGTTGTTTGAAGGAATATACTAGTGTTTCTCAGCATTTTTGTTCTCCCAGGCCCCACTTCAGGTTAAAAAACAAAACATATGCCCCACCATGATCGGGCAAAAAGTATAATACAAAAAGATTCAGAAATTATTTATATACCCCATTTTGAAGACTCAGGCCCCACTAAAATATTGCCACGCCCCAACTTGAGAAACACTGATCTATACTCTACATCGTTATAAAATGCGCTGTTGCCATGGTGGCCTTTATGACATTTCAAGCTTTTGTAATTGGCATGCGCATGAGTGGCATTGTTCTCTTCGCTAGGGAGGTGCGGAAATAGGCCCAGCCAGCGAGTATCGGAATGCTGAAAATAGAAAGTGAAAGTTTGGGGCGGGAGAATGTTGTTTGTGGTGGTGGGAGAGGGGAAATGCACTGTACTGTGACACATAAACATTACCACAACCGGGTCCTTGCTGTAATGTTTGTTGGCAAGACGGATGTGTTGCACTAGGGCATGAGTAACTTCAAGCAATGTTTTATACGGTTTAGTGGTTTCCACGGTTACTCGACGAAGCGAATACGCTGGTATAAAAGTATAAAATATTTAATGTGATACATGTATTTGTAAAGAAAGAATGGTGGAGTTTCAGGGAGAAAGGAGATTTTTTCTTCTGGATGTGTTGAATGCTGTCGTTATTAAAAACTCGACGAAGCGAATACGCTGGTATAAAAGTATAAAATATTTAATGTGATACATGTATTTGTAAAGAAAGAATGGTGGAGTTTCAGGGAGAAAGGAGATTTTTTCTTCTGGATGTGTTGAATGCTGTCGTTATTAAATCACTTGTTGTAATACAACCGAACATAACCCCGAGGGCCGCCATACCCGTCTTTTCAGCAAAGAATTGCTTTTGAAGGTGCGAATTCTCCACATTGGAAATTCATTCTTGAGACGTAAGAAATCATGATTATTTTTGTAGTTGTAGTCTTTTTCCCGCTGTTACATTTTATACCAGTAATGTAACTTTAATCACAGTGAACGTAATACTGTTTTCCGGATAATTATAGTGTGGATGGCTAGAGACTTTATCATGATGTCAAAAAAAAAAGAAAAAAGTTTTTGGAGGCGCCATTAATAATTTGAGCCTCCAATTCAGCAGCTGAAGAAATGAACTATTCAAATGTTTACAATTTCCATTGGTATTGGCTTTGTACTCCACCATTTCAAGACTGTTTCACGTGCGAAAATGAATGGACCTTTTCAACTTAAAAGATGAGGATTTTTGTATTTTTCGTTTTATTGATTCTGCGATTTCAATTACATTTCACTAGCAGGAGCTGCAGGAACCAATGTGTATTAAAATGACGGCCGCAGCCCATTTCTCTTTGTGTAATGGGCTATGGGAGGCCTTTTCAATGGCCTTTAAAGCTTCATTAGGCAGTTACCAACTCGTGGAAAATGGGACACTTGTGTTCAATGATGGCTTCACTGCGTCTGGCAGTCTCCAAAGTGAAAATGTTGCACTTGGGAAACATTTGATTTGGCTGTGCTGTCGTCTCCCGTCTACTTGGATGTCAACCCGAGCGACTCCGACAGTCTTTCGGCAATTCTGAGCTTTTCTGTCTATCTCCTGTTCTCTTAAGTGGCTGTAGCGTAACTGGATGACAATTTCATTGGCAATATGTTTGCTTTTAATTGCTTATTTTGCTCTACTGTGTGTGAGCAGAGCGTATTGTGATCTGACCTATCTAATTATGATAGTTTGGCCACAGTTATTTCCAACTAGGATGCGGTCGCATGATTGTTCCTATAGATCGAGACTGTAAGTGATTCATCCATCTTTCACTGCTTCCATCCATCCATCCATCCATCCACCCATCCATCCATCCATCCACTATAACACCCACCCATCCGTTCATTTGTCTGTTCGTCTGTGGTCACGATTAAATCGATCTGCCCACGGCCTGGGGAATTACCGACAAGGCGTCTACTCGTAGGTGTCTGGGGAAAAAAAAAGCCAGCATTACCTCATCAAGGTCAGTTTATTGCATTTGAAGTTGTGATTAGTCGTAGGTAAAGTTGAGCCAGAAAAAATGTTGATTTCTTTACCGCTTTCGTCACTATCGAGAAGGGAGTAATTTCATTATCTGATTCAATTCAATTCCACAGTCAAATTACAGAGTAATTTCACTGAAGGATTTCTAATTTGAACGTCTTCTGCGTCTTCTGTATCTTTTAGGCCTAGGTGTGACTTCAGAAATTTATTCTGTCTTCAAGCAATTACATTTACCACATACATCTTATGTATTTTAGTCTGATCCTTAATGTATTTTAGTACCCTGATATAAAAACTAAAAAAAAAAATTATAAATATTCACATTTCTTTTAATTGTAAGCCAGTAGTCCCAATGTAAGATGGAATACAAGTTTCCAAAATTAAAAAATGCAAGGGGGGGGGGGGGGGGAGTGAATTGTGAGTTAACTTCAAAGCTTAAGATCTGAGACGCTTCTTGTACCATCATTGTAATGTCAAAATCTTCAGCATTTTAAATTACAGGATATTCGCACTGTGCATTACCATATGACCTTTGAAAAGATAATAAAGTGAAATGAATGTTTAAAATCCTCGTACCCAGTCCCGTCGGGAAATTTGATCGGTATCATCAGGGCGCTGGAAGGTTTTTGTGGCCACCATCTCGTGCACTGAAATTATGCCATCATCTCCTCAGTGTGTGACTTTGCAGTCATCGATGACTAACTGTAATCAGGCGTAATTATGTCTTTCGTTCATTCGTGTTGGTAGAAAATAAATTAGCTTCTCTTCACCCAAACGCATTGAAACACCGTCGACGTTTTGTTTCATGAGAAAGAGCAACAAGGTGGATATGCATAGGTCTGGCGTTTCCAGTCATTTCCAAGGGTTTTGAATGGTTGGCATGGCCAATTGTACTATACAAGTAGGAGAACAACAACAAAAGAAACAACAATAACAACAACAACAACAGTGGTGAATTAACAACCGACCTGGTGGTTAACCATGGCAGTGGATGCTTCATATTTAAATAGTGCATTCTTAACAGTTCACAGCTCTCTCGTCGCCGATTTTCCAATGGCAGCCACATGCATATGGCATCAATGTGCACAAATATGTGGGAAAATGCAATCGGCAGCACTGATCACTGGTACTGAGTGGCATTTCTGAGTGGCATAACCAAAGTGGTTGCTGAGCAGGAGCTGGGACTGAATTATCGAACGGTCTTGCGGACGCTAACGAGAGGTTATTAGTAAGTTATGCGAAAGACAGGAGAACATTGTAAATTTACATACTACCAATAATATTCTCCTTGGAAATTTTAATGGAGTATTATGGACCTTCTATATTAGTTAGATAGACTGTGTAGATGTTTAGATGTATTTTGCATTATGTCAATATTGAAGATAAACTAATCCTGGTGATAGTGTGCAAGTAGAAGAAGTTGAAAGAGGAAATACATGGTAGAGGCAAACACTGAGTTAAACATGCCAAGAAATAAATCTTTTGTAATTACGGTATGTTAGACGAAGAACCAAATACATGTACTTAAATATGTAGTAAAGGAGAGTCACTGCTTCTCTTTTTCCCTATTTAATACTAAAGTTACTTATGTTCCATGTGGATTAAGCACTGGTTTGATGGCATGTATGACACAAAACATTGCGACTCTTCCCACGTTTTTGAGGAGGGAATATTGTAAATAATGTTTGTTTATCTGATGAAAAGAAAATTCTTCGTTCGGCCATAAATATGAATTATAACCAAAGATGTAAATAGTAATAAAGATTTGTATATGTTTAGAACAAGGGCTTCTAATTTGGACTCAGCTGACCAACCCATTAAAATGTGGACTTTGTCTAACAATATGAGAAAATGAACCATGAAATAATAACGAGCTCATTTATGCATAAATGCAAGCCTATTGTTATAAGTACGTAAGCACTGTAGAAAATGTGGGAAGTTTATCCCGGTCAAAGCCAAAGGGTAATTATATTTGCATTTAGAATGTTGTTACAAGTAAGTACTCATCCCAAGCGTTTTGCGCTAGGCGCGCGTACGTAATGTAGGCGTACCTACCCCAACCCCGTCCTCATCCTCAACCTTAAATCTTATCGAATCCCTAACCCTGCCCCTTACCCTTTCAACCAAAGAAACAGGAGGAAAACAAAAAGAAAATCTGAAAGAATTATTAATTAAGACTGTTGTTAGGAGTATTTCTGTAGGAGCTCTCTGGCTCTGGAGTCACAAAAGGCTTTAAACTACATACCCCTTGCGTAACAAACTTGGGGGACGTACGCACTTATAACATCATTCTAAAAACAAACATAATCATACTTCGGCTTTGTCCGGGGTAAATCTTCTACAGCTCCCCCCCCCCCCTCTCTCTCTCCGTAATCCTAACGCCAAAATACGGGTCCATGCTTCCGCAGAATGGTCTGGCGTCATGATATGCTTTCATAAATTAATGTCTTTCTCCTAAAACCATCACCGATCAAAGAATGCCAGACCTCTGACGGCCATTATTTTGATGCGTTTTGATTTGACGGCACGAGAGATTATCCTGACTGGACAGAAGGGACTTACACATTAAACACCTTTGACTAAAATACTATAACAGATAATTATATTACGACACGTTAGTCTTCAAGAGAAATTTTTGTTATTCTATGAAAGGGATAAAAAAAAAAGCAAGTGTGTGGATTCAAACATAATTATATCATCCTTCCATTGTACTTGTCACTATTTAATCCCAGTACAAAAAGGGCCAGAGAAGACCAAACAAGGACTAGAAGAGAATTCTCCGTTCGACTGGCTTAACGAAAATCGAACTCTCTGAGTGTAAACTATTGATGAGATTCAGAAGCGATTCCGTGTCACGAGTGTTACGGGGGTTACGCCACATCCGTTCCCAGACTTATCGCTACCCGATTAACGTTACAGCAAACAAAAACGCGTTGTAATCCACGAAACTGTTTCTGTGATTCGTTCCAGTGTATTGTCACTTCTCTCTGGAGCGTTGTAACATGTTTCAGTACTCCCAATACTGACTTGTCGATCAGATGGTCTCATTTTGTTGGTGGGAGACACACCAGGTGCCGAGCCCTTTTTTTTTTTTCGAAACAGCCTACGCAAGAGTCGAGGAGCAAGTCTATATTTACCAAATCGTCACTGACCGTTTGCTGAAACTCTCGGCTCTGGCAATGGAAAGTGAGAGAAAGAAAGGGTCAAGCCATCAATATATAGAAGCCAAATGCGGTACCGGTGCTGTCCTGGCCTGGTTGTGTTTGGTCAAATTTCCTGACATACTTCACAGGTGGCTGTGAGAAGCCCAAGCGACTGTTGATTACTTTCGTAATGGAAATGGACTATCTGACTTTTCTTTGTCACGGGGAAATCTGTGTGTACCTGCAGGGTATCTGTATATTGCCCAAACTCTCTCCCTGTCTCCTCTCTCTTTTTATCTCTCTCTCTCTCTGTCTGTGTGTGTGTGTGTGTGTGTGTCTGGCGCGCGCTCTCTTTCTTTCTTGCCGTCTTTCTGTCCTTCTTTCTTTTCTGTCTATCTGTCTTCCCCCCCCCCCACCTCCCAAAATGCGACCCTTATATTTTGCTATAATTATAATCAAAGCATTTAGAAATGGATATCATCGGAACCACTTCGAGCGGCTTCCATGTCCAGTATGTCCAGTCTATTGGAACGAATTGAAATTTGAACATGTTTCAGGGTTTTGCAGCTCGGCATGAAGGAATATCAATGGTTCTAAGAGCGTAGATTGTCCAGAAAGATAGTTGTGCCTCTGGTAGATTCCTTTGGAAGCGACAGACACGGAATGTGGCAACTGTGTGTACGCAAATTCCTGACCGAAACTTTATCCCTATGGGAAAAGGGACATTTCAGTGTGTCAAGGTAATCTGCACCAGTAAATTTGATTGTATTAACAGGAAGTGCCAGATAAGAACTGTGGAGCGTTTCAAGAAACACACATAAAAAAAATAAGTACTGTATATTTATTTAAAGCGTGCCACTCCTGATCACAACAACACGAAAGCTGCATTGCCGTGTGTCAGACTCCGTGTTTGCCTGACGGAAATGTCAAACGTAATGAAACACTTATGGAATCGTGGGAAAATTAGAAGAAAAAATATACGGCGTTTTGTTTTGTTTTGTTTTATTTTGTGTTTTTTCCAAACAAAAAATCCCAGTCAGTTTTATATTAGAAATATTGATTCTTCCTGTAGTTTCAGGCATTTTTGGTAGATGGCATTTCTTACTTGCGACTGGACTCTGTTTTGGCATCCTAGAGATACAAATGCCATAATTTTTCCTGTATTTGGAATAGACAGTCATTATAATCTGATATAATCTGCATATTACATCTAACACATATATGATTACTTTGTCTAATAGTCTGACCGTGAATGTAATTATCTTTACTTGGAAATCTTCTTTCCCTCCTGTTAGTGACCGCATTTAATATCTGTTCAATGTTTATGTATCTCTTTGCTGGCGTCTTGTTGTGTCCGACATTTGAGTAGTGCTAATCTTTTTCTACAACTTTTCCTATGTCTTCCGCGGAAATGTTAGAAATAATTAGATCAGAACGGCTAATGTTTCGCTCTTTGTTCTGATGAAAGACAAATCTACATAAAGAAAACATGTTGACAAAGTTAATGGTTTGGAACCTGAAGGAAACCACAGATTGCGTGCAGCTGTTGGGCAATCAGGGACATAATAATTACATTCCATGTTTTGGCTGGTGAGGCCATTATGTGTAAGACTCATTAGTGTAGTTCATAAAACAGTTAGGAACTCACACATGAATGGATATACGCGTCTTTTGCCTCCCGCTGGCCAATATTAATGTTTTAACTGGTGGGCTTACATCTCTCTGTCATCACATTTTGGAGTTGTGTATTTTGTTTCATTGTAATTTTTTTTTTTAAAACATCCACGTTTGGGTTTTCATAAACATTTCTAGTTCCAAACAAAAGATCTTACAGCCTGATATGATGGCATTGGCGCATCATACTTTTAAGCAAAGAGAGAGAGCGAGAGAAAGAAGAGAGAGAGAGAGAGAGAGAGAGAGAGAGAGAGAGAGAGAGAGAGAGAGAGAGAGAGAGAGAGAGAGACAGACAGACAGACAGACAGACAGACAGACCGATAGAGAGAGTGTGGAAGAAGAATGTGGAAGTGGAGGGAATAAGGTTGAGAGAGAGAGAGAGAGAGAGAGAGAGAGAGAGAGAGAGAGAAAGAGCGAGATCAGATAATAGATAAATAGATATAGATAGATAGATAGATAGATAGAAGTAAGAGGAAGTGGAGAGAATAAGAGTGAGAGAGAGAGAGAGAGATATCGGGATGCTAAGCACAAGATATTGAAGGACAAAAGAAGTTCCAGTCTGTCCCTTTAGTTTGTTTTCACTCCTGAATATTTTCCTTTGTGAATGTGCGCCCACTAATTGAAACATGAGCTGAAATGACAGACTACCAAGAGGATGGCATTGTGTCCCTGACCTGAATAATTCTTGTAGAACAATGGCACTTAATTGCTTTTTCATTGTTTCCAATGTGCACTAATCAAAGAGGATTAACAAGGAGGGAATTGTTACTCTGACCGGGTGCCCATATCAATCTTAAAAGGTTATTTTGGCCAACTGACCGCAGTTTTCATAAATGGAGAGCGGCAGCACTTGTTGTTATTGTTGTTTCATCTTTAATTGAAAGTAGTTAGTTTAACCCTTTCAGTACTGACACAGTATTGCCGTTAACTCTTTACTGCCCTACCAGTTACAGATTTTGGTTCTTTATTACCAGCTTATTAATACATATAAATATCCTGATTTAAATCCATATTAAACCATCTAAAGTAATTGAAATAAGTGGATCTTCAAATAAACCAAATTTGAGAAAAGTTAGCTCTCATAGCGGCAGTAGTCAAAGGGTTAATGACATTTCTGATGCTGTTTCACCCCAACCTCAAAATATTAAAAGCAACAACAACAACAACAACCGATGTCCGAGCATTCTTACTGGTCGACATTTTGATAGAGGAACTATGACTGGCTTATACCTGCAGGAATTCTGAGTGCTTGAAATTGTCCTTACCAAAAATAAAAAGAATGGCCACACGATCTTGATAACAATTTTGTAATCAGTACAGTAAACTGTTATTAATTCTCTCTTTTCATTCACTCGTACCTACATTTCCATCCTCACGGCTCAACTAGGACTGGCTTTTTATACCACTCCGCCAATGCTACAATCTCCCGCTAATCGTTTTTTTTTTTTAATGCCTGTATATTCCCTCCAGCTTTTACTCATTCTGTCGTAAATCTCACCTGGCCCATCAGATTCAGAATTCTAACCCTGTAGTAAGCAGTAATCCAAGACCTGAATGGGACATACCGAATGCAGAATTCTTTTCCATTTGGAATCATTGTATTTGCTTACGGATTACACACTTACCTCCCTTTAGCGTCCACAATGCATTAAGAACGTCTAAAAATAGAAATCTCTGTCAAACAAAGATCTAGATCAGATCCAGATCTAGCCTAACCTACATTTTTTTTTTTCACTTCAGTCTGTGTTCTAAGCATCCATCCACAGACTGGAGCAATGTAGGCGGTTACCTTATTGGAGATAAAAGGGATAATTACCGTGTCCTGGCATCCGTATAATTAAACCTATACTACAGTGACTGCTATTTTGGCAAAGGCAAACATAAGTAGTGATCAATAGGCCACTCTGAGACTCTCCCCAACCTCCACCTCCCAGACGCACCTGGTGATATTGGCCCTCCCGGGTTTTTTTTTACAAAACTACGGCTAACAGGCGGTTTAATGGCAGATCTCAAATTTAGAAATGACGTTGCTGAATAAGGGATGTCTGATTACGGTAAATTATTTTTATCCATCACGTCAGCTGGAAAGAAAAGAGAGCAATGTCTGGTTCTATTCTTTTCATTGTCAGGCATTCATTAAAATGCTCGATAACAATAATGCCGTGTAAACAAAAGCAACATGCGCCCTTGAGTTAAATATAAACATGACTGTAATAATGTTGCTATTTTTGTTACAGCAGTGAAGCGACTGCTGCTACTTCTGTAAATGGTGCTTCGATCGCTTCCACTGCATGTTTTATTACAATGCCAGCTACAATTTCTAGACCACTACCATTACTACTACGATACTGCTACTCCTGCCAGCGGACGCAGAGATACTCAAGACGTAGCGTGATTCTTCCATTATGGCATACGCTTTCTGTGGGTGTAACTCACGGTTGGATGTGCCTTGTCGATTCAGCATGCTGATGGAGGTGCTGGATAAGTGCGTGTCACATACAGCCTGTTTTTCGCTGAAAGGAATCTCACTAGTATTGACGAAACCATTAGAAAGCCATCTTCCCTGTTACTGTTGATCAAGGCGAAAGCCAACTACTTGCAAGGCAAGATACTGCAAGGGTTGGAGCCATCGTTCATACACGATTTACGCAGTACTTCTAGCTTTGCTCGTACTTTGACACGTTTTGCCTCTGACAACACCTATTAAGTTGTCCTGGATTGTAGAGTGCAATGCCAAATGCTGGAGCAATACTCATTCTCGTCCAGCCGCACTTCCGTAAGCAATGATACTTCCTCTCCCTCGCCAACGTGATCCAGCAATATAAATCTCTTCTGTTATGAGTGTCCACGCCTAACCACCGTTCTCACAGGCGACTGGGTTTAATAAGTGCGGTCGGAATGTTTTCTGCAATCATCCTGTGCCATTGAACGTTCAACGTTCAATGAGAGCAGAAAAAAAGCACGGGTGAGAGAAGAAAAATCCTTTGGTGGGTAGTGCAAATATACACGTCGGCTTTGTGAATTTCCTTTCACTTTCTCGTTTTTTAAAAAAACAAATCCTAATGGGTCTGTCAGCTTGTCCTCATTGCTATAGAACAGCAATAAGATCTGTTGTGTGCAATACTTGAATATTTCAAGATAATTGGTCGGTTTTAAAGACAAGTGGCTATCCCCAAAACGGCAGCTTTGAGAAATTTGAGAAGTTTTCTGTCACTTGGCACCGCCCCGACGTGCGTGCCACTCATTTTCTCTTAAGTATCCATGTGCGCACTATGAAGATAATAATTAACTTTATTTCAGCCCACAAATCAAAGGACACCACCATTCTATTCAGTGTTTATTAGAGCATGAATGATTGCACACCAGCCCACTTCCGGTATAACACGGAACAGATCGAAGGTACCCGGAAAAGAAATTTTGAGGACAGCCTCCCAACTGCTCTATTTTTTGGGGCCGGCTCTTTAGTAGCCTACGTCCTTTTGGAACAAAGACCACGTGATTATACGTCGTGGCAGGAAAATCCTCAAAAGAGGAATTATTTTGTGTTACGACAGCAGTTTTTTATTCTTTATAACTATGATAATTGTCTTTCATGGAATACAGTCAGTGTGACATTTTTAAGTTGTGTCGTGCCCCGATCACCCCCCCCCCCCCAACCCCTTTTTTCAGTTACCGTATTCTGTGAACTGTTCAGCATAATGCCTCGAAAATTTGACAGCCAGGCTTCGACCAGACTCTGTTCTAAACCTATCGGCCGGTACCTTTGTCACAACCAAAACTCCCAATAGGCTGTATACCAAGCAGTAGTGTGTCAAACGACAGAAGTATATTAACCCTTTCACTGCCACAGTGCCAAGGCTCAAGCTCCTCACCACTCTGTCTTTAGAGCGTTTTGAATTTCAGACAGGTGGATATGTAACTATTGATGTCACAGCAGAATACGTACCATAAAGGTGCAATTGAGTTATGATTTCGTCGGAGCCGGGGACATCCAATACTGTCTATTGGACCGGAAGTCACGTATGGTATGGCGGTGATAGGGTTAATATGGTTTGTTAAAGACAAAAAAATGTTTGCTTTTCTCATACTAAAAATGAAAGGAATGCCAGCGTCGCCAACTTTCGGGAAAAAAACAAAAAACACGCCGCCCTCATGATATGAGCATAATTCTCAACAAATTAATCCAGTACTGAAGAGGTCATCGAAGTACTTGGATCTAAACATGTGATATTACACGACAACAACTAGAATTTCCCTCAGGAAACAGCTCGTCGCGTTAATCACAAACAAGAGAACTGCCACATGAAGCCGGAAACCGCGTAAACAAGGCGTATTCGAGGTCACTGCACATCGCTGATTACATCTATTTTAGGCCATGGAAGAGAGCAGCTGTTTTGTAGCCAGTGTCAGTGACTTGGCATTGGAACCAGTGAATTATTTCGCGAATTTTTTTTAGGGAAATCGATATTTTCTGTTTTTACGATACTATTGAAATGGAGTGGAAAAGACATAATACTTTTAATTTGCATAAGCTTTGCCCAGAGCTGATAGTTCTGTCTTCAGATTTACATTGTTTTGTGAAGTGGATTATTGATATTTTCTATGTAGCTTCACTTTCGGAGCATGATTTTAGGAGTTCTGGCTATTCTGTTTAACCACACCAACTTCACCATGCCACCCCCCCCCCCGACCCCCACCCCCACCCCCACCCCGCAACAACAACAACATCAGCATTACCACCGCCATCAGTGCAAACGTCTTCTTCATTGTCGTCAACACAAATTTCCGAACATGGAAAGAGGACAACAGGACAGAGCTAGAGAAATACAAGGACATCTGCCACAACAGCGTAAGTGGTTTAAAATGTCAGAAACAGGTTGATGTTTTGGTCATGAAAGAAGACAAGTTCCACCTGGTGACCGTTTCGGTCCACCTGACCAGGAACTTTTTGAACACTAAGTGGCAGCTTACTGCTTGGTCCGCACAATCGTAGTTGACGCAACGTCACGTCACATTTGCCTTGAAACGTCTCACTCTTAATGCGCGTTAATGCGTACACAACAACTGTTTCACGCCACTAGAGGTCAACTCTGTAGTACGTTCCTACAGCTCTTGTGTAGATGGATTAAATTTGTACAGCCACGTCCGATTTACGGCAAATTCAGAGAGGCATTTTACACGACAAATATTCTTCTTTCTCACGGCCATACGGTGGATTCTTCGTAATCTTACTATAATTGAGCTAGAGGGTGAACCTGTAAGCAGCTAAAACTTCGCGACTACGCCATACAAAATTATGAAACTTGGTGCACTGTATCAATTTTTGACGAAGAGTTACGTGGACACATTCATTTTGAACAAAAATCAGTCTTTACTATTATTTATATTAAAATCTTTTGACCTGCAAGAACATAGACGCATTTTCATCGGATGGAACCTAAAAGTGTGACAGGAAATTATGCCCTTGACCTCTCATTTCACATTGGTGGTCGAAAATCAACGTTATCACATTTGTGTATTTTAAACGTAAGCTCTATCAGTCATTTCATCGAATCCAATTGCTTTTTTTTTTTTTTTTTAGATTAGATGTAGATAGACTGTGGTCTTCCCACAAAGATTCTGCAAGATTTATCTTGCTCAGGTCGGGCAGTAATTATAATGAGAGTACGCCATTTTGGGATATTTCATCACTGACATTGTCTTGCCTGTTCTTTTCTCTTTTCTCCTTACTCTTTGCCGATCTTGCTAGCGTTTCCGATTTGCTGTTTATTTTCTGTTATATTTTACTGTAATCCTAAAAAACAACAACGTGACTTGAATTATATTTAATGTCAGCGACAGTGCCACTTTGTCACTGCCACCATAAGAGATTATTAGTCCACGAAAGTTTGCTAACCACCACCATCTCCAGACAGCCCCAACAGTTTTTACTTTAATCAAGTCAGATGCAACTCTCCCCAACAACGTGTTACCTCGCCGGCTAGATAATGAAAGTCTGTCTACTTGTTTTTCACTCGGGATTTAATTATTGCCTGTTACCAGAGTCTGGGATGCCTTGGACCCGCACAGAACTCTCCGATAGCAGCTGTTCAAAATCAACAGCAAGAATGTGGACAACAACCGCTACCTCGGACTGACCGGTCAACATCGATGCTAGAATGGATAGGGAATACGGCGCGCGTTTGCGGCCGCTATCTTTACTCCCATGGCACTGGCTGACAGTTGTCACAGCGGTGAAAGGGCACCGGCTTGTCGCCGCTGCTAGTGCTTTGCTGGGCCGGGTGGTGAGCGCGTTTCCTCTTTGATTCCATCTCGGCATTATAATAAATGTGGCAGGAGAGGGACATACAGGGGCGAAATAGGAGCACGGCCGCGTCTTTTCTTACCAAACGACTTGTAGTACGCGTGATAATGTGACACCCAACGCAGTTTCCCCGACGTTCTCCTCATCAGGACCATTAATTTATCTTGTTCGCTCGGTTTTTTGTCTTAGGTTTTTTTTTATACAGCAAGATTATTAATTTGTTTTTCAAACGGCTATACATTTATTATATATATCTATGAGAATCGTGCATGAAATGGTAAGTACTCTTTGCCCTCACTGGGATTTTAATACTTTTGCCTACTTATTATGGAATTGCCGTAAGAAATTTTCTTTTTTTCTACAAATGAACCATAGGAATACCACACGGGTTGAATCCTTCGTGTCAGTTCTGTATGAAACAGTCGCAAATGATTTATGTAAAGAAGTGGCAGATTTGACAAAAAACCTTAAACAGGAATAAAAAAAAATAAAGTCAGAAAATTTTTTATAAAAAGTTTTTCTTACTCTTGCCCGATAATTTTGTCTGGCGTGTTTTTTTTTTTTTCCCATTTCTCCCTTTTCACTTTTTTAACTTCCCCTTTTTTTCTGTTTCGTCGCCTCTGCCATTCTTTCCATCATGGCATTTTGTGTTTAGTGTGCATATTGTAAAATTTGTTCAACTCGAAAGTCCTTATTACTTCCCAGTAAATTTTTCTTTGTCTTGCTTTGTATCCTTAGGCAATTTTCACGTGTTTATTCTCCCGGGTAGCACGAGCATGAGACTATGGATTTATGATAGTCGGCCTCCACAATATAATAATTTACGGTTTGGTCGATTTTCGTGAAACGGTTACCTAATTCTTCTATATCGCTCGGATTTGAGACTATGGGAAAAAGCCTGAAGAGATGCTGTGTAATGAAAGAAAAGCAAAACAACAACAACAACAACAACAAAAATCAAATTACCTACATGCGCCACCACCTCCCCACATCCTTGGCATGAGAAGCTTGATAGATCCCTAAATGATGTTGACCCATCGCCCTCTAAAGCGTAAAGCTATGACAAGACAGCAGTATGGTGAAGATGGCAATATTGCTGTCTGGACATTGAAGGACATATAAACATAGGCAATAAATATTAATGCACGTTTCTACATCCGAAATACAGGAAATAACGAGCAGCCGCTTTATGCCGTCATTTAGTTCTCAGCGATTTCAGAGAAATGAAGGGAAATTCAAAAGGTTGGCTTGGGGAGGGGGGCCGGGAAGGGGGCGACCAGGACTCAGTTCATGCCATTTTCCTTTTAATAAAGAGCATACATGAACGTGCCTGGCCTCGGAAATTTCATTTTTGTTGTCGGTGCGACATTTTTCTTAAAATTCATTTATCGCGGCCCCGGCATCTTTTCCGCTTCATGATCTCGTTTAGTCATGTAGCTGAACCGTCGGACACAAAGAAAAGCAATGAAGAAAAAGGACCCTTCATAGTCCCTTCCTGGTTGGTGCCAATTCGGAGTAGAATATATGCCAGGCCAAAATTAGGTTATTAATGATGAGCAGCTTTCAACTCGGCGCACGTGCTAACGAACTTTTAGAAGAGCGCAACCGAGAAATGAGATTAATAGAAACAAGAACGGAGGGGGGGGGGAGAAAGAGAGAGAGAGAGAGAGAGAGAGAAAGAGAGAGAGAGAGGGGTGGTTTTTGGCGATTATGCTTAACAGTTTACAAACCGGTGTACGACAGATGAAGGAGTACTGTACTTGCCACTGAATATTTCAAGCCAGGAAAGTATCTTTTCACTCGGTGCCTGTCGCCTGCATGGTTAATACAGCTGGAACTCTCTTTATAGTGTTGAAATACCCTTATAACAAGTTAACAGCATATAACATCATTACATCTCAACCGGGTACACACCTGCTATTCACTGCGTTATCAGTATGAAACTGGTCATCTTCTCCATCTGCACCATAGATATACACCACTGAACGGATCTGCACTCTACTTCTCGAGTGTCCTCTAGTCTATCAAAGGCCCTCTTAAAACTCCAAAGCCTGGTGTCTGCTGTTTAATAATTTTTTAAAAATCCATCTCTCTACAGTAACTCATTGCAAGCTCGCGTGAGATTAAAGAAGTAAGATTTAAAAAATGTCTGTTGGTGTTAAATTTGCGCAAAAGAAAACAAAATTTAAAAAAACCAACAGAAAAACATCATCTCTCACCTCAGTGTTAAAAAGAAGGAGGAGATAAAAACTGTTTTCTGGTGTTAGATTTAACCTAAGCATTTACAGGATTTAAAATTACCAATTTGACGCACAGAATTTCCTGCGATGTTACTTTTCCGAAATCAGAAGCGGTAAAGATTACGGAAGTGCTTTCTTTAAAAAAAATGCTCAAAGACCCAAAACAAGATTAAGTGCTTTCTTTAAAGACAAGGTTCCGGTCAACTCACGTCAAGCGATGAGTTTTTGGAAGGATCCCGCATAAAAGATCAAAATACAAAATCAAAAGCAACTTTTTTTCTTTTGGTTATAATCCGCAGCAATCTCATGGGAAGCTGAAGGATGCAATCTGCCAATTGCACTTTGAGGGACCCAGATAGTAAAAGGAATGCAGTTTCCAAGAAGGTGAAGGAGGCAACAGATAATCTGGATTAATTGGGCCAATTTGGTCATACGTGGAGGGAATATAATTTACACAAAATGTTATAATATTGAAAATTTGTTTTAAGGAAAAAGGAGAAAAATTTGCATTTGAACCGTTTTCTTAAAGTTTGCTTCTCCCAACTTACTGGGGTAAATAAAGGTAATAAAAAAAAATGTGATGCTATGAGATGTGTCTACCTACTTAGTGCTATTTCTGCTTTTTTTTCACCCCTGCTTTTCTCGGCGCTAACTAGACCTACATAGCAAAATGCCTCACCTTTTCTCTGATTCATTAGACTGTCGCGGGGATTCCGGAAAAAGACTGACTATATAATGTCCGCTCATATGACCAGAATGACGTAAATATGACAGTACACGAGAAGTGCCACCGAAACGTTCATAGTTGAAATAAAACCAAGGCATGTCAAATTAGTCCGGCAAAAAGATGCCATTCTTCCCGATTTCACGTCTTTAGCTTCACGCAATAAGCAGCCTTCTTAATTCTCCTTTCCATGGTCCATATTTTATATGCGTTTTACATACATATTACGGACCGAAACTGGAGGTGCAGAAAACGTGTGTCGTTTTAAAATACGCAAGCTACTACAGGTGGACATTTTCATGGGGCGTGTAGCAAAAATACACCATGGAATTGGAAATGAAAAGTACGCACGGCTTCTGCACAACGCAAGCATGAAAGAAAATTCGTGCGAGAAAAAAATATACTTCGTGGAAAGCGGCCATTCGCATCATTGAATTCGTGTCATGAATATGGACTTAACGAAAATAATTCCAGCTGGTTAAAGGTCGTTCATTCCTCTGGTATAAATTGCGATTTGTTGCCATCTCAAAAATCCCCCAGTGTTGTTAAAAAGAGAAAAGTGTCATACCAGAGTCAGATTTGGCCTAATTAGGCACCGGAAATCTGGTCATGAGTTGTTTCTTGTAGTGGTGACTGAAATCCTTTATGCCCGTGCGGAATTGGTAAATTTCGCTCAGCTCCCGGAAATCATTAACACCAGTGTCACTGTCATTATCGGCACGGGCAGGACACAAGTCATAGTTCTCTCATCATGTTCTGATAGTTGTCAGGAGAGCTTAGGTGCTGCCAGCACTTCTGTATCCATTATACATCCTGTATGGGTTTATTCGTATTTGAAACGTATCAAAGGGGCGCTATGGTTGAAGGAAGAAGATGGTGTTGAATGGGAAAGAAATTTAAAAGGGATTAACACGACCGTTTCTGTTTTACATAAATAATCTCAACAGAAACAGATACCACTGACATATTTTTATTTCTTAGCACATGGATAACTATCTTAATTTGATGTTTTAGGAGCCTTTGTTGAGAATGGGTGGATAGAAATACCCTAGTGACATGGCATAAGATCCAATTTGCAGATTCTGGAAAGTCAGTCAGTAGAAACGACACATTTATGTAGAATGATGGCATTAAATAAGCATTAATAGACGATGCAGAAGGAAGCTTGTGATGTGAAACTTAATGTGTCATATAAAATATGGTCTGTGTGGTCGAATATTGGCTACCCAGATCTGGAGGGAAATTGAATTCGCTGTAGGATTTAATAGAGACCAGTCCCCTGTTGTTGGCGTCCAGTTGAAGAGCAAAACTTGAGCACTGCAGGTCCGTTCTTCTGTTGGAAAAATTACCTCCAGGGAATCGCCGCGCATTCACTCGGTTGTTTAATGTCCTTCTTTGCAATGTTTGCAATGTTTATGTCGGCACTTCTTTATAATTGCGTAATATGGAGGGCCCACACTTCACCGTAATATGCAATACTGAATTTCTCTCTCTCTCTTTCTGTCTGTCTGTTTGTCTGTCTGTCTGCCTGTCACTCTGTGTCTCTCCCTCATTCTCTTTCTGTCTGTCTATCTGTCTGTTTGTCTCTTTCATTCGTTGCTTCTTTCCTAGTCGTTCAAACTCATTGTGATAGCGGAATTAGAAATCCTCAAAGTTGAATACTGTAAAATGTGTGCTGTGTGCTGCTGTCTCAGCACTCACTGATGAGTTTCCATTTCCCCGTTATCCGGCTGAAAATTGTATTGTTGTCGAGTAGAGCATCTGTCAGAGAAACAACGCAGGGCGCTTTGATCCCTAAAGGGGAAGAAAGATTGAGGGGAAAGGACAAAAGGCGAGCGTGAGTGTGCATGTTTGTGTGTCTGTGTGTATGTGCCAGCTGCCGGGACGCATGATTTTTTTTCCGTACGAGCTTTAGCAAGTTCAGGAGCGGGGCAGCAACACTCCCCCAAACACAAGACAGCTCCAACACATCCCAGGGATTTTCGGTGACGTTCAGTCATAATTATCAGGCACAGTCCAGAGATTGCAGGGACCCATGGCAGAGTTCGATAGGACGAGAAATCCCTTAGCCGATGACCTGTGTTTGGGTGTGCGTTGCTGCCCCGCTCCCTAAATTTCACGAACTTTAAGAATTAAGTAGTGCCATCATTTACACGGCTGCTGCTTGTTAAAGACATGTTTAAGTTTATAGTTTTTTTTTCCTCCATAGTTTAATTTTAGCGAAGAGGGAGGGGCCGGCTGAGTGGCAAGATGAAGAGATTAATTGGACTAGATGGCTCTTACATGTGTTGACTTAGATCTTCTAATTTGATTTTGAGAGGGGCCTCCGTGTGAAAGCTGCACATACAGCCTAGTCAGTGCAAAAAGGCAGTCGACTCAGTAGCCTATTCAGATTTGGTAATATGAGCTAGTTGAGAAGTGGTACACCAAAAGCGTTTTTTGTTTGTTTGTTTTGTTTTGTTTATTATGGGTAGTGTAGGTGTGAAGCTGGGAGCAACAGATTGTGTTGGTGGTAGGGAAAAAAAGGCGGGGGAAAGGGAGGGGGTGGTAGTTTCATTGAAAGAAGAAGAAATACGAGTTAGAGGGTGTTAAGAGAGCGAGAGAGAGAGAAAGAGAGAGAGAGAGAGAGAGAGAGAGAGAGAGAGAGAGTATGCAAAAGGGGAAGTGATATACCGGCAGATTACGATTAACGCGACAAAGAAAAAGAAGAAAGAAGTTATGGCAGTGATGGAATTTACTGCATGCTGTAGCAGGAAGTTGATTTCATTTCATGCCATATCGTTTCCTTCCGTACTGAGGATAACGTTCATGTCGCCACCACCATATGGGTTAGGTAGGGTTGCCTGGGCATTTTTGTTCCTTTCAAGATAAGGACCATAGTCCGCGGAGCGACCAAACTGGAATGTCAATGTTTATTTTGTTTTCGTCTCTTTTTCTTGGGCTGCAAAGGCTTACATCACTCCACCTCTCATCAATGCCGTTAGCTTCATCTGTCACGCCCAAGCCTGTAGGGTTCTTGAGTTCTTGAACGTTGTCATGGGTATGAAATGAATGGGGGAAAGGGGAGAAGCGGATAGGACCATGTCCTGTCTTGTGAGTAACGTGGAAAAGATCGATTTCTCTCTCCCCCCCCCCCCCCCTCCCCCTTGCCCTTTGCTCTTCTTTCACCTTTCCCCCTCCCTGTCATCACCCTCGCTTCCTTTTTGTAATTTCTATTAAACTTTTTACACCAGTGGTTCTCAACGCGGGCGATATTGCCTCCCAGGGGGCGATTTTGATCTCCGGGAGGGCGAAAAGAAAGGCGGCAAGGGGGCGAAAACGATAGGTTAGGGGCAAATACGAGGGAATCACTGACGTGTTCAATGACACGCATAGATGGTATTGTTAATAGAATAGGCCAATTTTTTAAAGTGCTTTTGTTTAAGAATGCTTTCTGTGTTATAATGAATAATCAACTTGTCTATTGTCATGAATAAAGCTTTGAAAAACTTAACATCATGATTTGTGTGTAGTTTTGTCTTCTTGTGAAATGTATCTGTTCGGGTTTGAAGAGGGATTCGGGAGAAACGGAGGTGTAGAGGAGGGTAGGGGGATGAAAGAGGTTTTTGGAGCCTAAGGTGGCGATTTCCTGAAAAGGGTTGAGCACTACATCACACCACACTGGCAACTGGCAGATAGTCACCGACACGCTGCATCATCCTGCCCGTTCCCCTTGTTTCTAAGTTGTTTGATAATACACGGAACGGAAGAGGGTGCAATTAGCAGTTATTATTCTGTGCACAGCGCAATTATGCCACTTTTTCAAGTCTATTGTATGATTGTGTTGACAGCAGCAATATTTCTGCAAGTTGGCGTAGATAAGTATCGCCCTTGTTGTCTTATCTCTCCCAAGGTTGTTGTCTGAAAGTGTTTTGTTTTGTGTTATTGCACTTTTATAATCAGTCGGAAGTTTTGTTAATGGAATAGTTTCCATACTACTTTGTAGACGGTCGGCGAGTATTTCATTTGTCGTGTCTTTTGACTATTCTTTGCTCACCTTTGTTTCATTTTTCTATCATGTCTTTCTTATATTCTGATCTGCCATCCTGCCTTGCTTGGCCGCCATTTTCTTTCTGTATCTCTTTCTGCCTTTTCTGTATATCTCTGTCGATATCTCCACGAAGTCTTTTTCCTTCTCCCTCACTTTTTTTTTTCTGTCTCACCCTTTCTCTCTCTCTGTCTCTCTCTCCATCTATCATCTTTCTCTTTCTCACTCTCTTCTTTTTCCTCACACTCTTTGCTCTCCCTCTCTTTCTCTGTCTGTCTCTTCCCCGCTCCTTCTCGCACTCTTTCTATCGTGTCACGTCTATAGAAAGAAACAAGGGCCCCCACTCAGCTAATGCTCCTATTTTCCGTCTTTCCTACATTTGGAAGAGAGAATAACATTACTTTGTCCCCATACTGTCCGTCTGACTGTCGTCATCTTTACTCACTGCCCAGTCTCGTCCCTCTACAAAAAATAAAATTAAATAAACTTTCTGCGAACGTAGATACAAAATTATAGACACGAAAGCAATTACGACATTTCTATTTAATAATAATAATAATGTATAGCATTTATATAGCGCATATCCATTTAAAATGCTCTATGCGCTTTACAGAAACAACATGTCAACCACAGAGCAGAATGGAGCTGCCGGCGAAGCGCTCAACATACTGCACTGCTTCTTTCTCTCTCCCTGTCTCGCTCACTCTATCTCTCTATCTCAGAGCAAATTGTAACGCAGCCTGTTAAGCGCAGTTCACACAACTCACAACACTTCACAACTCACATCAGTTCACAATATTTATTAATAACAATATATATTTAATAATGGATAATAAATTCTGGCGGGGGGGGGGGGGATGATATGGATAAATTTTAATCTATTAATTTCAATTTTCAATTTTGCCCGGGCAGCGGCCTTTCGGCCTGCTCTTTACGATTTCCAACTGCCAAGGTATCTTTAACGTGCGCAACGTGCACACGGGCCCTCCGAATTTTTTCGTCCTTATCAGAGAAGACTAGGTACTCGATCCTACCCCCCAATAGGACCAGGGACTTGAAAATATGAGAAAAATCCAATTTCCAACATGCCTGCACTGCCCGGGTTTCCCACCCCCTTTGCCGCAGTTTCCATAATTAATGCCATTATTGCAATTTTCTTTCTTTCTCTCTTTCATTTTTTTTTTTCGTTTATGTTGGGCTGATGTAGCGTCTTTCTGTCGCGCTTTTCTGTTCTACAAGACATGAAGCTTTAAAAACTGCCTTCCCTCATTGTGATTTTTTGGGGGGCGGGGGGGGGGGGGAAGAAATTGTCCAAAAGACCCATTCGTCTTTCCAGGAGCACCTAATTTTCCTGTCTGTCACGTGACCATTTCTTTCTTTCTCTCTCTCTGTCTGTTATTTATCTATCTGTCTGTCTATCTATCTGTCTGTCTGTCTGTCTGGCTGTCTATCTATCTACCTATCTATCTATTTACCTATCTATCTATCTATCTATCTATCTATCTATCTATCTATCTATCTATCTATCTATCTATCTATCTGTCTGTCTGTCTGTCTGTCTGTCTGTCTGTCTGTCTGTCTGTCTGTCTGTCTGTCTGCCTATCTATTTATCTATCTATCCATCTATCTGTCTATCTGTCTGTCTGTCTATCTATCTATCTATCTATCTATCTATCTATCTATCTATCTATCTATCTATCTATCTATCTATCTACCTATCTGTCTGTCTGTCTGTCTGTCTATCTATCTATCTATCTATCTATCTATCTATCTATCTATCTATCTATCTATCTATCTATCTATGTATCTGTCTGTCTGTCTGTCTGTCCATCCGCCCGTCCGCTTGCCTGTCTGTATGCATGTCTGTTTGTCTGTATCTGAAACAGTGTCAGGGTTAGTGCATTTGAGTATTTAAGAGCCTCAATTTGCTTATCTGCTTGACTCACAATCAGCCAGATGTAAAACACGTTGTATATATGTAATATATAAATCGCTAATCCTCGCAAAATGAAGTGCACGGCAAGCATTAATAGCTGTTAACTCGTACACTCGATCAGTTCTGTCAGAGAGCTTAAAGTTACGAGAGGGGAAACAGCGGGCCAACTGTCCGTGACAACAATGCTATTCAACGCGTGATGGGCGCTGGGCGGGCTAAAAATAGATAAGCGCGGTCCAGGGCCTCGGCTGGCGTAAAGTCTGCAGTGATATAACGATTGTCATTACATACAGGGTACGTGTATTGAAAAGTAAACAAAATGTGGGAGGTGCAGCATGTATTTGAGTTGGAAGAGAAGCACGTCGACACTATAACTTACAACGGTAACGTCTTACTGTTAAGAATAGCAAGATGACAGAAGGAAAAGAATGATAGGACAGAAGGAGAACCTACCAGCAACTCCCATCAACCACGCATCGGAGATATAAGAAGAATGGATGAATTTTAAAAAAAAGGAAAGCAACAAACAAGAAATCAGAAGCAAAAAATGGTGACCTGTAGGGTGAAAAACAAAACAGACAGGAAAACACGAAATATGGATGAAGAGGGTGAAGAACATCATAATCTTCGAATCTTCCACTTCATCATCTTGCGGATTATATCTCAGGGCTGACCAGTGAAATTTCATCAAGAATAATAACACACTACTTTTCAATGGGGGGGGGGGGGGGCATCGCTTTGATTTTTATTTCAAACAGTAATAGTTGTACATGTAGTAGGTTCCCACAGAGTCCAGCTTTTATGTGCAAATTCTGCATTGATTTAGCCAGCGTCTTGGCTGATGGCAAACTGAAGATTTTCTGCAGCAGCTTGTATGCTTTCCGCGGCGCATGATAAATGGATAGGGCCAAGCTCTTTTCCTGATTTGTCCACCTTCGCCTTCTGGTGCACAGATATAGTACTCGAATTTGTGTTGTCACAAATTCAAGAGCTGGTTGGGAAAGATAGACAGCAAGTGTTTCTCTCAACTGTGTTTCACCCAAGTCCTTTGGTCCTTGTTGTCTTTCCTGGTCAAACTTTTTCTTGAGTCTCCAAGACCTGGACATCTCTTTCTCGCTGTTAGTTTCTGAACTACTGCGACTTGGTGTGAGGGACACAAGCACAATGACAATCTCGTCTGGTACTGATACTGCTGGGGGTGCCCTCTCCTTAGGTGTTGGTCTTGAATGAGTGAGCCTGGCAGGTGGGTTTGGGATGGAAAATAAAGTAGGTACCGCATTCTTCTTGAGCCTTTTTTACGGACTGCTGAGCTGCCACAGCAGGAAGTTCGAAGTGCTCTGGGCACAAAACATTGCCTTTATAGAGGGCAATGGCATATTTACCGTCGGAATCAGCTCTACCAAAGTCGATGACCCACCTTCATGATCTGTTGAAATAAAATGTGCAACTGCAAGAGAATGAACTGGTGCATTTAAAAATGATTCAACATTCAGTGTTCATTCAAGGTCATATGAGTTAAGGATGATTTTTCCCCTTTGAGGTAAAGTTTGGGGGCGCTTTGCTAATTCTGAACGGAAAGAAGAGGGTGAATGGCTTGCATACCATCCATTTTTAAGGGGGGTTGTGAATTTAGGAAGCCAATCGCGCAATGGTGCGAACACTGAACATTATGCTTAATACAACTTCAGTGCACCCTAATCATTCCGAGGAATTCCAAAAGAATTCAATCGTTGACCTTTAGTCCACGTTTAAGCAACAAATATCACACAAACACACACTACGACCACACTATCAAAACGCATTACTCCAGTAATCTCTGTGTTGTTCCTGTGCTTCTGCAATATATATTCTGCACGCATTCTTTGACTCTGCTCTGATTCCCCCCCCCCCCCTTTCCTCTCCCAAATCCCTCCACCCATAGCAAAGCCATGTTGTGTTACAATGAAAGCAATTAGTAAACAACCTGCAGGATCTCTAGATACACAGTCGATTGTCTGGACCAGGGTCTTCAGGCCTAATCCTTAGTCTAAAGGCTAGAGCAGCTACGGTTTTAATTGACCAGTTGTAGGTAAAAACAGACCTTAAACTCAAATAACAAAGAAAATAATTATCAAACTTACCTCTCAGGATCTTTGGGAAATCTGAGGAACGCTAGATCTGGTCTGTTGTGCCGTGAATTCGAACAATTAACAGCTGAACACCACTGGCAGTGTATACTACGTTTTGTAATGGGCGCCATGATTGCTAACTGTTGACCGCGCTTATTCTCACGGTCAGCTGTTGACCTAGATACGCGGAATCGGGCTCTGTTTCCCCTCTCGTTATTGTAGGCTCTCTGGTTCTGTACAGCGTTAATCCGTAGTTACAAAACAGCACGAAGCACTTTAAATTTCGGGATCGGAATATTTTTGACCACTCAGATTTCTTGCAGTTAAAACCTTCGCCGTCATTTCCTTGCCAAGATGGTAGTGATACCGACACAGGTGCTCCGTTTCCAAACGAATAAGTTAGTTTAGAAAATAATAGCTCTGGTTTGAATATTTTCGTACTTTGTAAACCTGGATATCTCATTCATTTTAATACGGATTACATTTTCCATTTGGGAGGTCTTATGATAAGATGCCAAAGAGCTGAGAGGCTGTTGCTAGCGGCGCGTGGTATTTCGTAAGCCATTGTTGAACATTGAACACAGCTCAGTATTTTCTCTGTTTGGCTTTGTAGCTGGGCTACGGGCCCCCAAGGACATTCCAGAAATGTATGTTAAACGGCCCAAACAACCCAAACAGGCAATCAACAGAGGTGAAATCAAGGCAGTGAAAAAGGCACTAAACGTCAACACTTATGTAAGATAAACAAGGAGTAAATTTTACTACCTTTGATAATTTGTTGCGTGTCACTGCATTAAAAATGTCATTGAATTCCAGGGCAAAGTCTTCTCTCCTCCCACCACACCGCCCCCATCCATTTATCCCTGTTTGTATCGCAAAAATAGGTCAGCCCATTTATGCATGAAAAAATGCGATAGAAAAACAGCCCAGCCTGGGGGGAAAAAAACAACAACAACACATAATGCCTTTCTCCTACTTCACAAAGTAATACGAGAATGATTCTTTGATAATGTTGTTGTTTGGCTGGTAATGGTTGTAATTTTTGGTGATGTTTTCTGGTTACAAAAGGAGAAAAAACGGCAGAGCGTCATTGTGTCAGCGAAATTGCCGTTGTAGTGAATTGGTAATAGTTGGACCGAGTCCGGGAAAGTTGTGATAGAGAGAGGAGAAATATTATTGATCAGACGGTATGAATTATTGTCTTCATTTTTCTTTTCTGTGGGAAATCTCCAGGAATGTGCGTGAGAAATGTTACGTGTGAGTAGCCACAGGGCTTGTCAGGGTCTGTTATCTTGGTGCTGTGCACACACTTGATGATTCAGTCTGCTGATCTCATGTCTCTTGCCACTGAATCCCACCGTTTTGGTTTCGTTGCCCCGAATATACCATGATCAGATTTTCATTTTTATTCCTATTATGTCTGTCTGTCCGCCCATCTGTCCGTCTATCTGTCCGTTGCCCGTCTGTCTGCCTATTTGTCTGTCTGTCTCTCTCTGTGGTCACTTTCAGGCTTGGTGATATTGAATAATTTGGCACGCCTCGCTCAGACTTTTTCAGTCCTCACTATTGTCCTTCCTCTCTCTCACCCCCCCTCCCACCCCGCCCCCTTTGTCTCCCTTTTGTTTCTCTATTTCATCAGTTTCCATATATATCCAGATGTCTGATTCATGCCACCCTCCTGAAATCCATTATTTCATTTGTCCTGATGCGTTGACCCTTCGCAGCGGTGGGACGACTCTTCTCCTGTTGGCATTTGCTGAGCTTCTTGAAATTATTTGTTTTCGCCTATCTATCTATCTATCTATCTATCTATCTATCTATCTATCTATCTATCTATCTATCTATCTATCTATCTATCTATCTATCTATCTATCTATCTATTTGATGGCATTTGCGGAGCTTCTCGAAATTATTGTTTTCATCCATCCGTCTATCTATCGATCTGTCTATCTGTCTGTCTAACTGGTACCCGAGCGCCTGCTGTCTGTCTGGCTATCTCTCTAACTATCCTCCGCCCGTCTACTTGTTAGTCTGTCTATCCTTCTGATCACCAACCTACGCGCGTCAAATTTGTTTGACGCCGTGTCTGTTCATCCATTCACGAACTGATTGATCTCACAGTGCATCTGTACTTCTCCATGCACTTGCCCATGTACATCACTGCCTACATCTTGTCTTATCGATTGACCCTAGTTAGACTGTTTGCACAAAGCAAATATCTATATGATCTTTATCTTGTCGTGATACTGTGCTCTTCATCTGGATCATGAAGTTTCGGAGATCCATATCACCGACGTCTTACTCTTTGCTGAAGAGTTGGTAACTGGTACTCGTTTTGCAAGAGTAGCCGATGTGGGAAATGACAAAATATTAAGTAATTTTTTTTTAAAGGCGAGATAATTATGACCGTACTGTAACAATATTTGGACAGAAGGACAAGACTGTATTTGCCTTTAGCATTCAGAAAAACATTAAACTTGACAGACAGACAGACAGGCAAATAGACAGACAGATAGATAGATACATAGACAGACAGACAGACAGACAGATAGGTAGATAGATAGATAGATAGATAGATAGATAGATAGATAGATAGATAGATAGATAGATAGATAGATAGATAGATATAGATAGATAGATAGATAGATAGATAGATAGATAGATAGATAGATAGATAGATAGATAGATAGATAGATAGATAGATAGATAGATAGATAGATAAGTCAAACCTGCCTCTGACTAAGCCACCGAACAACCATTGAGACTGAATGATGTCAACCTTGAACAGAGACACGTTGCTCCTGACAACCCATAATTGAAGAATGAGTGTGTCTGCCAGCACGAACTCTGTCAAGAAAGTCTAGTTAGAGCTAAGAAATGTTGGGGATGCCGACACATAGCCTGGAGCTGTTCAGTACATTGCTTGATACTCGCTGTGGTAGGGCTTCAAAAATCATTGTTTTCTGAATTTATAGGACCTTTTTTTAAAATTTCTTTTAACTATTAGGATCGTGCTTTCCGGTTTGGCATTAAGTTTACTGCAGTATTTGTGCAGATTTTCATACATTTAACTCACCATGAATGCTAAATATTTGGTAGAAGCAATTATCAAAATAAACAAACGAATGATAACAAGAACAATAATAAATTAAAAAAAAATAATCGCTACATTTCATTAAAAGCCATCTTTGTGCAGTATAATTCACTCTGAAATGTTAAGATTTATGGTAAGTGAGCAGAAAATAGTTCGAGATTAAGAGGCAAGTGCCCAGTGCTGGGGACATTGCCTTTTTATTGCTGTTGTTGTTTTTATTCAGAAACAAATCAAGATCTAAGCGTACGTGCTAGTTGTTGCCTAATGGAAATGCACAGGAGTTTCTCAAAGCAGCTTTAATTAAATTTCTTGATCGACAGCTATTACTGGTACGGGTTGTAACATTTCATCGATTACATGTAAGGAAATATTTCGTGAACGTTTACGATGCACATAATTATAAATCTCATCTCCTGCTGTTCTGGCTCACATGGCGTGCCCTTGCCTGTACATTTATAAGTTACACTGACCTGTCATACAAGTGCTGTACCGGTACTGGTCTTGAAAGGTCACAGTCATATATCAGGTGCTTTTTTATCCCGACAGTTGCCCTTTCTTGTCCCGGATAAAGCGGATATATCATTGATGTCTCCTCCTGTCCCACGTGCATTGCAGTCGCACACAATTCTTCTTATTTATGGCAATTTTTACCAGCTATATATTGACAAAGGGTTGCATGTAGGTGATCTCATCAAGGAAATGCCAATATCTGGTATTTAGAATACCTTATTTCGTATAATTGTATCATTATTATTTTACTTCAGGCACGAGAATTGTTTGGGATTTTCTATGGTAGAAAAAGACACATATTTATTATATATCATTTATATAGACCATCCTTCACAATTTATTCCATTTGACCTCATGTGCCACCCCCCCCCCCTCCCCCGCCTCTCCCATCTCCTATAATGTGTGTGCTTTGTAGCCTTTAATCCGATTTCTCACGCAGAGCATTGGATGGTTTTGTTTTTCGCTGAACTGGAACTTGAGCAGGTTGCTTCTGGGACAGCTTTATAGTATGCAAGATTTCACATCAATCCTTTTGTTGTAAGGACGATTGCATGTTGTGTGCTAAAGTATACTCTTTAAAATTGGGTGGTTGTCCTTTCAAATGGATAATTTCTTTTCCAATTCATTCATGTTATCCCGTCATTAACCGGACATGGTTTAGTCTGCTAAATATTGCGGGGAGAAACTAGACCATTTATAAAATTGAAGAATGTTAAGAGAAAGGTGCCAAACTAGTATCAAAACCACGCAGACAGTATACGGTAGACAATAACAACTACAAAATTTCCACTTTGGCCTGTGCTCTAGTAGCCACATGCTGCATATTAACATTGTGGCATAATGTCTCAGAAAGAGACGGCGCATGAACTATTATGTCTCACAACCTGAGAGCAATCTGGCCAAAATTTTGTGCGGCCTTTATGAGTGTATCCCGTGCAGGTCACTATGCCTTTGATTTGGTCTGTTTTGTTGCCTTGTGTCCATTGTCCCGTGGAAAAAGTCTGTCTAGCTGCTTCCCTCCCCCCCCCCCCAATTGGTTCGGCCACGCCTGGCATTTTTGTTTTATCCCCATTTTCTGGGTGTCCGAACATCCCCTTTCTTCCTGTCTTCGTCTCCTATCTTGGCTAAACTGCCTCATATTACATTTTCCTCATTTACTTTTCCTCTCTTTCTTTTTTGTTATCCTCGCAAAGTTTCCGATAAATACACTAACTGGCTTCTGTAGGGAAGAAGTTTGTCAAATGTGTGGGCAGGGCAAGGAGAGAGATCGAAGTGGAGGGTTGGGTGAGGGTAGTAAAGGCAATCACAGCACGTACAATGCTGAGACTTCTCGACTTCCAAATGGAAAGACAAGCGGCCAGGAAGGGTCAAGGGAAGCCCTGCAAGAAATGTCTTTTTTGGTAACAAAAATCCAATCCGATAGCAGAGCACGGAGTTCTCTCTGAAGAAAAAAACAACAAATAGATGGCTTAGTCAGAGATAGGTCTGTCAGCTTAGCATCGCAGGATGTCAAATAAATTGTCGATGGTCAGAATTAAAGGCTAACCAACTGACACATCAACGAGGTGTAATATAGATGAGATCCCCCACCCTTCTTTTTCCCGAAAAAAAGGGGGGAAAAGGAAAAAAAGAAACATAAGGCAGCTAAACCTAATGGCAGGTCCTTTATCGTTATGAACGCGCCATTGAGCTGACAAGGCTTTCATTCTCCCGTCATTGATAAAATGAAATCGCTTTAAAATCTAAACGTGGAAATGCCTGTGATTTTTCCAGACACTGCTCGCTGACAAGGTGAGAAGACGACTTGAAAATGACCTCAGTCCCGCGTGCCTGATATCCGTGAAACTTCTTAACGCTGTAAGCAAAACGTTTTACTGATACGAATAACAAAAAGATCAAGAATCAAAACTCCTACAATGCCAAGATGTACACATGTGTTAAAACGTCTTTTTAAATCCGTATCGCTCTCGTAGTTATAATCCCTTTGCCCCAGATATTCGGTATTCGTTACAGGAACCTACATATTGATGGCATTTTTGGCGTTAGATAAGCTCTGAACTAATTCTACCACGTCAGGGCCCACCGTCGCTACTGCTGTTAATACAATAAAGGAGCTTACTAACACTCATTAGCACTTGGTCTGCCGCGTCTCTCCTTCTCATTCATGACAAAGTACATGTTTTTTTTTCAACTTTCACTAGCTGTCGCTGCTTCCATTGTTGTCGTTCTTTTACTAAAGCCACTGCTCTGAGTACAGGTTGTGATTATTTTGTTCAGAGTAATACGGATGTCAGGAATGACAAATCTGATGTACGAGTATGAACTGTGTAGGCAAGGTGGTAAAAGTCTCTCCTCTCAGGTTCAAACCCCTAACTTTTAGATCTATCATTACATTTACATGATCTATAACCTGGACAGCTCAACCAACCAAGGCTGGGTGACGAAATATTATGAAAACCACAGAAGAGCGAGGCTTAAAAGAAGACAAACGTTGGCAAAAAGAAAAAGTTGTATGCAGCAAAACCCCTTTCACGTTCCCCTTTTCTTTGCGTTTTATTATATCATTTGGGTATTATTTTTGATTCGAGGCTTTGCTACATTCAACTTTTTCTTTTTGCCAATTTTTGACGCAACTGCAGCTGGCACTGATGTCTCGTACTTTGTGAAATGTTTATGTCTAGATGAGCCTTCTTGCCAAATAACACTATGGATGGACACGGCCAGGAATCCATACGGTGTAATTAAAATGCATCGGACTGTATCGTCGAAATGAACAAGTGGTATAAATGTCAGAAAATTGTCCGGACAAGTAGAGGGCATTCATCACTTTCATTGTTACACGAGTATATAAAACATGTCAGAAAATTTCACAAGTTTGATTACACCTGTCCACCTAGGGGAAGGAATGCTTGATATTTAAGTATTGAAATTCTTTCATTTTCGTTACTGCTCCATTAATTTGATGAATGCCATAATTAATCTACTATTTTAATATGGCGACTTTTTTTTTTTCATAACATGTTTGTTTTGGAAAACAACAACAACAATAACAGAAACGACCATTGAAAGGCCGTAGTTCGGACGGAAATGTTAACGCCAAACCAGGACAAATCACAATTAGGCTTTCAAGGCGCTCCTCTACTATTGCTCCCACTTCTGCTAACTAATATCAGCAACTAGGTTGTATTGTGATGCCGTTCAGCATTTCGGCCGCAGTTCTTAATGCGGTCACCATGGCAAGCCCTGAGGCTTAGATGTGATGTAAACCACCTGCTGGCATTTAGAAACCCTGTTAATGCCATATTGACACCCACACCCATATCCACACACTTCCACCCCCTTCGCATGACACACATACGCTCTGAAGGTGAAAAAAAGGGTGGTGGTGGTGGAATTAGGGTTTTGAGCATCTAAGTATGTGTTTATGTGGGAGTAAATGTGTTGTATAAGAACACAGAGAGCCCTGGAGAGGACAAGAGGAATTTGAATTATGTAGAAAGCAAAGATTATGAGATCAGCGAACAATGGTTTGTGTGTGCGTTCCCTGTTCATTCTCACTTGCCCTTTCTCTCACTCTCTGTATCTCTGTCTCTCTGTCGCTGTTTCTCTCTATCTCCTTCCCCTCTCCCCGTCTCTGCCTTCCAGTGTCTCTGTCTGTCTGCCTACCTCTATGTCTGTGTGTCTCCCTCATTCTACATTCCCTATGTCTTTTTCTGTCTCTGCCTCTCTCTCTCTCTCTTCCGTCTCCCCATCTCTCCCTCTCTCCCCTCTCTTTTACTCGCCTCCCCATCTCTCCCCTCCCCCTCTCTCTCTCTCTCACACACTCTCTCGCCAGCCAAGTCTGAGTCATAATTATGACTTACTTTTGCACCAGACATCCAGAGTGACCTACTAAACAGATAATCATTACTAATGCTGATGACAGTTAATCTTGTCCAAGTGACACGGACTTTTTCGCTGGAATGCATCCACAATGTTACTGGGCTTTTTTGCCGGTGAAACAAATGCAGTTCATTTGTCACATTCATGTGCAGCGTTATTCCGTAACACCTGTTTCTGACAGAAGCGTTCTCGCATAACAGTGAGCACAGCCAACCGATGGTGTTGCAGCTCGGATAAGGCATGGCTAAAGCAATGGATCCCACTACAGAGTCAAAAATAAGAAAACACATCGTTATTGATGCTAACCGGTGCTAACTTGTTTTTCCTGAAAAGCCAATGTCCGCAAGAACACTTTGTACTTCAAAGCCTGAAATAACCGGCAGATTGCTACCATAACAAACTACGGTTTTTCTTTCTTCTAACGGATATTGAAGAGTGTCGCCTTTAGTCTGAATACACGACTGACATTTGAATTCATACTAATTAAATAAGTCTGATCGCACCAGTGACATTTGAATTCATACCGAATCTATACATCATGTACATCAAATTGCCTAGGTCGAAGTAGCAGTCTGTTCTACATTACATGGTTAGCGACAATGAGCTTGCCAAACACCTTAACGATTTCATGTATTCAGATCTGATTAATGTTATGCAAAGATGACGTTTTATGTGTAGTCAGTTATTCCATGTGACATCCTTTGCCCATATTATCACAGTGCGCCGGTATAGAGGGAAATAACGTGTGTTAAACATACAGCATTTTAGGTGTTTGGGAATGGTCTGTGTTTGATTCTACCTCGTCTGTTTGCATGGTTTCCACTATTACCTGGCATTAATGATCATCTCCTTGATCACTGAGATGGATACATTTGGAGCCAGGACTTAACTTGTTTACCACACGGTAAGTCCTTTGAGACGTGTCGTCACTGGAAGTAAAGGGCTCATGAATTTTGTAGACAGCCGAACTTGTGGGGGATTTTTTTGGGTAATATTTTCCAGGTAACGTGTTGTGTTGAGGTCTTTGTTGTGGGAGGTTCTGTGCCCTTGGCAGGTGTACCTCTCTTTTCCTTGTTTTTATTCTTCTTCTTCTTGTTTAGGTTCTTGTTTAGGTTCTTGTTTAGGTTCTTGTTTAGGTTCTTGTTTAGGTTCTTGTTTAGGTTCTTGTTTAGGTTCTTGTTTAGGTTCTTGTTTAGGTTCTTGTTTAGGTTCTTGTTTAGGTTCTTGTTTAGGTTCTTGTTTAGGTTCTTGTTTAGGTTCTTGTTTAGGTTCTTGTTTAGGTTCTTGTTTAGGTTCTTGTTTAGGTTCTTGTTTAGGTTCTTGTTTAGGTTCTTGTTTAGGTTCTTGTTTAGGTTCTTGTTTAGGTTCTTGTTTAGGTTCTTGTTTAGGTTCTTGTTTAGGTTGTTCTTTCTTAACTCTCAAAAGGGTTGCCTAATGTCCAGGTAACTGCCGATGATGTGTAATTGCTTTAAACAGCTTGCTGTATGAAGTTAAATTGAATTGAAGATGCATCCACCCTGTACGCTATTATTATTATTATTATTTTATATATAAATGCTATTTATCCACCTGAATACTGACGGGAATTTACATTGAAGGAAACACATAATCCAAAAGCGAGAACAATCTCTTATCTCCAATGTGAATTAAAAACTTCGATTAAACCAATACCCTAAATCACGGCTATCCAATCTCTTGCTTAAGATTCCCAAGGGTTTCCCACCCCCACCCCCCACCCAAACTCAGGGCGGGCAAATATCTTTTCTACTCAGCGGAAGAATCTAAACGAAGAAGTAGAAACGAAAAAGTCCCTATTGTCCAGTCGGTTTTGGGAATCTCAGTGAGGAGAAAAAAATATCTGAGTCAGGGGTACTTTAGCGTAACCCAGGATTCCCAGTCTTGATCCCTCCCGTCTGTAAATTAATCCCAACCAGGAAATCGACGATGTCGATAGAAAGTTTTCTTAAAGGAGTCCGCCTTACGGGTGAACTGCAATTGTTTACCCTGCTGGATGGCAATAACCAAAGATCGTGCTTTTGGAAATACGAAATCCATTGTTTTAGACGTTATTGCCCCAGACTAAGGAATGGTAGAATGTTGGAGGGAAACTCTACCTGTGGGACAATGCTGGTAGCTAGGATTTACCTGTGTTTATGTGAGACTGGGGAAGGTCTCCACCATGAAGTGTGCAGACTGGCTGCCCACAATATGGGAAGTTTGTGCTTTTTTTTTTTTTTTTTACATAATGTATTAAGTTAAAAAAAATAACGCAGCATGTCCAAAGAGCACAGTATGGAGAGTTTCTGTAGGATACCTCAGATTTACTTTGCCTCAAATCTAGTTTACCTGCTGTTTTCACGGCTAATTGCAGCTGGGTTATATTATTGATTAATTTGTTTGCCACTGGCGTTAAGTTAAATTGAAATTTAATAGCCCAAAGCAGGTCAAGGTGAGCGTATATCAATAAATTTAATATTTGCTGTCATGGTGTGGTTGGTTTTGGCCATGGATTTGGAATGCACTTTTGCAAAATAATGTTGAGCTTGTATGTGGGATGTGTGTGTGAGTGAGTGAGAGAGAGAGAGAGAGAGAGAGAGAGAGAGAGAGAGAGAGAGAGAGAGAGAGAGAGAGAGAGAGAGAGAGAGAGAGAGAGAGGAGGGGAGAGAGAGAGAGAACGAGAGAGGGACACAGAGAGAGAGAGAGAGAGAGAGAGAGAGAGAGAGAGAGAGAGAGAGAGGGAGAGAAAAATAAAAGATGAAACAGGCGAGATGATGTTTACCAGTGAGGACGGTGACAATAATTAAGGACAATATGCACCGGAAAACATGTTTACAAAGCTATTTCCTGTGGAAATTATGATCATAACGGTCATAACATTGACATAATTTTAGCTTAAACCTTGATTAACATTGATTACAAACTGAAAAGAAAGGGAAAAACAAACTTGGCCTTTATTTATGGATAATTGCCTGCTATATCTGCAGCTTGATTAATTACTCTTAAAAAAACATCCTGCGTTATGGCCAAACCAATTAAGGACGTTCACATCTTATACTGAAAACTACAACAAAACTACGACAACAACAACAACAAGACTACTGAGTTCGTGGCGCACTGAAGCTGATCACATCGGCATTCCAATGTGTATCGATGTGCAGCATCGGGTAGAACTGGCTTGGGACCGCAGGTGTTGGTCTATATACAAGTATTTAATAAGCTAGACAATGACGTTCCGAAAGATGAGTAAGTCAGAGACTCACCACTCAGATGACTGAGTATGTCTGCTATGTTCGAAATCGGCCTTTTTTCTAAATGACAATATAAGCGGCCTGGGCGTTGCCAAAAGTACTTCAGTTGTCAGCAGGCTGGTGTCAGACATGCTTGCTTTTCAGTATTTTTGTACGTGAAGTCTTAATCAGAACACCAAGAGTGAATCCGTAAAAGTACACATAACAGCAATCCACACTTGGCGACCCAGTGTATATATCAGGACGCTGATGATAAGGTTCGAAAAAAATAGTGACAAAACTACACATTACCATTCATATTCTGAAATTTTGGCAGGGCTACAAATTGTCCAACAATATCAAAAGAGAGATTATGAACACTCAGGGAACAGCTTTTAGCATCTTGTCTGTATACAAATCATTTTATGCCTATAACGCTTTGCATGATAAAACTGCTGATGGGTATCGTATATCCACGCCGTGGTTCAGATTTAATAGGAGTCACAGAATGGCTAAAGACAAAGCGCGCGAATGACATCTTGTTCACTTTAAATAAAGCAGTAGACTACTATAATAATTCACGCTCAATGCGATATTGTATTACCGCGAAACTTTCCCCTAAATAGGAAAGAAAATGTTTTGTTTCTGTCTGTCGCATTACCATTATCGTAAAATCAACACAAGCGGATTTAGAGAGGCATTGTTTATGAACTTCCTTGTTCATTTCTGACGTAAAGACTAGGAACAAAAACTACGAGATAATTTATGGTACTATGAACGATTAATAGTTAATCATAGCAGTTCAGGCCCACAAGTCAGGGACTCATGAAACAGTCAAATTTCCCCAATGCAAGAATGGTATAATTATATTATGATAGCTTTGGTATGGACAAAAAACGTTCCTTGTTGTATCGGTATTAACATTTGTTTTGTTCAGGTATAAGTTAATATGTTGAAATAACGTGCACAATTAGGAAGCCAACAGAAATTTCCTTTTTTGATTTACATCTAGGCAGAAAGTATCAGTAATATAATCCGAGCTAATTATTTATCAAAATGAAAGAAGCTTTTATTCAAGTGATTCAACGCTTGAAAAGACCACAGCGGATTTAAACTGTCCTCAAGGTAAACATTTTTGTCATGGCAAAGAGTTTATGTCTCTTTCTCTCTCTTTCTGTCTCTCGCTGTCTCTCTGTCTCTCTCTCTCTCGCTCTCCCCCCACCCCCTCCACACACTCACGACCACTTACCGGGCGAGAAATCTCAAGTACGTATTTCGCCGAATACCATAATTCTAGATAAATATGGACATACCCGGAAATCTTCACGAGATCCATACTTGTCTCATCGTGAAACCATGGACTGTACAAATTACTTTGCAGATGTTCGATAATGCAGCACTCTGTGATCAGTGCCCGCGGTATGTAGAACGTAACCTGATTAAATCACAGTGATTCTTTGCATCAGGCAATCAAGACATCTTCTAAAATAATCATTTTTTTTTTCAGACTCTTCACTTGGAAGTCACTTTACCCTAAATTAAAGAAAAATTCCCACTCTCTCACCTTTTATAAACGGATGAAAATAATACTTCATGTCAACATTTTGTATGTTCAGTAGATACCTTTCTGAGAACTGTCAGGTACTGCCAGTCAGCCATTGTCTACCTAACCGAATCCTTTCCCATTCCAACCTCCGTATGACATAGATAATGATTTACGGGTATTACATCTTATTTCCACAGATGTGAAATAGGTATTGGATGCCTGTCAAGGTGCTCACTCAGAATATTAATCAAATGTCTTTGCTGTCTGGTTCAAGAAACATACCATAAAAGGATTGTGTGGAGTCAATGCCCTGACTGACTCTGAGAAGTGTTTTTTGGAATACTCATAATTTCTAAGACTGTATTCTTGATTCATGAAAGAGTGACTAAACGTGTAATGGATCTGCGTTAGACGAAAACGTAATAATATTTTACCACTTTCTGAAAATTCAGTGTTTGTTTCGAAGACCTGCAGTATTATGATAGAACAACATTGTGTAGCAACTAAATAATTACACAATTTTATGAACCTGGTTAACGTTTTTAATACTAACATATTTGTACCAGTTAAGGCCTTTCTAATAATATGGCTTCCCAAACTTGGTATGTGTGCGATTATGAAGTTTATTGTATTTACGTGTGTGTGTATATAATGTGTGTCCCAGCTAGTATATGCATGTGTATAATTATATCAACTCCTCATGAGAGGCGGGCTGAAATTGACAATTTTTTCCAAGTCATTAAGATGGGCGTTCCTTACTAATTATATTTTCTTCGATATCGTCCTCATTAAGCAATTTAATTATCTGATTCAGGGAATGGAAACATATAATATATATATTATTTTTAATCAGTGCTCAGGTATAGGAATTATCCGTACAGCATAGACGTGATGATCCTACTATGAGTACGTTTTCCTGGTTGTAATTTCAGGTGGCTGAAACTCCGCGGCAACAGATCACAAAGCACTGTGACACCCTTTTTTCTTGACCTCTCCCCTGCCTGATTCCCGCGATCATCCACACTGTGGGGCCATGCCCTAACACACGACTTAGATCACCGTATTATTCAATGCTTTACTTTAAGCTTTCGCCGGACATTTAAAACAAACAATAATACTGCATAATTATCAGAAGCAGAATCCCTGAGCATAAAAATCTTTCTTATTATCATACAAACAAGAGTGAATTCAGCGACTGAGGGTGCTTTTGTTACTTCAGTGGAAGCACTAAGCTATCTTTGTAACCACTGGTTTCAGGTAGTACAAGAACGTGCTACCATTATGCATAATATGTAAGTCACTATCTGAAGCGCGCAACCTAATGCCCAGTAAGTACTCTTTCTAACTGTTCAGCACATACTTTTTCGTGATAAAAATATTACTTTATATTTTTTAACTTATCCGATTATCTTAAACCAGTGCTGCGTGTTTCAGAAGTTTTGGAGACCATAGCCAGTGTCTGGGAACTGGAGGAGGACAGCCTAGACATACGACAGGGAAGTTCAGACTATACACGGCCTTTTATGCATAGGCAGCATTTTAAGCAACAGGGTAGGAGGGGAGGAGATGGAAAACTAAGACCGGAGAAGTAGGGGAGGAGTTGGTATCACAAGTAAAACAATTTACTTTGTGTGGTTGCCTTTCAATGACGGGAGCCAGACAAAAGAAATTTCATCCATAGGAAGATTAGTTGAGGCCTCGCCACCCTGCTGAAAATGATCTCGAACATGCGAATGCACAATAATGTTTGTGTTCGATTATAGAAGTTGTTCTAAACGTAATGCTACAACCATAATTCTGATGAAATATGAGAAATGCCACGCCCATAACTTGGTGTGTGTAGAATGTGTTCTTCAAATGCATGAATGCTGGGTAATCTTATACGTCATGCCATGTCATTGTTTTAACGATTTTAAGGTAGAGTTTCCAGCACTAGATCATCGACGCAACCAACAACAACAACGTCAACAACAACAAGAACAACACAATGCTAACTTGTTAATAGCGGGAATGTGATCGTTTATGGCTTAAAATATCTGTGAAAATAGTTCCGTTTGGCCTTGCTCCCAATTTTGTGTTCAAAGATCAATTTTTTTACATTTTGCATCCTGATGTATCCTGGTCCATGCTCGTATTCATGCGAAGACTATACCGTAACGCTAACACACTTTTTTTTCAGCCTCTCAAAATATATTTGTTTATTTATCATAAATTCAGTGCCTAGACTTTATGAAAAATAACTCGTTCCCGCAGACTGCATGAACTGGCATAGCATAGACGGAAAAAATTCACTCGGTAGTTGTCCAGCCTGTCCATTTTATTATTATATTTTGTTTGTTTTGGGTCAAGTGGTCATGTCGTCATTGATAACCACAAGAAGAGACGTCCTTAAATGCGACCAGGTTCGGATAGTCTCTATTCTGTAAAGGGCCGCAGCCTTTGCTTTTTTTTTTTTTTTAATAACCAAAAATTATGACCTAAGTTGGGAAATGTAAGAAACGGAAAAGTGGGAAGATGGGAAAAGGTAGACATTGAGAGAAAAAGAAATGTATGCAACGCGATTAGTTGAAAAGGAAAAGCTGATGATGACAACTGCGCTGATGAACAAAACATACTCATGCCTTTTCGGGCACATTTTTTTTCTAAATAATATTTCACTAATGCGTTCAAGTTCAGTAACTGAGTCGCTGACCGTTGTGTTTTTTCATGTCATTCACTTTTTCGCTCGTTACCAAGCTTTAGCTGAGAGTTGATGCCTACTTAAACAGGCTCACTCGTGCCCAGCCCAAGAGTTAAGCTTCCTGGCTGGAGGCCAAGTTTTAGGTCACACGCACTTCTGTGTGATGAAAGATTTGTCATGACTTAATGCCATCAGTCCAATTCATCAGGATTTTGTCAGTCTGTCTATTTACAGGAAAGCTTTGGTTCTGGCCCCAAGTCTGAAATACACGCACATCTTCTCTCCCTCCTCTCTTTCTCGCTCTCTCTGATATGCTGTCCTTTGGGTCTCTCCTCTTCTAAATTTTTCTCTCTCATCCTTCTCTGTCACTAGTTTTGTTTGCCCTGCTTTTTCACTTCAGGCCTAGAGCTCTCAAAGACGTACAACATAACTGCACCACGTGCTGAAATCTCCTGCAAAATCACAGTCATATCTAATGGGGAGAGCACATTAGCCAAAGAGAACTGATGGAAGTAAGACATATCATTCCATGCCATCTGACTGGCACGATGCCACAGCATATGCGATGGGGAAGGCGTCATAAATGCCCCACCAAGGTGATTACCATGGAAAGGCTGACTTGAAGCCGGCATCTTTTACTAATGTGTGCTTTATTGACATGATCTGATCGCGGACTCGATAGTCGATGAAAGCTCGGTCGAGAAATGTGGGCCCAGAGAACGCTCATCATGTGACCACGGGACGTGCATTTGACTGGCACACCAGATCATGCTGATTGGAATATGGGGCATGTAGAGGAAATGATTGTCTCATCTATGAAGTGGCGCCGACGAGACGTGCTTTTAAGTTTTATTCCTTCTAATTTTAAGTTATGTGTCAAATCGCATCATTAGACTGACAGACTCAGCTCTCCTGAGAGCACAATTGCGAAGCCGCCTTTAAACTTTGAACAAAGAGATTTTGGCTGTTCTACCATGGTGTCGTCTATTACAGTGTTATTGCAGACCGCCTTATCATGCATGGAAACCCTCCGCTGCTCAGCTTGAGGTTTGAAGTCAAACATTTTATTTACACAGCAGCTATTGGAACAGTTAACCACACACACAGGAACACACATACGCACGCACTGACAAATATACACACATAAAATGTAATTATATGTATATACATCATACCCCAGACCTTTGCGTTGCTCACAGTACCAAAACAATCCCTAGCTGATAATATTAGCTACCTTTGGATACCCATTAACAATCTGCTGGGAAGCCTTTCTGACGGCATTAATGGGTCATTGCGAACCATTCCATTTTGTCTTCGCTTACGCTTTTCCAGTTTGTTTGTTTGGTTCACAAGAAAAAATACGTGAATTAGTTTCATATGTACAGCTGTAGGCGGGCTCTAAACAGCAAATGATTACGAATATGGCGGACTTGGGATGACATAACTACCAGTTGCCGGAGACTGTGGTAATAAGGAATGGTCTAATAGAATACATTGCCCTGTCTGGAGTAACTGATGTTGTCTGGTGATCCTGCTGTTAGTCTTGGTTTTACAGACATAGTTTCTTACTGTGTAGGAGAAAATAATAAGGATGGTGTACTATTGATTTCTTTTAGGCAACCTTTTCTGCTTTTAAAATGTACACGTCACCACCCACTACTCTCTTAAAAAGACGGTTCAGTTTCAAGATTTATATAGACCACGATAGGACGTTGACAAAAAAAAAAAGTTATATGGACTCAAAAAACTCTGTGGCGAAGCACATACGCTGAAAGCAAATAACGTGATTTTTGACTTCGTACTTCTTAATACACAAAGCATAAAATCAGTGGTAAAGTATCTACCAATCAATTAGATTGAAGGTTGTTGAAGTGTAGAGAAGGACACATCAGATTCTGGTTCACAGAGTGGGGGTTTGCCGAGTAAACTGAGAGAGAAGGGTAGAGAGAACGGGCAGTGCAGGCATGTTGGAAACTGGGATTTTTCTCATATTTTCAAGTCCCTGATCCCATTGGGGGGTAGGATCGAGTACCTAGTCTTCTTGGATAAGGACGAAAAATTCGGAGGGCCCGTGTGCACGTTAAAGACACCTTGGCAGTTGGAAATCGAATTGAGCGGGCCGATCAGGCCGCTGCCCGGGCAAAATTGAAATTAATAGATTAAAATTTATCCATATCATCCCCCCACCAGCAACAACAAAATTTATTATTCATTATTAAATATATATTATTATTAATAAATATTCAAATATTATTTGAGTTGTAAGTTGTGAGTTGTGGGTTGTGAACTGTTGTGAGTTGTGAACTGCGCCTAACAGGCTGCGCACTGAGATAGAGAGAGGTAGAGAGAGAGAGTGAGCGAGACAGAGAGAGAGAAAGAAGCAGTGTAGTGTGTTGAACTCTTCGCCGGCGCTCCATTCTGCTCTGTGGTTGACATGTTGCTTCTGTAAAGCGCATAGAGCATTTTAAATGGATATGCGCTATATAAATGCCATCCATCCATCCATCCAAGAGAGGAGCTAAAGAAGCGAATGAAGAATGACATACGTGTTTCAAGATCGGTTTCAGGTGTGTATGTCATGTGTATGTGTGTATGTGTGAGTATTTGTGTGTGTAAATATGAGTGAGTGAGTGAAGGGGAGTGAGTCAGTAAGTGAGTGGGGGAGGGAGGATGGGCGAGTGAGGGAGTGAGTGAATGAATTTTAGGTGAAATAACTATAATATCCGTGCTTGAGTACTAAAGTTAATTGAAAACAGTACCGTCGAGATCAATTGTTCGACAAAATGATATGGCCTTTGGCCGCTTGGACATTTCACAGATCTCAGTTAGTGAGAGCATTTATTGGAGAAAAAGAATTCATCATACTAGTAGAACTGACGTTGATTCCACTGCGAACTGACTGTAGTAGCCGCAGGAAATATTTCATCAATTTTGTTTTTCAAATAACACCAAAGCACAAGTCTCAGCGCTCCCGAGTCTCGAAATAGATCATTGTAGTCGGCCGGCATCCAAAATAGACTCATTTCAAGCCACACTGAAATGGCAAGTATACCCGGGGCAGTCTGATGTTTGTGTGATTTTCTCTGTAGAAAACGGATGAACTTGGAGCTGCATTAATTGACCACTGTCTCGTCTTTTGTAGTATTGAGTAATGGTAGTATATAGTTGTACCATGTCGACTGAAGTCTCGTGTTGATGAAGCCCCTGTTGCAATATTGATCATCTCATTCATTGTAGCATTGTACAAAAACCTTACAAATTCAGATTTCTCAGCAAACGAAGCAACGGCAACAGCAAGTTCCGAACACATTAAAAATGTTCACCCTGAATTTCTGTGTAACATGCATCAGTGAGGGAAGTGGTTGAATCCAAATCTTTCGTAGTTCATCAGTTCGAGCACTGCTGGCGATGAGATTCGAAACAGTACATTACCACTTAATAACGAATTCGTAGATAGGAGGAAAGACGGAAGAAGTAACACTGAATGAACGAAAAGCAGGAAAGCCAAGAGTGTTGGGAACAACTGCCACCATTGGACAGACGAAAATACGAACAGTTGTAGTAAAGGAAACAAAAAAAGGAAGGGCACTGGAAAAAAAACCCCAAAAACCACACACACAACAGAAAGAAGAATGGCTAACAATGCATTCAGAGTGGATCCACCACTTTTTCATGTTCGTGCGTTGAAATCCCAAGTGAACTATAATTTCTTTGTACCCATTCAGGGCTAGTCCGTTTTCTTTCGGTCCGCCTCCCACTATATACTGTAGTTTTTGTGGCTGAGCGAGAGGACGAGAAGGGGGTCAAGAAAGTATGGAACATTAGAAGAAAAGAAAAATTATTGTTCATGGAGAACACAAAATTTTGCAGTAATGGAGAATAACATTTATTATTGTACTTTGTTTTCCTCAGAAAAACAAAACAAAACAAAACAAAAAAATTGTAGGACGTTGTGTGATTTTATGTTTTATAACAACGATTCCGTCAGGTTTATTCCTGAAACTGAACTTTTCACCTTATCTGCAAAGTTGAACCCTTTGCAACACACAACAATAGCATAAAAGAAAGTCAATATCCTGAAATTACAGTGTGCCATAGCAACAAGAAAATGATCGTCTCAGCAGTATTTTGACCTGATTAATTAAAGGGTGGAAGATCACCGGAGGTGAGGAGTCTGAGACTTGAGACGATTCCCTCCCCCCCCTCCCCCCCCCCCACCCCAATCTCCCATACCAGTCTATCGGCCGATTACCTCCCCAGCATCTCACCTTGTCGTTTGTATTGTCAGGCGCCATGTCCAAGCTCATGTTAGATGTCAACCAGTGAACTATGTAACTAGAATTTTAGTAAGAGGAAACAAAAAGTACGAGACTAGCACAGCCCATTATTCTCCTACCTGAGGTGAGAACGTATAAATTAATGTGACCCAAATTATGGAAGAAAGAATAATCCGTTGCTGACATCAGAAACTTTTCTTCTTCCTTTGTTTAGACTAATCGTAAATCTGTCATTTCCCCCAGAGTGATATAACCATACTTAGCCCCAGGGTGATATAACCATACTTAGCTTGGCATTTTGACAGACAGAAGATGGTTAGTTCTTTTATAGCGCCCATGCTGAGTTTCCAGCCCCGTTGAGCTGAGTCAAATTAGGATTATTGTGTTATCAATAATTGTGTAAACAGTGGAAATGTCATCATTGGCATGGTTGTACAACAGCAAGTTTGCCGACCGACCTTTCCTACTTTACCATATTATGCTTGAAATAGCGATTTCACATGGTAGGGGAGAAGTATGGAAGAAGTCTGGTTGTTGTTGTTTTCCTGTGTCTGGATGCTGTCGCTGTTGTTGTTGTTGTTATTATTGTTCTTTCATGAAGGGAATGGTAACAGCGGTTCCAAACTTGTCAAATAGAGGAGATAAGGAAATATTGTTGTGATGGAAAGTAATGAAAGAACGATTATTCCTATTGTAAATGTGAAAAAACAAAACTAAAAGCAAAACGTTAGTTGAGGCGTCAGGATGAAGGTAAAGGCACAGAAACTAAAAAAAATCTGCAGAACCTTGATAAAAGACAGAAAGCACAAGATAAATATTCTTTCTTCCATAATCTGGGCCACATTTACACATATTAATATGAACCACAGAGGTATGCGTTTACACGGATATAGACAGATCTCTTTTCACCACAGAAAAATGGTCAACGTCTTGCGTTTTTCTGCGTGCCTCCCCCCCCCCCCCCCTTGTCAGAAATATTATACTTTGTTTGACAAAAGTATTACATAAAGCAAGTGTTAGCAGTGGGGCTACAAAAGGTTCATGGTTGATAAGTGTGAGGAAGGGGTTTCGAGTGGTTTGTCTGCGAGATATTAAAAGCTGTCTCAAATGTATGAGAGAGCTACAGAGCCGTTTTGCCGAGCCTTTATAGGTCTTTGATTGGTTACCAAATAATGACCATTAAGTCGAACTCCGATTACTGACAATAGGCTCAACTGTAGTCCATGAACACTTGGGGTCTCCCAAGGTGCCGGTACGTAACTTTCACACGAAGTCTTAACCCATTTGCCAGCCCTGTTGTTGAAAATTGCGAAATTTGTCACCGAATTTAACTTGAAGTTTTGTTGTGTACAGTGGAGCGTGCCATTTACAATGGCATGAATGTGATTTTGGTGTATCGTCGCAGAAAAAAAGGTAATGTGCTCTGGACTGGCCCGATAGGGAAACATTTACAACCATCATTTACGTTAATTGTAGGTAATTATAGGCCTGATCTTTCTTGACCGTTGTCGTGTTTGTGACCTATATGAGAGCGGCTCACTATCTGCTTTGGAAGTACCTATTTATTTCGTGTGCGGCTTCGGTCGTGTTTTTTGGGTAGTTTATTATTAGCTCCCCCAATCCCCTCGTGAAGCTTGTGGAAGTTCTGACAACATATCGTAGTCTGACATTTTTGATGGCAAATAACTTCGTTACCGTGACTACCGTACTTTTATAATTCCGTGCCTGATCAGTCTCTGGCTTGTTATCTCGTCAGCTTATGCCGAACAGCATTAAAGAAACCACATAATGTTGCCTTGAGTGACAGAGATACATCAATACCATCTGCGGTGATGTCACCTTTCCACTCGTGGCTGCTACAGTTGTATTACTTCATAGAAGAACAAATGAATGTCTGGGCAGGATTAATATATTGTGGTCCTATTCTTTTTCACAACAGATCTTCGAGCGAAACACAAGATTTACAATGGTCGAGTTGTTTCTCTGTCTTCTTTCTTTTAGTCATGGTAAGGGGAAAGTTTAGAATGACTGACATTAAAAACATCACTATTTTTCCATGTGTGTCCAGCAGTTTCCATTATTATATTGTCATAGTGTTGTTTCTGTGCGTCAGATCTTTTTGTCTGTCTAGATGCAACAGGGCGGGCCAGCTGTTTGCTGTTAGAGTTGAAAATTCAGTGGATTCGGAAAATCCTATGGGCCACTGGTGTGTTTTATCTCAATCAGGTGGAAACCCAGGAAGTTTTACATTTTAAATAGCCCAATAACTCACGCGTTTCAGAGACGTTGCCATTTTCTTGCATTGTTGTTAGATGATTGTACAAAGTCCAGGCATAGGCTTAATAATTATTTGGGTCGCAGATGAGCACTTCGTCTGTCACCTTGAACACCCGCACCTTTTCTGTTATTGTCCTTTATTGTTCTCACTGTTATAAATCACACTCGCGGAACTGAAATCTGTTTGTCTTGTCAATCGCGTTTCTTATTCCACCCACACCATTCACTCGTGCTTTATTCTCATTCTCGATGCACAGGAGAAATCCCGATGCCATCTCATGAAAACTGACTGCTAGCCATAGTAACTGATGCAAGGGGTCAGCATGATGTAAAAAGCTTGGTGTGCCCTGTTATACCATGATGTCGAGAAATGTACCATTCCATGTTTTTGTACATTTTGCAAATCGATGTGTCAGACACGAGCATGTGACTGAGATGGTGAATATATTTCATGAATATTTTGAAGATGAGCCTCCAGTTGGGTCCAAAGCAAGATAATTCAGAATTTCCTTCAACTACTTTAAACATTCTGGCTCACGTATAACCAGACATCTGCTATGAACACAAATGGTTATGCGAAATGTGTTAACTAAATGTGAACTTTTTTATGTGCCTAAAATGCTGAATAAATCTTGACCAGCTATTCTGAATAGCCCATGATGTCAGGGAAATGTAACTCAAATAAAATAATGTTTGCGTCCGAAACTATTGATCCATGCATTTTTAGTTGAATTTCGGGACAAACCCCAACCCTACCATTTCACCTAGCACTGGAGAGAGGGTTGCTGTCTTTCCTTTCTCAAGGATAACATTCCCTGCAGATCAAGTGCCAAGTACAAAGAGCCGTCTGGTCTAGTTGAGATTGAGTAAAGAATCGTGTGATTTTTACTCGTCTAATCGAAACCGTCTGTGCCTGCGTATTGACCAGTACCTAGTTCGTAAAGAGACGTCCGTTTGCACTGAGTGGTTATCTACTTCAGTATTGCCTGGGGATATTTATTCATCTTCCCAGTGGTGATTCTTTATTGACATTATGATGCTGACCGACGCAGCCAAATATTCTCTCTGAATGTTGGCAGGTCTTTATAATCAGGCAGCACATATACTTTCCACCGCAGTTTTCATTGCTATTTGATATTAATTGACTGCACGGATTCCCATACTTTATGTTTACGATGCTGGGGAATGAGTTTATCGTTATGGGTCTGTGAATGAATGAAACAAAGCATTTGATTCCATTTTTATCAACATAATAATTATCCATGTTCCTTTTTCACACATTGATTCAGCAATTTTCTTTATTTTCTCTGCCTCCTTTGTTTATACGTTTCTCTTGTTCTAGATAATGCTTAATAAACTTGAGATTGCCAACATTCCCTATGCTACAAATCAAAGGCTTTAACTCTGCCATTCTGAACTCCATTCTGTGTGTTCTCATATTTAATGGAATTTTCCTGCCTTTACGTTTCTTTCCGAACTCTCTAGAGCACAGGCACAGATTACGGTGTCTAAGGTTACTGAAACTTGCCCCATAAGGATAATTGCTGATGTTTCCAAATATAAATATATGGACGTTATATCGTTGCTTTCGAGCAGTGTTGTTTTATTTGAAGTAAATATCACGTTGCAGCATTTAAGTTAAGATCAGTTTTTTTTATACCGCATTCAGAAAGTGATCACAACTTTCTTTTAATCTCCCACTCCGAAGTGCATACCCCATCCATACAGCATTTCATAACGCCAGTGGATGGGCGCCTAATTTCCAAAATAATTAAGTTTTTTTTCATCCTCAAGCCGATCTCAGAAATTGCTTGTCAAACATGCGGCTTTATGTCATGTAATTTATTATCACAGCGTTCGCTTTCTGTAGCTATTTGTATGCTGTATTGTGTTGTGTGACAGCGTTAATCTCGTCCAGACTTATATATCTACATCCAGTGGCTACCCAGCGATCTTACTGAGCTTCTTTGTATACGAATTGTGCTCAGGATAGCACAGGATATTTTGGTCCAGACAAGTATGAGTCATGCTGCGCGGGTAAGAGTGGAACTTGTTTTAATCAGTAGAGATAATTTAGCAACTGCAAGATTGAATAAAAAGTATGGTCGTAACAAGCCTGCAGGAGACCTTATAGCCAAACCTGAAATCCTGTAGTCGCTGTGAGCACGCCTTCCGTTAAAATCTTCCAAACGCTAGATACCATGACATGACTGTGCTACCCAAGATCTCGGGGTGTTACACTGTATATTATTATGGCACGTATCGTATGATTGGCAAAATGGCTTTTAAACAGTGAATGATATTCCTTTACCCAAAAACATAAGTGCCCGGTCAGAACTTTAAACAAAAATTCTAACAGTTCTCAAATGAAGTGGTTAGTTGACACCGAGAGTTACCAGAGAGGCAAAATTACTGTATTGCTTCCACTATCCGTATGTTCCCATTATGTTTTGTTTCTTTGGACGGAAAGACACGATAGGGGAAAACAAGGACAAATCACTAATAGGATGGTGGATTCCTGTACACATAACCTAGGGGCCTGAGTGGTTGCGTGTTTGAGAGGGAGGGAAAGAAAGGAGTCCAGCAGTCACGAACTAAGCTAAAGTTAAAAACAGTTATGACTGACAAGTGGAGCAAACTTTAGTGACGGAAATTCTGGATATACAGTGATCAAATCATGTATCTGTCAGTGAGCCTTGCCTAGGGCCTGGGTATAATGGGGAACAGAGTGGTGTGTAAAAGCTCCTTTCGCCGAACTGCATCGACTCCCTCTCAACCTTGCTAATCCTGTAAGACTAGTTATTATTTCCCAAGCCGCTTCCTGGAGGTATTTTACTTAGTGATAGGTCAAAATGTGAAGGTGGGCTTGACCCAGTCATCATTTACGTGCACTTATTTTCTTCCACAAGCATACACACAGAAAGACATTCAGATAGACAAACACGCGCGCGCACGCGCACACACAAACTCTCTTTCACACACAACAACAACACCTGTGAGCATAGAAAATGATCAATGCCCTGTGTCCCGGTCAAATCTCGAAAAGGAAATCTGGCCTGATTACCTCACTGATAATGCAGCATGATTACACCGCTTCTTCTGCTTCATCCACCAATCCCCTACCGTTCCGGACCTATCAGGCCTATAATACCCAACCAAAGTAAACATTTCCTGCTGCACTGTGAATGTGAATGACGGGATAATTCTTGACACCTCTACCCTACCGCGCTCCCCCTCCCAACAAGCCGAATCTAGTTTGAATATATAACCACTTAACTGTCCTCGCTTCAAACGATTAATCCTATTCTGGGGAGCAACAACAAAGTAACCTCGAGATCGCCAGTTTTGATTAATATGTTTTCGGCCCAGGCCAGGTAATGGTGTCAGTCGGGTTTTATTTGACCGGTAGTAATCACAGTTAACCCATTTGTGGTCCCGGCTCGGTCAGGATAATTACCTTATGATGTATTGGATAGTATCGCACCTTAACTATCAAAGAGTGTGAGAAATTGCTGTCTTGGTCATTCACTTGTGCATTCTTGATGAGATTTATTTATAATGGGATATCGCTTTCCCTCACGAAGAAAGATGAAGAAAGGACGACAACTATTACAGGTTTGCAAAACTGCAGTGTTTAGTTGTTATAGTTTGTTTGTTTGACTGTGTTTGAGAAAGCGTTTATTAGTGTTTGTTGACCTAATACTGTCACTTTCTTGTCATCAGGTCTTGACTGGTTGGCCACCATTTTTTTAGCCACTCAAATAATTATACAGATAACCTTTGAAGGTATGTCAGTGGGTCAATATGCATAATGGGGTAGTCGTATGTATGTAAACAAAATGATTATTTATGCCATACATAGTAATAATAATAATAATAATAATATATTGCATTTATATAGCGCCCAACCCCGTCGATGACAAGCTCTGGGCGCTTTAACAAACTCTTACACACACACACACACACGCATACACAAAAGAAATTCAAAAATATTTACTCTTGTTGCTGCCGAAAAACATCTAGCCTAGTTTGTCTGAAAGAAATGGGTCTTCAGATGGCGTTTGAAAGAACCAATGTCATTAATTTCCCTGGTTGTCTTTGGAAGAGTGTTCCAGATGGTAGGGCCAAGAAATGAAAAGGACTTTTCTCCTACAGTGGACAGAGTCATTTTAGGTACTTTCAATTTTGTAGTGTCAGATGATGATCTTAGTTGACGAAATGGAACATAGTAATCAGTTAAATCAACTAGGTACGATGGAGCAGTATTATTGACACATTTGTGACAAATGGATGACAATTTGTACATTATTCTTTTCTCGACTGGCAGCCAGTGCAAACTCTGCAGAAGTGGCAGGGCTGAATCTCTTTTCTTTTTCTTCACAACAAGTCTCGCTGCATTGTTTTGAGCAATTTGGAGTTTTCTAATATTTTTTTGTGAAATTCCAGCCAAAAGGGAGTTGCAATAGTCAAGCTTTGAAAGTACAAAAGAATTTACTAAAACAGCCGCAGTTTCAGTCGAAATAAGATGTCTGATTTTACCGATTTTCCAGATTTCCATGTATAGAATGCGAATGAGGTGACTAACCTGAGATGACATAGAAAGATTTGAATCAATGTAAACCCCTAGGTTTTTTACTTTTTTTGAAATTTCTATTGAATTAGTGCCAATTATCATCTCAGTTCTGTCCACTTCTTGCAGAACCCGCCCACGGCCTAATAAAATAACCTCAGTTTTATCCTCATTTAGAGCCAGTTTGTTTTGGTTCATCCAGCTTTTAATTTCTGTTATACAGTTTCCAGCCTGCTGCAGAAGGCTGTCAACATCGCATGGCAAGGCAGAACTGTAGAGCTGGGTATCATCAGCATAGAAATGATATTGTAAATTAAATTTCTTTATTTCATGTACAAGTGGAATAGTATAGATAGTAAACAAAATAGGACCAAGCACTGAGCCTTGTGGTACGCCATACTGAAGCGCATAGGAAAAAGATCTTATTTTGTTGGTTACAACAAATTGGTGGCGATTTGACAGATAAGATTCGACCCATTTAAGGGCGACCCTTCTGATTCCAAACGATGTTTCTAGCCTTCTGAGCAGGATTTCGTGATCGATGGTGTCGAACGCTGCTGATAGATCCAACAAATTTAGCAGAGTAATATTTCCAGAATCTGCCTTTACTAATATGTCATTCATGATTCTTAATAGTGCAGTTTCAGTACTGTGGTTACTTCTGTAAGCACATTGAAATGGTTCCAACAGGTCATTATTTCTCAAATGACACATTAGTTGTTGTAATATCACCTTATTAGAGTCCTTTTGTGATCAGTCAATCACTGAAAGAGGAATAGTGTTTAGTCTTGGTAAACTTGTGCGAACCGGTTTGTTTTGTGACCGACCTGTGGTGAGTAGGCCAGTGTAGTGTTTAATATAACCCTACTTTGGGGAAAGAGATAACATTGCCCTATATAGAGGGCGGATTTTGTCGCAAAGTTTTGTAAAGGGAAGTCGGAGAGTTCAGAGGCATCAGATTTTTATTTTCAAATGCGTCTTCGCTTCTTTTGCGCGTGGGTATCCCCTCTGCCTCACCGCTTCTCATGTTTTGCGCTTCTTTCCCTCTTTACTTTTACAGGCCTTGGCGAGGTCCTGTATTCTTCTCTATTTTCGCTGTCCTATTTTGTATTCGGCAAAGCCGCTTCTCTGCTGCTTTAACATTTTGCCTTTTACCGTTCAACTATCTTCCTCCTTTCCCCCTACAACTGACTCCCCTATCAAATTGTCCGTATCTAATGGTCTCACAGAACACAAATTTTAATGCGACACTGCAAAATCGGGAACAGATGCTATTCTATGCTGTTAACTTCAAAGCCATCACGTTTTTTGGGATCATTGTGTTGTTTTTTTTTCTCTTGTGAGGGGGTGGGGGTGGATGCAGGGAAGAGGGGGGGGGGGGAGGGCGTGTTGTATCGAGTTACGTAATGTGTAAGATAGAGTCAGAATGTTGGCCGTTGTTTTTATCGATCTTACACAGCGCTAAGCCATCCAAAGCTGCCTGCAATACCATCAGCTTAGTCAACAAGACCCCGCCTCATATTCATGTCACCTCTGCCACATAATAAACATTAATGTTATTACCCATCTCAGTGATGTTTATGGTTACATTTTATATACTCCTTTATGTTATTGACAGTTTCATGTCATATAAAAGCGCTTCGTTTCTTTCTGTCTTTATCCGGAGCAAAATGAAGAAGAAAATTTCACAAAATTTTGAAACACGTGCTTTAACATGAAATAGAGACTGTAATGTGGATGTCTTATGCAGTGCAAAGTGGTGCATGAGCATTTAGTCGACATAAACTCAAGTGATGACATGCATGGGCGTGTATGAATTGACGAATTCTTCAACTCTCTTAGTGGGTGCAGCGAAATATAACGTCATCCCATTCAAAGATATTTCTGGTTGGGTGACAAGTGGGTGACTAGGATGCACAACTTCCAAGACCACTGTCGCAGAAAGACTGCAGGAGCAGACCCAGATTCATGAGCTGGGTGTGGCCTGGCCCCCATGGAATGGATAGACATCAAGCACCGATAGACTTGTTTGATGGGGTTCTCTTTCCCCCTGAGATTTCCTGTACTCCCGCTCTATCTAAAGTTTCAATAAATTATTCTTTTATCCTCAACCCTTCCTAAACTGCTGGCCAGAGAGAAAGCAAAAATAACCGGTTTCATCTGTTTCACGACAAATTCTAATTTGTTATGTACTGTCACTGTAAGTGATAGAAAGCAAATACAAGTAAGAAAGAACTGGAGAAAAGCAAGAGATAATTATAGTGTAAGAACATTTAGCTGTTCCATGCGTTCTTAGATTTTGGAAATTGGTGATAATAATTTCAAGATCTATTCAGTAATACTAATGCTTTCAAGCCATTTTAGTTACAAATAATGTGCCTGTTCTGTTTCAATAAAAAAAATGCTATCTCTTAATGATAATGTAACAGGATACAGAACAGTTTGGTTGAAGAGGAATCTTGGTTGTTATGGCTCAGATGCAGAGTAACGGAGTTTCAAATTCCAGGTTGACAGATAATGATATTTCTCTTTGTGAGTCGATTCTCTGAGCTTAGATATAAAGCTGAGTGAGTCAGATGTGTGAAGGTTGATGGTGATTGTACAGTGAAATTTGCCCCGACGCAGCAGTGCGATCTGGACTCAGGATGTAGTTAGCATTGACGCTGAATTTTCTTGGTTTTCAAACTGTGACGTGCTTTCTAAGTGCTAATCAGTGCGGACTGCGTATTTCATCCACATTCCTGACACTCTTGTTTTCAGTTTTGCAGCATTTTTAATCTGTATTTTTTATCTCACTTCTCACTGATATTGGTCAGTCTTTGCTCGCTTCTTTGTTGAAGTTTTAACACACAAGAAACGACCAAAGCCGATGTCCTAGTATGCTGATTTACCAATACCCTGGTCTCCTATTTCAGTTTTCCCCATCAATCGTCGTTTTTAGTTGTTCCATGTTCACTTCAGACGATTACCCAGTCTATCTCGTCCCTCACTCCTCCCATACAAGCACCCACACACAGTAATCCTACACCCTGTATAATTCTTGTATCTTCTTGCATCTTGCACGATTGTCTCTGTCCACGGGAACGCAGTCCCACGAATCTTACTCTTCATACAAAACGCTGTCCTTTCTTCCACGGCACAGACCTATCCACCAGTGCCTTATCACCAGGACGGGATCTGTCACGTAATGTGTTTTTCACTCCCGACAAGATGGTAAAATAGATGAATGTAGTATCTGCAGGCCGCCCCTTCCCCTCCCCCGTCCTGCTCGTCATACTGGTGACTGAGCATGTGTACACTTCTTTTTTTCTTTTATTGTTGACACTCGCCCAGCGTGTACTCAGTGACCCGGCTTTCCCTTTCTTGTGAGTAGTTTTTTTCCTCGCTCGGTTGTTGTTGGGTGATTTGACCCTTTTCGTAAATATTAGTATGTTCCAGAACATTCGATAAGATCGTAGATGTAGATGTTTACGCCAGATTTGGCCTTGAGTGATATAACCTGGTGACGCATTGATACGTGACTGGTCAGTTTGCGTCTTTCGGGCGAGGGCAGAGGTTAGATTAATTTTTGGGAGCTTTCTATAGACATAATTATCTATATATATAGACCCATATAAGTCGTAAAGGTTGGTGAGTAAGTGAGTTTTTGTCCTGGTGTGCCATAGGATAGTCAGTTATTAGGTGTTCGCTGGTGCCTTCCTAAGATTTTGTTGTTCAGTATTCAGTTATTAAACTTTAGTATTATTTAATCGATCGTCGAATCTCGTGTTTATTTTTTCTACAGCTGTAATAGTTTCGTTTTCTAAAGGGTTGTAGTTAGATCAACTAACTCCCCCCTACTATAACGTGCTACAACCAACCTCAGCTGTTTGGGAAAAACTGTACCTACTGACCGGGGAAGACAGAACAACGGAGAGGGAAAAAAATTAGACTATCTCTGATTAGACTATCACGTGTTTTAGAATGAATAGCCGGCAGTGTTATTTTTTGTGGTCCCCTGTTGACCAGACTTTAGTTTTTCCTTTGTTCTCTCTCTTTCTCCGCCTCCCTCTCTCCTTGCTCTCTCTATGATTGTGTGTTTCTTATCCACTGTTTTATGTTCTCTCTTGTTTAATTATTTCTTTTCTCCACCCCCTCATAAGCCTTGACATGGAATTACGCCAGCGATTTTTTTTTGTTTTGTTTTGGTGTTGTAGTTTTCATCTCATTTTTTTTTCTCCCCTACTGTTCTCCAAAGGTTCCTGTCCCATCTTTCAAAAATTGACTGTAATGATGTATACTTCCTCCTAAGGGTCACTGGAAATGATTTATCGCCACAGGTACTCTACCCATGACCCTTTTGCTCATACTTTTCCTGTTGTTGGAACCCAATCAGTCTTGCTTGTCCATCATTTTGATTGTCTTTGCTCATTTTGTCCATTAGCTGAGCCAGGCAAGTCTCCACAGATCTCATGCCAAATCACATTCACGACCTTAACAGTCTCTCGGTCAGAGATCATGAATGAGAGTGTGACATTGAACGGCGTCGCCGGATAATGAGTGGTTGTAATTAATCACTCTAACGATTGTTCAGCTGGTATGCCTTGCTTCCTTAAGAAACCTCTGTATGATTTTGATTTGAATCTGTGAAGAATGATTTACCATTTACTCAGTAGCTCACCCGGAGAGAATGAATGAGTGAGCTATCTATTCATCTAGCTATGCATGTTGAAAAGCATTGTGCGGGCATATTGTTCAGTAGTCAGCAACTCTTAACGCTGTCTATAATGTAAAACTACACCGTTCTTTCTGTCTGGAAGTTTATTCCTGGGATCTCCGTCATCTCTCGGGTTATATAAAAAGACAGGATGTCTAAATAGACTAAATGGATAAAACTGCCAATGTTGACCTTGAACCCAAAGGTTGTCCGTACTTTTTTTTTTCCTCCTGTAAACAATGGTAGCTAAGACTGACTTTGAAAAATGTTGCATGATGGCTCTGCCCATGCAAAAGGTATGTCTGTAGTGACAATTTGGTGGTGGTGGTGGTGGTGGTTGGGGGGGGGGGGTTATTGGAAAGAATATGAAGAATACAAGAAATCACCAGAGTTACTTCCAAGCAAGTATGTGATTGCATGACATTCAGATATGCAAGACGTTTCGTGAGCTACAGTTGCTGATTTATTTATAGTGGAACAAGAGTGCAGTGAAGATAGGAGCTGGCATTAATGAAATTAGCCTGAAGAGATAAAATTATTGATGGAATAAATCAGCGCAAACTCTTGAGCCGGAGGTTTAAGTTTGAATAACAGGAATCCGCAAGATGATTAAAGGGAGCTCGTGATTCCCCAGGGACGGGATTAATTTGGATTTTTCTGCGATTAGCACTGGCCCCGGGGTGCCGCTCAATGCATCAGTCAGTCCATCTGTAAGCTTGGCCTACCACCCACAGGATGAATTAGTGGGACTGCCATGTCTATGAAAACAGAACTGGAAAAGGGTAAGGGGCAGTTTTTAATATTGCGAGACATGATATACTGCTTAACTATAGAATAGGAATTTTTGTTGTTGTAATTATGCCTATATGTGTGCGTGCGTGCGTGCGTGCTTGTGTGTGGGTAGACGTGCGCGCGTGTGAGCGGTTGTTGGAGCTCCTTGGCCGTGCAGTCGTGATTACATAATGCGAAACCTGCAAAGGCTCGCTGAAGTTCTGCCGTGAGAGAAACAAAACATATGTAGAGGTGTGAGTTTGAAAAGGCATCGGCGTTAATCTGAAATCTCCATGTATTGTGTATTTATAGTGGTATACACCACCAAAGTCCACAGTTTCTTCTGTCTGCGAAAGGAATAATTATTTTTAATAATAATGCACAATAAAATCGCTGGAGTCAGTGTGTAAGTACTAGCAAAGATGATGATCTTATGTTTCACGACCCCTGTCTTACAGTGCCAGCTCTGTGGATATTGTTGACTGAAGAATTTCGGAATCCGAATCCCAGGGTCTTTGGTTATTATTGTGGTAGTCTATGCCCAGTTTGTATAGTTACATAATTATATTGGTCATTGCCTACAAAACGGCTGCGTTGTTTGTTCTGCAAAACAGTTTCATATGGGTTTTTAACAGTGTATATTATGTATGAAAACTGTAATGGTCAGTGTGTCTGAGTGTGGCATCGGACTGCCTGTGACGAAGATTTCCGAATTTTTACAATTTTTTTTAATAATAAACCAATTTCCTGAGGCGGACACGCGCTTTCTTTCACCAAGAATGAAAATTCTTTGAGATTCAGTGATTGAATCATACAATCTCAGTTTTTACCTTTCTTATTCGGATGTTCGAGAACGTGTGCAGTTGAATGAGTATACGTTCGTGCATACGAAACTGTGTACATATGAATTTGTTAGCCTGGTTATGTATAATATTTTCTTGTCGTGGTTATTTCTTGTTGACTGGTATCCGTCAGTCTCGAAAGACGATGGGCTTGTGCTCTGGATGTCTGTATGTTTCAAGCTTGTGCAGCGCCGTCTGTGGTTGGACAAATCTATCCGCGAGTGACAGCCCCTTCCACAGATACTGCAGCCAACGGATGACGCTTGTTTGTCCGGTTGGGCGCGAGTCTTTCACCTCTTCTTAACTGCCTCGGCTTGTTGCATGGTTATTGCTTAGGTAGTAAACTATTAGTCTTCCATTTTCTGGCAGATCGTATATCTCCCATTTCAGTGGCTACCCAATACTCTTATTTAGCTATGGAAACAGACACCGTCGTCATTTTATTTCGTATTTATTTTATGGACCCTTTTCATTTACCGTCCTCCATATCACATGATTTGCAAACAAAATGGCGGCGTGCCCCACTTGTAGGGCGGAAGCGGTGGACAACGGTCGGACGATGCCATCCTCTTGTTGGGCACCCAACTGTACAAACCCGTTACGTGCTGGTTGTGGCGGGAAAATGTATCTTTGCTTAGACTGTGCACGTATTCAGATGCCACCACTAAGGCAAGTTGAGGTTTTTGCCCTACACGGTGCTTTTCGAACCCGTGCGGCTCCCCGCAAACAACCGTAACGCGGAAGTGAAAAGGGTCTATATTGTCTGGCTCCCCGGCAATCCTCATGAAACTGTGTGATAGAGTGAGGGCATATTTTTCTTCATTCTCAACAGAGCGACCCACAGAATACTCTTGATGTGAGATATTATAAAAGCTGTTTCTCTTGTTTTCAAGTTAATGGTTCTGCCATTTGTTTTCTTCCTCTGTATTGTATTGATGACTCTCACACCAGCACGACAAAATTAATGAAATATAGTTGACAGCGAAGAATATTGTTGTTTTGGTTTTTTTTTTCAAACATGGATGGCATTTGGCAGAGGATATGTTCATTAGCGTAACGCTAATTGTTAGTATTGCAGGATATGGAAAAATTGCGTGTGCTAATTGAGATAACGTGAATCCTGTGTTCGTGTCAGTGGTATCTCTCTTCAGCCACTGAGGTGTTTTTACCTGCACTGTGCATCCGTCCTGATACGGCAACACCCGCTTGCTCAGTTTTCCCAAAAGGCCAAATTGCTGCGCAGGTGCTTCACAGTTTATCTAAGGAATCATGCACTGCTAGACACGTGCCACATTACCCTGGCTCATTCAGCAATTTACGTCGGCAAGGTTTTCTTGACTACGAAAATTATCTTGTTCTTAAGCTGTCAGGAAAACAACAACAACGACAGTTATGACAGAAAGAACAAAAAGCACAAAGCGCAGCGACGGGATAGTCAGTGAAGAACAAACATAATCATACATGTACTTTTATGTCCAACTCAGTTTATGTTAGAGAGGGCCCAGGCGTTTTTCTCGAAATGGCTTCTGAATTATTTTGATGACAAACGCGGTTTTTACGTTCAAACACGAGATACACGCGTTTTTCTGTGGGGCGCCAAATTACCCCCCCCCCCCTTTTTTTTGTGTGAACTTTCAAAGGGAGTGACTGATGTTTTAGGGCTTCAAAAAATGTTTGGATTCATTGATCATGATGATAATTGGTGTGCCGTGTACTTCACTGCTGTGAATGCAGACGTTAATAGGTGTGTCTGATGACTAAGGTTGCCATATACAGCTTACTGGACGCTGGAAATCGCGAGCCTGTAAACAGTGATCCCGAAACAGCTGTAACCTAATGACAGGTATAATAATCTTTCAAGTTGGTTACTTGATGTACAATGTAAGCAACTGATCAGATGCGCTGTCGCGGTGTATCTCTATGGCATTCACATAATTATGTTTTAATGGACTCCTAATTGTCAGTGCAACAAACTGTCACTTTAACTCGAGGCCGACAGGATGTCTTATGCTTTTCTGCAGAACAGTGAAATTTCTCTAGTTCACTTCTTCCAGCATTATATCTCACAGGTGTTCTCACTTGCATGATTAGTTACTGCTCATTTCCTGTGTCAAAGGAACCAAATACTAGAAGTTTTTTTTTTTTTTTTTAGAAAAAATGTGGTGGAAAGACTTGAGGTTTCATGCTGACCGTTTTGACAAATATTCAGGGGGGACGACTTTCTTATGCCTATCCGACTGTGGATTAATTGCATTTTGAGGTGGCACAGAATGTATTATGACCGTGAGAGCAATCTGGAATCACTGTCTCTGTTATATCAATAGTGACATTTGAAGATGGCATTGTCACAGAGCCACTAGTGTTTCTGTGCCTGGCTCACCTCTCATGTTCCTGTGCCTGGCTCACCTCTCATGTTCCTGTGCCTGGCTCACCTCTCATGTTCCTGTGCCTGGCTCACCTCTCATGTTCCTGTGCCTGGCTCACCTCTCATGTTCCTGTGCCTGGCTCACCTCTCATGTTCCTGTGCCTGGCTCACCTCTCATGTTCCTGTGCCTGGCTCACCTCTCATGTTCCTGTGCCTGGCTCACCTCTCATGTTCCTGTGCCTGGCTCACCTCTCATGTTCCTGACTGTGGAATCTGGACCCTGCCCACCTCGTTGTTCTAGCTCGACAGTTTATCGTCTCCTTCCAGCGACCAGTATCCATAGCCAGCTCTTTCATGCCACACTTGTACGTGTCTTTGAAACGATGTTGTGGGCGGTCTGTTGACAGATCAGATAGTCATAACCCGACCGACATCAAGAAAATGTGATTCGGTGTGTGACGTAAATCAGGTGACAGAAACTCGTGTCAGGCCAGGCTTTTGAAGATGTGGGTGCTTTTTCAAATAGATAAGGATGAAAGGAAACGGGAGTTGTAGCGATGGAGTTGTAAATCCTTATTTATAATAATTCTTTGGAAACACAACAACAAGAACAACATATCCATGTAATATGAGAAATAGAGAGAGGGTGGGGGGGGGGGGGGAGGAGGAATATAGAGGTTGTTAACTGAAGAAGTGAAAAAAAAAAAACATGGGGAAGAATAAAAAGACGATACGGAGATGATAAAATGATAATGTATTTGTAGCAGAGTGTCGTTTTATGAAACGAAAGAGCATTATTACTAGCTAGTTGATATTTTCAAAGAACAAAGAAGAGTAAGCTGAATGTGAAGATGATGGAAAAGCATTGTGTCTTCGTCCGACCAGTCATTACTACTATTGAATTGAATCGATGTAGCTCAGGTTTCACAAGAAACCAAGGGAATGGAAGGCAAACATTAAAACCGCATTCAGCAGTGGAGGTCATTATCCCTTGTCGTATGTTGTTTCGCTTATGGGCAATGGGAAATTCATTTCTGAATATCCAGTCCCATTTCCTTACGTTTATAATTGAATGAAGTTTCAGATTTCCCACTGAGCAGACACCCTTCGGAAGTAAGGCGGTATTGTTGGAGGGATCAATTCCCTTGTCATGAGGGCAGGTTGTTCTGGTCATTTGGATGTCCGTGGTTGATAGTTTCTTTAGTATTGTAGCCACTTAGTGCCGTCCTATAAGTTGCTGTATTATTTTATTTTCTTCATTCTCGGTAATAGAGCAAAATTGAGTTTTCTGCTGACAGATTGCCAGCTGGGGAACTTTCACATCTCTTGGAATGTAGGGGTAAAATGTGATCAAACAAAATTGTGGAACTAAACTAGCATTGTTACTTGAAAGGACTAGAAAACTGCCTGAAAAATGGGGAAAACTAACATATCCGAGAATATATCTGCACTTCAGTGTAGTATCTATTTCTATGGCGCTGTTTCTGAAATGACATCAGCCTTTTTATAGCTATCCCATAGAAAATAATGTAATTCATTATACATATTTTTGACAGTCAATTTCTGAAACCTTTTCAAATGTTGTATTATTGTGCCAAAGCGGTTTTATAGCTGTTTCGTTACTGTCAAGACGCGAGCATTTGGGCGATAATTCGAGACGTCCAATCCTTATAGAGTTTCAGAAAGCCAATATATCAAAGTGCAAATTTATCTAGTCTTTGGTCTGTTCAGTTTATGTCTCCCCATTGGCGGCTAGATCTTATGAAGCAGTTATCCCTTCACACACCACTGGTCCTTTTAGTTACTGCTACTCTTTTCCCTCACTCCACCCTCAGTACGTTTGAATTCTCAAAGTTCATGTGATTTATAGATCTAAATCTAGGTTTATAAACTCATTCTGTGTGTGTGAAAAGGAATGTGAAATTGCGATTTCAGGAGAACTGTGACGTAGTGAAACGGACTGAAGAGAAGGATGAATGCCGTTTTGGTTTCCGTACACATGAAAACTCAGCTTTACACGGATTATGGCGTGTCTAGCTTAAATTTAAGCTGCGGATTCCCCAACGATGATAGACCGTACCCTGTAAAACCCAGTGATGCGTGATTATGTGAATGCTGAAAAGTTTTACATATTATTTTTGATAGGTCATTTCCCAAAGCTGTATCTCTTGTTCTATGTACAGAATAAGAGTGCGTGTACATTAAAGCACTTTGTCAAATCTGCTAAATTGTCCCAATGGAAGTGACACTGCTTAACTTGAAATTGCACATTTGTTTACAGCATTATCACATTTTTGCACACGTTTCATGCCGATCTCATGGGACTGATGCTGAACTTGAAGCTTGGTTTAAATGAAAATTTCCAGCGACATCAATTATCTTTGCAGTAAATTATGATAATTGCAGTAATTGTTTTTTTCTAAGTGTCGGTACAAACCATTAATATTCCATTCCTTTTTTTTTCCCTTCCAGGCAGAAAACAGAAATTCTACAGTGGATCTTCCCGTAAGTTGATTTATGTTTTTTTTTCTCTGATATTCTGGTTGTTTTTTTATTTTTGATCGTTAAACTATCCATATGTCACTTTCATGGAAATGTAATTTTCCGTGGGTTTCATTTCATCATTTTGCATTCGTTTCAAAATTAGTTTTTAACATTTAAACAGCATAATATTGCAGTCGATTGTTTTAATTGGATGATTATGTCATGAGCGTGCAAAACTTGAGTGAGTGAGAAGATAAGCAAATAAAAACGAATGAGTGGGTGAGTAGAAGAATAAATAACTGAGCCTCGCGAAAGAGTGATTTATTAGTTGTTAGACACAAGCGAAAACAAACCAATATGGAGTGTTTCACCTATATTTAATTTACTCTAATAGCCCTACTCGGTATCAATTGGCAGTTAGATATCTTCAGTTTGGCCTTTACTTTCCCCATGCAGTCTCATGTAAATAATTAACTGAGGGTTATAAATAGTGTGTGGCCAACTTTTTCTGGCATGGTGAAGACGTAGTCTACTTTTCCGTGGCTTTTTGAAAAACAACAGACAATACAGAGATAATGAAAGAAAAGTAGTTTTTGAAGCTGCTATCACCAGTTCATGCCTGTGGAAATAATTGATTCTCAAGTATTGTTAGTGATGATTAAGAGATTTGACTGGTACAAGCAACCATGTTAGTTAACCTTTGGAGAACGGTGAAAAAAACCCACAAAAACACCGAAGAGACAAGAAGTCCAGGCAGAATGAACGGCAGTCTGATCAAGAAAGACAAAATGAAAGAAAACAGTTTGAGATGAGAAGAAGTGGATAGAACATGTCAGGAAAAACAATAGCCAAACAGATAAACAGAGATACATGTATATCTATTGTGCCAAAACAATAGTTATGTTAATCATTTATATTTTATGGGAGAATGGTGAATGAATACAGGTAGGCCAGTGGACGAGTTGGTTCGTAAGCCGATCATCAGGTGCATATGACATCAGATTTCAAGACAGACGGGAATTTTCTCAAATTTGGCCAATTTTGCATTTTGAGCACGCTCAGTATTTTGTGATGTCTCTGTTACGTGTAGCGGTTTAACTGACTGGGCCCATATATCCAGTGTAATTTATTAGTCTCCGGCCAAAGCTAATCTTGGGAGCTTAGTATAAGATTCAGAGTTGAAGAAAACAGAGAGAGGGTTAGACTTTGCTGAAATTCTGCTAAATTTCACCCACCGTTCCGTTTCAATTAGGTAGCTCATTTAATTTCAATGTCTGCATAGGTTAGAAATCTGGGCGCTTTGAACAGAGACCATCTGCCCACATTATGTCTGGTAGAGTATTGAACTTACAATAACATAATTATGTTATATAACTGATCCAACACAATCTCAGATACACCTCTGATGTACTCATGATTGTTATCTAGCAAATAGGAAGCTCTGTGACTTGTCAGCAGTCGTAAGTCAAATGTTGAAAAGAAAAACGTAGAATCTACTGTTGGTTTATATGTGAACGCCTAAGAGGAATTAATAAGGGATGATGTTTTGAAATGTCAAATATAGGGTTAAAAATGAAAGTTTTTTTGTTTTTTTTTTTGGTCTTCTTATTCGTCCTAACTCTAACTCGGAATTAACAGTCGTTACATTTTCGCATGCGAAAGTTATCAAATAAAGTGGCGTTCCACAATAAACAAAATAGTGTGTATGTGTGCACGAAAGCTTTCTGCAGTGAATTATGTTCCAAAGCATTTTCGACCAATGTTTTATGTGTTGCCTTTAAACCCTGGATCTCAAAGTAAAGCTTTCTGTTTCCATGATAAAACACACCAGTTTGACGGCTGAGAAGCGATAGCTGTCGTACATCATTTTACTATCAGTTGACATTAATCTGTAAAATATTTAGCATCAAGTCATGCCAGTGTCTGAATCGACAACATCATGATTTATAAGTTTGTGAAAGGTCAGAGAAATTAATATCAATTCACTGAACTTCGATGATCAAGTTTCTTAGCCCTCCAGCTGTGGGAAAAAATAAACAGCTTGGATTCATTTAGCGTCTTTATTAAACGGCATTGGACGAAGTCATTCATGAACATTTCCCCTAGAGTCAAACTTTCTGACAATGACTTTCCCAAACCATACTAATATAGATTCTTTCCAGCACCATCATAAATAATTTGTCGCTAGAGAGACGGTGTCATTTCCCGATTTTGACCATCGCACTCCCCAGAATTGGCATTTTATTTTCTTCCTGTGGCGTTGAGACCTGCCAGTCCTTGCTGTCTGGGCTGGTAATTGAATCTTTGGTGTAGAGGTTACAAACGGAACTCGCCGGTGCTTTTGAGTGAATCACTGGTTCAGACGAAAAACGAGGCAGGCACCAAGAGCAAAGACTTTCTTGGTCTAATGATTTCCTATTCATAAATTAACATGACCTTATACATCACAGGACCCTGTCATTCTGGTTGCAACGAACACTTTCAAAAGTAGAAAACAAGAAGGAAAAATGTTCACGGTCTCCACTGTCTCAGGGTTAAACAAACATTGAATTATCATTTTTAGTGCTGAAAGAATGATTCTGTTGCACCCCGCTACCACCTGGGGTACCCGGCATTGTCAAGGTTTAACCTTTTCACAGCTTTCTTTCAGCGTCGCCTGTGATTGTGACAAATAATGATCTAGAAAATTTACACTCTGGCCAAAGTTGTACAGATAACAGTGTCCAAATTCCAGCCAATAGACTCAAAAGCGTCAAATTTTTGTCTCGGTTCTACCATGTTAATAATTTTTCATTACTTCACTCAGACCCACCCCCAAATAACAACAACAACAACAAAAAAAAAACAATTTAAAAATTGCATATAATTTTAATGGAATTCGCCCAACATAATATTCCGTGTCAGTTTAGTACAAGTTAGGACATGATATGAATAGTTGTGCGCCATTCCTGCCTTTGGTCAATGAGAGTTGGGGAAATTAAACGCTGCAAATTGGACTAATGCCATTACCGGGCACTTGTATCGTGAAGGAAAGTAATGGATGCTGAATAAACTAACTTTGCCTTGTACCCTACCGCCTGATGTAATATTGGTGCAGACACTGAAGTATAAGTGTAGATGTTGTATCACGTTAATTTTATGTAAACCAGTCTTCACTATTGATTCTGGAAAACAATGAAGCCAATGGGAAATTGTGACAGCCAATGCTGCAGTGTCGGAGAATCTCAATCAGAGGAAACAGGGAAAGAAAGAGAAATCAAAGCTCCCATGTTTTGAGGTTCTGAATTTGAAAATTTCTGACGTCTTTCATAGTCCTGAGATAATTGCTATTGATTTCTTGTCAGTCATAAATGTTCCACCTTACCTTCAATGTTGGGTCACAGAGCCCCTGATGAGCAGAGTTATTAGACTGCCATGTTTTGTTGTTTACTCTTCCCGTGGCTGGTCTGAAAACTTGACAGCCGATGTAGACAGTAAAACTCAATTCCAGAGAAGAAAAACTGGACAGCAGTAAATCATTTTAAGCCTTTGGAAATGGCATTTCCCTTTCTGGCACATTTGCAGGAAATAAAGATTTTATTTCATCCCATGTCTCTCTGGCAAGTGGAATGCTTACTTGGATTTTCAGCCATGTTCTTTTGCATTTTTCTTTACTCTATTTGTGCCTGTTCCTTAGATAAATTAGGTCTCGACAATATCAAACTATCAAACTGGCTGATATA
>OZ007567.1:32362005-32772005 GCA_963931925.1 Onchidella celtica
TTGACCGGCCTGTGTAACAGCCGCCATACAGTCAGCAGCTCAGTGATTCAAGCGTAATGTTGATGGGGACACATAATTATTTGGTCAAGAGGCAAGGAGCTCGCCTCTCATGCCGAAGGTACCGGGTTCGATCCCTGGCGGGTGCATGCATGTTGGAATATTTTTTTTGGAATATTTTCCTAATCCTGTGGTAGGTAGATTCAAGCACCTAGTCTTCGCGGCTAAGGGCGAAAAACTTCGAAGGCCCGTGTGCACGTTGCGCCCATTAAAGATACCTTGCAAGTCGAGAAGAGCAGACCCAACAAGGCCGCTGCCCGGGCAAAATTCTGAAAAACTAATCCCTACCACAAAAACGCACAGAAACAAGAAGAAGAAGAAAGGAAACAAGAAAAGTGAGGTGTAAATGTCAAGAGCAGCGAAACCCCCTGAAATAAAGACCTCAAATCAACCCCCTGAAATAAAGACCTCAAATCAACCCCCTGAAATAAAGACCTCAAATCAACCCCCTGAAATAAAGACCTCAAATCAACCCCCTGAAATAAAGACCTCAAATCAACCCCCTGAAATAAAGACCTCAAATCAACCCCCTGAAATAAAGACCTCAAATCAACCCCCTGAAATAAAGACCTCAAATCAACTCCCTGAAATAAAGACCTCAAATCAACCCCCTGAAATAAAGACCTCAAATCAACCCCCTGAAATAAAGACCTCAAATCAACCCCCTGAAATAAAGACCTCAAATCAACCCCCTGAAATAAAGACCTCAAATCAACCCCCTGAAATAAAGACCTCAAATCAACCCCCTGAAATAAAGACCTCAAATCAACCCCCTGAAATAAAGACCTCAAATCAACCCCCTGAAATAAAGACCTCAAATCAACCCCCTGAAATAAAGACCCACACACAAGCATAATGTTCATACCATAATCAGGACAAAGGTTTTGTGTGTTTTTTTTTTTTAACTGTAAAGATACATTACCGAATGTAGCGACTTACAATAACCATCCGATAGTCCATCCCAAGGTAGGTCATTGACTTCCTGTGAAGGCATGCCGCCACAAGATCAATGTTTCGTTACCATGGAGATAAATATGGTGGACAGTAGGATGACAGTGGCAGTGGCGCCATGTTAAGCTTCAGACAAAGCTGTAGCAGTACATGCTCATTCATTCTAACAACCCATTGTTTTATAGATACATTAAATTTGCGTTCAATGCCCTCAACATTTTGCGCAGCGAGAAAGTGGGAATGATTGAAACTTTAACATAACGACGAAGTTGTTTATCGTACTGCTTCGAACTGTTTTTCCATCATCATGTATTAAAATTATCTATTTATTTTACCAGTCGGTAACGGATTTAGTGGATTCCACAGTGCGAAGTACTTTTCTCGGTTTCTGTAAAATATAAGATGCAATATTGATGACAATACTTCTAATAATAACAACACAAGAAAGCTATCCCTTTTTTCTATTGGTGTTTTTTTGTTGTTGTTGTTGTTTTGCGTTTGTCCACTGTAGCTTGAAGTTCCATTTGTTGGCGAGGAATCTAACGCTGGAAACAAAACATTTGGAAAAATTCTTGAACCGATTTTTGCTCTATTGGTACTCAAATGTTTGCCGTTGTTATGAGTTAATATATTTGGCATAGAATGATGAATTTCACTGCCTTGTTTCCTGTGTGATTTTGTAAAATGTCTCAGAAAAATTGAACATCGTATACAACCTAAAGGCCTGAATATAATGGCTACAGCAGAATTGATGATAATAAGGATGAAATTAGTGAGTGCTAGTATCAATGGGAGTTTCGGTAAATGAACATTTTAGGATTGCCAATTCGCTTAGCATAGTTTCTGCGTCTGCATCTGCATCTATTGCCATTGTATGCTTTCAGAGAGTTCAACTGTTTTACTCTTCATTCTTTTACAAGAAGGGAGAAACGTTGAAAATGGCAAAAACGATATGCCTGTTTTCAAGGCATGTGTATCGTCGAACAGACCGAACTCAGTTTCTTATAACGAATGTAATTCTTTAGGCCATTTTGATGCCTAACGTAAATCCAAGTCCATTCCTTTCAGATTTTACCATCTTCCTTGATGCACCAAATGCACAATCCACGCCTGTTTTTCTCTTCCTCGTTCACATCCACCAGTGCCTCAAATAACTGCAGGTATCATGTCGTAACTATTGATCCTTTCTACCAATTTACAAGGAACGTGAACTCAGCCAAAGCCCATAAAACCTAAATTCTCACAAGGGCTAAAACATCCTACTTTTACCACCCTACAGAGTTCTTCCATATTACCGAACTGGCTCCATTTCAGTGACATTTGGGAGTTAACGTATTGAGATAAAGAGCTAGTCGATTTTAGGTGGACATGTGGCTCGTAATTGGGCTATTACAGTGCCGAAAGATCTGCGTCAACACTAGAACAAAGTATTCTTTCTAGATCAGTACTTTCCTTCTTCGGAAAACCAAATATTGCCTTGCATGGGTGTGATACCTTCAAGGAAACCTCTGACGCCATCGTATAGATGAGGACTGCTGTTTGGTATGTGGGCGTCTGCCATTAATCTTATATGTGAATGTCTTCCTTTTAAGGCATTTACCTGGGTGCGCACTCGCGGAGGCTCGACATTTCCCAGGAAGGAGCTGCTAATGAGTTCTTAAATAAACTTAATTTAAATGAGGCAGATACAGAACAAATAATCCTGCCACCGACAGACTCATCGAAGTATGGAAGAGACTGGTAGTCAACTTTTTAGTAAAGTAAACAAATGAGCAAAAAAAAGCAAACCAGAGAAGAAAGGAACAGGGGATTAAATGAGATATAAAATCAACATTATTCTCGCAGGATCACCAATGGCTATTCAGAAGGATTTGTGAAAAGGATGGAAATGAAACAAACACGGGTCTGTCTTCAGGAAAAATGAAGGAAATGAACAGCGAGGGCACGGGAAGAAATAGTGCGGTGAAAACAAATGGCGCAATCACTGAATAATGTATTGCACTGACTACATTGTTTCATGTGCATCCCGTTCCCTCTGTGATTGCGCCTCGGGGCAACTTTGTTTATCTAAGTTCTAACAGCGTGAACCTTTGAAGCCACTGTTCGTATCACCATTAAGCATTTTATTCTTCCGATTCATTAATGCCTCCTATACACTGCATCTGGCGGTGTGTGATTTGTCTAGTGAATACTGAGAGTAAACAGCAGTAATTAGTACATTTTGTGGGTGAATGCCCATTTCTCAAAGACTTACTAGCCGAGTCAGAGAGGATTCTTCAGTGTGTTTTCTCACTCGCTCGTTTACTCGCTCACTCACTCACTCACTCACTCACTCACTCACTCACTAACTCACTCACTCTCACTCACTCACTCACTCACTCACTCACTCACTCACTCACTCGCTCACTCTGTGTCACGTATTCACACGTTTGCATCCTACCCTTTAAATACAACAATACAAAAAGTGCTAATCATGACCATATTTTAGCATTGTATTTAAAAAGGAAAGTTACATCACCCACGCATGCACCCAAACTCGTAATCTTAGAAAAAGTAACAATAATAACACCAACACTCACAGTTACATTTACACGATAGTAGAGCCAGCAGCCGTTTTACTAGCAGCAGCATCAATTCAAAGATACCGCGGACGGAGCGGAAAATAATCTGCAGTGACATAATCGACCATGCAGCCATCCGTGACAACAAAAGCAACCGACCTGTAGCAGACTTCGATCTGGTGCCGTTTCCAACGTGTCAGAAATGATCAGCTTCTGAACAGTGCACCCTTTCATTCCCCGTGTATAGTTTCATTTGAAATTAATTCTTTTGTGTCATAATAATTATGCTCGATCCTACCGTAGTTCAGTGTTTCTCAAGGTGGGGGCGTGGGACTTCAGATTGGGGCTTAGGGATACATACCCTTTGCTGACTTTGTCTAGACATGGTGAGGGTTTTTTTTTGTTTGTTTTTTAATTGAAGTGGGACATGGGACAAGAAAGATTGAGAAACATTGCCATAGGTATCCTTCGTCGTAATACATTTTTGATGGAATACGAGTGTATACCGTCAGTTGCATAAGACAAAATGTCTAGGTCAAATTATGTGTTTTGAGGGATTTTGAGAAAATGAGGGGGGAGAAAAACCCAATCTCTTTTATATTCACGTGACAAGTATTTCTGGGTGCACGTCATAATGGGCACATCCGAGTTAGAGCATTGAAAAGTGAACTTCTGGTAGGGTTCAAGAAAGTATCGGCAGAGAAATGAGCTTGGGAGGGGGGGGGGAGGGAGAGATGATCATGCAGATGAGAATACAATGCATTTTTTTCACAGCAGCAGAAAATTCACCCGACACAGTAGATAACAATATAAACAACATCAAAAATAAAAACAACCCCTAGCATCTAGTCTTCTCGGTTAAGGACGAAAATCTCGGATGGCCCATGTGCAAGTTGCGCACGTTAAAGATACCTTGGCAGTTGGAAGTGTAGACGAGCAGGCCTCACACGGCCCGCTCCCCGTGCCAAAAAACCACAACAACAACACTCCCAAATGCGATCAACAAGACAGTATATAAAATAAAGATACAACAACAACACTCCCAAATGCGATCAACAAGACAGTATATAAAATAAAGATACAACAACAACACTCCCAAATGCGATCAACAAGACAGTATATAAAATAAAGATACAACAACAACACTCCCAAATGCGATCAACAAGACAGTATATAAAATAAAGATACAACAACAACACTCCCAAATGCGATCAACAAGACAGTATATAAAATAAAGATACAACAACAACACTCCCAAATGCGATCAACAAGACAGTATATAAAATAAAGATACAACAACAACACTCCCAAATGCGATCAACAAGACAGTATATAAAATAAAGATACAACAACAACAAAACAAGAATAAGAAAAATAAAAAACAAGACAAAGAGAGGTGGAAATGCCAATGGCAACGATCAGCCCAAAACAAAGATCTCAAAATAACAAAAACAAGCGGAGGTACATCAAAAACACCAACAGAAAAAGGAAACAGCTAGACTGATCATAAAGGAACAATGATGTCACAACTGCCTGAAACTGAAAGACCGCAGTGTCAGAACAAGAACGCCATGAGCATGACTAGAGAACTTGCAAGGACAAGAGAAGCCATTACTCCAGGGGACAGACAATGATGATAGCGAATCACGCCTCACTCTGCTCAAGTGCCACCCTTAATTTTGATCCTTTAAGATGATATTACTCAACGTTTTATGTAAGAGTAGCTCACTCCGGCCGATGCCAAGAAAATTGGAACATCGATTGGCCATCATTCCATATTTGGAAGTTAGTGGCAAGACGAATTTCCTTCTTGTGGCCTGGACGTCTTTAATCTTGCCCTAGTTAGCGTTCATCTTGTTAAGAGTATCCCAGGCAGCAGTACCACCGTGCATTATATTAGCCAGTGTTACTCCAATCTGTCTTTCACTCACGCTCTTCCATTTTCTTCCTCTACTCCCGTCATTTCATCCGTGCTATCGGCTTTCGCTCCAGTTTTTTTGTTTTGTTGTTGTTTTGCCCCTCTGTCCATCACGGTGTCAATTTTTATGTGTGTTTATTTGCTTGCTCCAAAGTATCTGCCCCCCCCCCCGTCCTTTCCAAACATACACATACACACGCATGCACGCACACAGACACACACATACGCTCACGCACACACACCCACACACATTGTCACTCGACACGTCCCTCAGCATGAGTTAAACATTGTAATGAAAAATCGAAGAGAAGAGAAAATCTTTTTTTCGTTTGTTTGTTTGCGTGTGTGATTTGGCCTAGATGTTCCATGGAGCTTAAGCGAGACAATAGCTCTAATGCGTATTTGTTTAGCTTGCTTGTTTACTTGTTTGTCTCTACAATTGTACAGTAAGTTGTTTTACTTCAATTCCCCATGTCACTCTGCCATACAATGCGAATGTTAAACTGTGTCCATCAAGCGGAGAGGAAGTTTCACATCTAGATTTCTTTGGAAATGGTTGTGATGGAACTAGCTTATGTCACAGACTGAAGAATTCAGAATCTAAACATGCAGGTATCCACTCTTGAGGTAGAAAAAGAACATGCCTGTGATATTGTGTTTACCTAAATACCGCTTCCGCGAAGAAGAAGGGGTGGTAAGTGATACAGAGAAAACGCACACATTCAAGCCTTTCGTGTCAATTGAGGCATTAAATGAGAAAAGCATCAATAGACAAGTCATAGGTCGGAAACAATTATGGAGACACAAGGGTAATAAATTCATTAAAAATATGATGTTATGATTACTAGTCACATATTAATTTTAGTAATTTTTATACTGTCAGCTTTCACGGTTCTTTACGAAATAAAAATTATTACAAAACTGACTGCACACATAACAATTAAATTGTGTTGGTGTCAACTCAGTGAAAAAACATGCATTTTAAGTGGTAAGAAAATCTTTTGTACCGACAAGGAAACTTGCTTGGCTGGGCGTAAATTAAAATAATACACATTCTCAAATGTGAGTGTGCATGAGAAAACCCGGCATAAGTCGGCAACATGACATTTTGAGTTCTGTACATATAATAAAAGACAAGACATTTCTGATAAATTGAAGACAATGACCCCTCTAAAACAAGATTTTGAGAAAATGGCATTTAATCCTATAAGTGGCAATAGCTAATTGACTAAGTAATATTGGAGTGATTGCTGTTAGGAGACCGTAGTCTAATGACTAAGCAGTTATAGAGATCATAGTGAGTAGTGTTCACTGCTCATCTACAGTTTACCCTGTAACATGCCACGGTCCCCTAAACAACAGCCAAGTTGGAAGTTTGTGTCGGACCCATATTTTAACTTCAAAGCCGTTTTTCTCAAAATCAGCTCTGCCGACTTATACCGGGTTTTCTCATGCACACTCACAAATCTCCGTATAGACAATTCCGGCCGCTGCTCGGGGAAAAATCAAATAAAATTCATCCCTTCCCCTCACCCCCCTCCCCCCTAAAAAAAAACAACAACCGCCGACCGGCGCTGCGCCGTGGCGACGACGTGTCTGCTCCAGTTGTAACTGGGTACAATGACACAAAGGCAAATTTCCCAAAGTATAGTAAATACAAATACCCTAACAACAAAACTGACGATGGAGGAAGCGAGCTCACAGCCAACGATCGGCATGAGTCACAGCGATCACAGAGTGACATTATTGTACTGCATTTACGTAAAAAATATGAGAATGTATTTTTATAAGTAACAGAATGTTAATGAGGGCGCGGTGATGCATGAATCTGTGGTATCTCATTACCTTCCGTTTTTATTTTTGTTGTTGTTGTTGTCTTTTCCTGTTGTTGTTGTGCGGTGGCTGTAATGAGCGGTAATGAAATCAGACATCCTTGTTGCAGGACAAAGACATGAACAAAACAAAAAAAATGGCTGCGCTGTGCACAGGTAAATCCCGAGAAACCAATCGTAAAGAACGGGGTGTATTCTGGTAGTTATGAGGCGGCTTGGATGTGTTCATGGATAGATGTATTTCGTATTTTTGGCAATGGAAAATACGGTGGGAGTTTCGTTTCTCCCTAAAGAGCAAACCTTTTGCCGAAAAGAGAGTGATGGGGGCTATTTCTGAAGTTATCAATCATCATTTTAACGATTAAAGTACCAAGGTTAAAAAGCACTGAATATTTATAGGAATGTTTTATGTGCCTCGCCGTTTTGTCATTGTGACTAGCCTTTCACGATGGAAATATTGAAACGGTCTCTTTGCTGTTTCCTCGGCCCATCTCTGTTTTGTGCAACAATTCACCACACAGCCGGACAGTCATATTTCTTCCCACAGATGACCATTTTTATTATTGTAATTATAGACAGTCTTTCAGGAAAGTTCAGATTTTTTATTTATTTTGTTTTGCGTTTTTTTTTTTTTAGTTTATTTTCTTTCCTCTTACAGTGCTAAAACTGTCTTTCCCGTGTTAACGAACATTAAAGTCGCATGTCTGTTCCCACTTTGCCCCCCAAAAGAACATTATTATCATAATGTTGCCGTTTGTCTGTTTGATAAAGAGATAGGGAAGCTAACATTATTCTTTATCATCACGCCCTGAATTTTATCTGGCTTTGTCACCGAGTGTTCAGGGAAAAGGAAATCAATAATGGTTTTTGAAAGTACAAGACAACAAGGCGTCCCTTCAGCTTGACATAGAAAAAAAAAACGGCCAGAACTTGTACGATAGTACTGCACTTTTCTACTTTTTAGTGTCTCCTCAGAAATAGAAACGGTGGCACCAATACAAATTTCGTTGTTAACGCGGCTAAAAAGCATCGCTGGATGCAACAACGGCAGTAACAGTGCAAATGGATCTGATGGCTTTCTTGCCTAAGTGCACCGTGTTATGGTCTTGTTGTTTTACCAGAAACTGGCATTAGTATTGTAGTCTCTGGACTATCAACGTCAACAAGCCATAGGAAGTTCTGAGATCCTCCCTCTCCTGCAAGCCACGGGATTAAGTAGGATAAGCTGGCGCAAAATCTCACACAGCGCCAACCAAGTTAATGTTTTTCTTTCTAACGGCAGCTTCCGCAACTATCACATGCTGCTTGTCACATACCATGGCGTATGATTGCACTGTAAATTATCAAGGTCACTGAGGCAAGATTACAACATGTTTTTAGTTTAAAAACATCAAGTCATAGCCGCATTTTCGTATCTTGCTAGTTCGAATTTGAAACTGTTAGCACTGAATTTGAGCTGCCTCTCAGGTAACTTAATAATTTGACGGAAACATTTTCGGAATCGTATCTTTTATGTCGAGGTGCATTCCATCCACGTGCATAATTAATGTCACATCCATCTGAACCATTTTGTATCGGCAGGGCCAGCCACGTGCAGCAGAACAGACAAGAAAAAAAGAAAAAACAAACACACGAGGACATGGACGATAAATTCTTGTCTGGGGCCCCATACTAAAATGAAACAGAATACAAGCCAACCTCTTTTTTTTTTTATCCCAGCTTTACTGAATGACGCATTTAATGTTGAGTTATTCAAATAGTTTGTCTATAACTGAGGATAGTTTTATACTGGTGCTCCAAAACTGGATTTTGGTCTCACCGAACACTTGGCCATTATGTGCGGTCTCGTTATATATCCCGTGTGTACTGGTGCGCTACGTACTCTTTTTTTTTTGGTAGGAGAAATTCGTCAAACATCTTTATCAATATACTAGTTAAATGATTTGTCTATAAAATTTACAAGACAAACGAGCAAACAAACAAACAGAAAAGCAGATTGGCGGATGATACGAGGATCCCGCCCTGTGGCCACCAGGAGCCTGTAAGATGCTCCCGTACCAAATTAATTAGCTGCAAACCGAACAGTTTGAGCAACATTAAGTGACAGTCAATAGACAATCAGGCGGACAAACGTCTCTCAGATGTTACAAAAACAACAACGCTGAATCGATGAGCGGCAAAACCAGAAATCTAAAATATCTACGCTCTCACCTGTGGCCTTGACCTGAAGTAAGTGATATGTCTTTTTGTAACATTTGATACGCTTAGGGACGCTGTGTCTGTTTTCTAAAGCATGCTGGCCTCATTTGTTCCAGTGATTCTAATGGTTAGCTTTCGAGATGGCTAATCCCCCAAATGGAATTCTCCCATTAAAACAATGGAAATCAAATCCGTGCTCTCTAAAGGGTAGTTCAGCCTCTTTGCTCGAGTTCCATAATGCCATGCACATTTGTCGTGGATCTGGTATGAAGTAGTCAGCAGATCTCTTTTGCTCTCATTGTTGAAGTATATGAAGAAAATACATCGTATTATTCAGGTGAATTCAGTCAGTTAGTGAGGCATCTGAAATAAGTGACATGGTTTGTCTGAACATCACAAAGTAAGCAAAGATTTACAAACGTAAATAAATATAAAACCTGTCTAAACTTGGTATCTCAGACCTGTATCTTAGTTATTCATATCCCCCAGCGTTGAAACTTGGTATTTCAGATCCTTATTTCACCCAGCCGGGACGATGCATTTGAAAACTTGGTATACCTCATTAATTTTATTCATATTGCTACTATAAGCATCAGATAAGCTATGCTTCCTAACAGAATTCACAGTTTAATACGAGACAGCTCTACACGACATAAAAATTAGTTGGAAATGGAAAAAACAAAAACACACAGAACACTTGCCTTTGCAGTGAAAATCACAGTTCGGTCATTAAAATATATGCGAAGAGATTGGATCACAAAATATTAAATTGCTTAGTGATTGAGATTCGCATTTATTTACTGCATCCATTACATTTTCTCCCTTGCCCTATTGTACCTATCGAAGTACAACACACCTTATTAAATTTGTTTTGTATTTAGAATCATATTCCTAAAAGAGCAGAGCCTCCTTCACCCATAAAACAGCTTTGTTCTAATTATGAAACCAGCGATTTTCTACCACCCACAGGTTTTTCCTGTTTCCATGATCTATCCTGTTTTCGGCTTTTTGCATCACTCATGTTCTGGCAGGGCTAATTTGATTTTTTTTTTTTTTTTAAAGAAAAAGATTGGTTGCGAAATACTTGAATAATTACGGCACAGGATCGCTCCAATGTGATTTATGATTACGGTAGAAAATAGTCGCAACTATATTAGCTTAATCTGGCCAACACAAAGGAAACTTTGTCGTGGGCAGATTAATTTTCACGGTTATTTTTCACGTAGAAAGTAGCTATTTTCCTGAGCAGACAGAGGCAGTAACGTGTTAAGTTAGCTAATTTAACGCTGAAAGAAATTTGATAATGCCGAGATCCCAAGGTTTTAGTTCTGCCGTTCTTTGAATAACCATTAATTGAGAATAAAAGACATCCGTTTAGATTAGAAGCAGTATAATCTTATTATGTATGAAATATGTATGAAAGAATTCATTATCTTTCATGAACCAGATGCGTCAGCTGGCAAAACGAAGATAGAATGGTTAAAGAAGAAAATGTTTTCAAGAATAGAAAAAGGAGAGCATCTGTGTGAGGCCGACAACATCCAAGAACGACAACTGGCATTTTTGTCTTGAAAATGGAGAAAATAATAATAAATGTGAGAGTAAAGAGGTGTGAAACATTTTTTTCTACCATGAATTACAAGTTTATCTGCCCATGCATACAAGGTCTTCGATGATGTCTTAGTTATTTTTATTCACATTATTGTTTTGCTTGGTTTCATGTTTGGCTTGTGTGCCCTTTTTTTGTGTAGATTTATCGGGTTCGTATAATACAGTGTACATATTTTAATTTATTGTGGTGAAGCTGTTTTGAAATTGCTCTTCAACTCTACACAATCATGGTTGTTGTATTTTTATTTGTGCGATTGTCACGATCCTTGCAGCTGTACCTAGCTCATTACTTACCACTACAGTAATAGCATTGTATCTCTGAGGTCCCAGGCTATGATTTCTGTTGTAATGAAACGGCAACGGAAACGCCATAAATAAGCCAAGTAGTTCTCGAAGTTGTTGTTGTTGTTGTTTGTTTGTTTTTTTTTGACATTTCCGTTTTCATACACATGAAAATCCGGCTTCAGTGTCATTTTCTCAGTGATTACCTTCATTCTTTGCCTTTTATTATCACCGTTGCAAATTTTAAAACTCTTCCAAATGTAAACACACCACAGGGAAACTCCGCCTTACACAGTTTAGAATCCAGCTTTCTGCAACATTTCAGTCTCATGTATTCACTGAAGGTACGGTGCAGAAGCCCATGAGTTTGACAATTAAAAGACAAACAAGAAAAGAATTCAATTTATGTGCTTAATATGGCGTCAAATATAATAATTTTTTTTTTATCCCTCAATTGGGGGCGTGGAGGAAAAAAAAAAAGGATATTTATCTGTTCGATTCGAAGGGAGAAGTTATGGCGAGGTGAGGAGTATAATTGCTGCGTTAAATGCTCCCATGAAAATATTTCTGGCCGCTGCTGACTGCCAGACGGGTGGCCTAAATGTAAGTTTGATGTCCGACGTCTGTTTGACCTGACGTGAAGAGGATGCCGGAGTGAAATGTGTATAAATTTGAATAAATTTACGTCCCCTTTTCTTCTCCATGTCTATGCTTTTATTATCTCAGATAAGCAGCCTGACTTATCCGCTTATGACGTCAGACTATTTTACTGTATTGCAATAAATTCCTGGAACACTGTAATAAGATACAAAGTAGACTCTGTGTCCGCAGGAGAACAACAACAACAACACTTGAGATTCCAATGTTCGGAAGGAATTCCAAAAGAGCAGGTGTTTTTACAACAGGACCCCGCATATGTTCTGACAGGGAATGTAACACATAGGTGTAGAGATGCCTTTTTGAAAAATTACATTAACATTCAGTCTGAGGCAGTGCTCAGTGTGAACATATCTGAAGCAGATTGTTTATTATCAGTGCTAAAAATCTTGACAGTTGTTGCATTACAATATGTGGTTGATACTGCTTCTGAAATAAGTGACTGTCAAGTGACATAAGTGACATTGTTTATAGTTCTCAAGGCATAAAGAAAATAGATAAAAGCAAAGTCGGGTATTACAATCTCATGAACTGAAAGTGATCTTGGATACCAATTCAGAGGTCTGGCGTGACATTTTCAGTCCGATATTTTTGTCGTGTTTCTGAGTGTTCGTTTCTTAATATTTGAAAGGACATTGGCTTTCCTCTTGAAAAGAATTATAAATTCAGAAGTCAAGTGAAGACTTGACAGCAAGAGAAATGAGAGCAGTTTTGTCGCAAGGTCTGTTCGAAGGCCTGTTGCAAGAAAAAAAGCTCCAAAGTAATTCCTACCATAAGCTAAAGCATTTCTGGTAGAGCAGAATATTATTTGGCAAAAAAAATTATCTTTGCATGTGACCCATGAGAGAGCCCATTATATCCCAGCGGGTCAATGGTAATTTGAGTGAGAACCAGTGGAGCCAGCAGTCGAGGAAAGCAGTTTACTATAGTGCGTCTTTTTTATCCTGAGCGGAACTCAACATCGATTTTCTCGGAAACTGGCCTTTAAATTTGTTTGCAATTTTTCATAGGCTCATATTTCGCACTAAACCATAATGGAACTAATTTTTTTATTTGTTAGACTGTAGCCCGGTTTTGAGTTCGCTTCCTTGCCCTTTGGAAAACAAAATAATTAGCCCAAATTATGGAAAAAAACATTTCTGCTGTTCAGAACTGCGCGAAACGTGAAAATGTGTGCTTACTTGAGCTGGAAACAAGTGGTGAATGATCAGCCGACAATATTCTACGGACTGAAATACATAACATATTTAATGTTGAACACTCCTAACGTTTTAACACGTTTTAGTTTGGTACTGAAGAAATTTTGCTTTTGTGAAATTATTTTTAATGATTTGCAAAATAACCCCCCAGTCATGCGTGGAGGATGAAGAAGACTAAATAGTATTGGAAATGATTGGGAATAATGTGCTCCAGTTCAACACATTGTCCTTTCAATATTTTGTTCTGGCGAGAGAGAGGAGAGGCGAAAATGATGGAAGAGGGAAAGAAATGAAAGAGTAAAGTTACATACTTACCTTCTTATTTAACGTTGAGAAAGAAAACAAATAATGGATCTGCTCAGAGCAGCCAGTGAGGCACGAAGATCTTTCTGACATAATGCCGGCCCAATCAGTGGAATTCTCAGCATGTCGCATGAGCCGAGAGAGCTTATCCCAGCTCCCTGTGGCCCGATCACCGCCACTGAACTTCCGTACATTGGCAGCTCCCTGGGACAGTCCTTGGGACTCTGCACTATATCACACCTAATTTGAGAGCAGCATCCTTCACGCCATTCACACTGGCTTGACATTTTATTCCTTGGTGGAAAGACTGATACAATTCTTAGTCTCTTGAAGGTGACTGTGTACATCTATCTATCTATCTATCTATCTATCTATCTATCTATCTATCTATCTATCTATCTATCTATCTATCTATCTATCTATCTATCTATCTATCTATCCATCTATCTACCTATCTGTCTATCTGTCTATCTGTCTGTCTGTCTGTCTGTCTATCCATTTATCCATCTATCTGTCTGTTTCGCTGTCTGTTGATGTGTTCGCCTGTCCGTCAATCTGACTGTCCAGCTGTCTGCCCGTCTCTCGGCGCCTGTCTATCTGTATTTTTGTCTGCCTCTCTGTCTGCCTGTCCATTCAGTAATCACACGTCTATCTCTGTGTGCCTGTGAGCATTATTAATTGCCTGACTATTCCCTCCTGGTTTTCTATCTTTCAGCGCGTTTTCAGTCTTCACATTTCACATCATAAATCTTTAAACAGGTCTGCCGTGAAGATTGTCTGTCTGTGTCCCCAGTTGCCATTCTTTTTGTTCTGTTGCCAGGAGTTGTATAACAGGCAGGCCGAAAAGCAGATTTTATGACAGAAGCATATCTATATAATTGCTATTATTCCCATATCTTCATTCCTTTAAGTTTTTATGTATTAATCATCGAACTAATCAATTAATTTATTTATAGCGGAAAGAGGGGAGGGAGGTGGGGGTCGCGTTTATTTCTGAAAACAATGACGGATAGAGCTATTTTATCAAGTCAGCTATTCTTGAAAGCCGTATTCGCAATTAAGCTAATTGAATTATTGTTTCGTCGATCTCTTGGCTCGGAGGTCGGAGGGCGATGAAAGTGGGACGAGCGCAGGGTTGAGGGGGGAAAGGGTATAGCAAGTGAGGGTTCGGTTCAGTAGCCACGGATGTGGATCATTGAGTCTGAAGTCTTGGGCGAAACAGTTATTGTGTTGTTTAAACAGACATACAAGGTATCATTATAGTAATCGAGATTTTTAAAGTATCATCATTATTTTGGCACTCTCCGATTCAAGAGGCTGAAATTGTATTGCAGAAAATTCAGTTTCTATCCCCTCACCGAATTTCTTCATACTGAAACCGACTCATCACGTAGTTGTAGTGACAGAGGCGCATCCCTGTTTGAGACGACCGAAGTGAATACCCTCTGATGAGACCTACCGCTGTTTATCTTTCCATCCTGACGTATAAATGGGCTTGTATTATCGCTGCAAAACGAACACGTGAGATTATCTTGCATTTTAAACCAGTGTAATGCCCGAAATCAAACGGGAATGCGAACAAATCAGCACGTATGTCGCAGACCGTGTTATGAGAAGGAGAGAGGAATTGCCATTCTAAAATGGGCATGATTAGAAGAACTCCTTGAGAGACACTGACAGTTATTTTCTTGTCACGCATCGGTCCAGAGGATGCCCCACTGTCTGTCTCTGTAGAGAGACCTGAACTTCAAAGAGTGAAAAGAAGTTTTAGCACGCTAGACACGTTAGGAGACTGAAGCTAAGTTTCATAATATCAGTAATTTATAAGATTGATCAGGCAAGTGTGGTTTGTGACAGCCAAGAGCTTGTAGGGGAACATTTTCTTGTACATTAACTGGCTTTTCCCCGAATCGTTTGAAGCCGGTTTGATATGAAAAAGAAATACTGAATAGTTGTACAAGTGGCCATCCACAACAAATTCATTTGATGTCAAATACATATTTTTGTGGGGCCGGCGCTTTGGATACTTGATTGCAAGATTTCAGCTCTAAGTACGCTGAGGGTAAACCTGATAATGCTGTGGGTATTGTGAACTGTCAGATTGTCAGAATGTTTTGAAAAATTTGCACCAGAAAGTGGACCCGAAGTGTCAGTTCACGGGAATAATCAAAGAATGTAGTATTGTTGATTTATGAAATGTTTGTCCATCAGCGATGTGCGCTACATGCACATATTGTAATACTTTAATTAGTTAGTAGCGTCCCTCAAAAGTGGTTTTGCCAAAGTGTCTTTAAACCTTTGCCCACTAATGTATTAATTAGTGCCTTAGTGCTCTGTTGTTCTTTTGAAGTTTTGGTTTTTCCTGCAAACTGTTCAAAATGCATTTATTTTATAATGCTCGTGCCCATGTAGGTATGAAAACAACAACAACAATAACAACAACATGATTTTGTTTATTAATTGTTTTATATATCTCTCGACAGTAACGAGTACATCTCCAGACCTGCCTTTGATGCTTTGGCAGCCGTATCCCTCACACACACACACACACACACACACACCACACACACATCTTATGGATAATGCATCCACGTCCCTTCTCCAACCACATAAGAGTATTGTGGGCCTCCAAAAAAGATTTACTATCTAGGGATAAATCAAAGAGATCTATAGCAAGAGGACAGGAAAAGAGAGCACTGTGGATGTTACAGAAAGTCACAGCGGGCATTACTACAGATTTTTAAAATTGCCATGGCTGTTTGTATTGTTACAACAGGAGGCACCACTGTAACAACTGTTCTGTTTATTGCTTCTGTTATATAAACACATTTCCATGCCAATGAGTTGTCTTTACTCACACTTGCTCGGTCTTGACTGACTGTCTAGTGGAATACTTTTAATGTTCTTGATCTGACAAAACAAAATAAGTCAAAAGGAAAAATCCCACATTGTTTCTCTTTGGTCAGAATTTTGTAGCCAAGGTAATGCTGGTAATAAGACTACAATAGTTACAAAAGCTTGCCTTCCGAAATTCAGGTTTTTATTATGCTAACTTCAGTAGTTCCACTATCCCAAGGAAACAACAGGGATTATGCTGTGTATTCATGTGTATACGGAAAGGGGAAGAGAAACACGGAGAGAATTTTGCGACTTAAATATCGTTGGAGAATCAAATTGTTGTTTATGAACAAAAGGTTAAATGTTCATCGATTTTGACCATTTTCGTCTCTGCACATAAAGAAACACAAAAATTTAATTTCCGCACGCCATTTCCGTTTCCGTAGTCATGGAAACACAGCATTGTTACTTTCTAATTTGTTACATTCCAGCAAACGTGCCAAAGAAATCAATCTGGAATAACACGCTGCTACATGTTAATAATTGACTTGTGTCAGGAAATTTATACTGCATACTCCAACCTTTTTACGATCATTTCTAAAAAAAAAATTGGCATTAAATATTCTTTAACTGCAGGTACAACGGAACTGTTTTGTCTGTAACAACTTTTCAAAGACAAACAAGGCGGCGACTGGAATCTTAAACGTTCGTCAGTCCGTTGACTGACTTTCTAATCTCCTTATTGTTTCTCCATCCTTCTTTCTCCTTATCTGATAACACATTCTTTTATTGTCTCTTTGAATTTTACTTCCTGGCGATAGATTCCCTCTTTTGTGTCAGTTCTATTCCCACCCCCCCCCCCCACCCCAACCCCCCTCCCTTTTTTTTCTCCACAATATTGAATTACCTGCTCTTTGATGGCCGGTTAAAATAAGAAGTAGTGATTAATACTGTAGAGTGGAACGAGGGCAGTTCGATCCAAGTGACATTATTTTTTTACTGAAGCAAAAAAAAAAAAAACTATTAATGTTGTGACAAGCTCTTTCATTACTAAACGGCACACACCATTGTTGTTCTTGGTGCTACCTTTATAGCAACTACAATAGCTTTTGTTACGGTCTCCACAATTGTCCTGTTACAGGACGGCAATGAATTCCTCTCACGAAATTACCGCACAAAATAGTAACAATGTTAAACTTAGTAACAACTACTACAAAGTGTGTAAAGTAGGACAAAAAAAGCATTACATCACCGTATCCTAGCGCCGAGTCCCACCCACTCTGGCTTGTACTGCTGAGCTGAGCGATAAGATTACCGCCGCTGTAGGAGATCAGTGACAACATTATGGCCCTTTCAGTCACAAACGACCACATGTTTAGTTTTTGTGGTGGAACCTGAAACTCCACGGCAATAAAACTTCTTTGTACCGTTCAGACATGAAATAATAATTTGAAAAATGGGAGAGAAGTTGAGAGAAAATGGGTCAGGCAAGGAAGGGGGGGGGGGGTGGGATGGTGAGAAAAAGAGTATGCGAGGAAGGGAAAAAGAAATGCAGTGAGAAAAAACATGAGACAGGAAGAGGTTGAAAGAACGAAGGAGAGAGAGAGACATACAGAGAGAGAGAGAGAGAGAGAGAATAAAGGGAAGACAAAGGGAAGTGAACTGAGGAAAGAAGACATGGGAGAAAAGACAAAGGCATCTCTAACATTTTTTTTTATGTATACATATTTGTTGTATCAGTGTATCTCTCTGTTTACTTCAATGTCGATACTTATCAGCAACTTTAAACATAACATTATAGGCGTATTTATTTGAAAATCCATAGTGATTCAAAAGAGTTTCATCGTTCGTTAATAGGAATACGTTATAAGGTCGACCAGATTTTGCATGCCAAACAGATCGATCCAGTTCCCTGTGTTTGCCCCAGTCCCAGAAATCAAGCCTTGTGATTATTGACTTTGGAAAACCTGGGGTTCTGGGACCTCACGGTACCCTGCCCTATTTTATAATGCAAACCCCAGAGCTTTGTAACCTTCTGTTTAGAAATGTGTTATAACATTAGCTAATGAAGGTGCGATATTTCATAACATCATAACACAGACTCGAACGTACAAACTCAGTCATTATTCAAATTTTATTTTTTTGTCCACTTCGAAACATGAGGACATTAAGAAGTTTGGTTTTATTTTACCGGCACACAGACTTTTATACATGTATAACCACTTCTGAGGTACACAGATGGTTCCAGATAGCTTTTTTCTCTTGTGGATTGACATTAGATGAATGCTTTATTTTCGTCTTTGATGTCATTTTGAACAATCCAGAATGTTAAGGTGGAGAGAAAGGCAGGGGACCGTCTGAGAATTTTATGCACAAATACGAAGGCGGAAAATGAATACAATAAGATTCAAACAATCAGCGAAAAGGGAAATAGCTATTCATTCCAGGAAGGAAACATTTTACAGAAGCACATGCAGGGCTTGACTGTTACGGTGCTCTGAAATTACGTGACAATCATTATTTCTAAACAACATTTTTGCCGGCCTGTACAAACAGGAGAAAGAACTGATAAAGAACAAAACTGCCAATGTAAGGTTCAAAAAAAAAAACAAGGACTCATGGCGTGGTCACGTTATATATGTCGGCCAGCTTTATCTAATGAAAATACACTTCTTCAGCACATTTTATGTGCATTTAAATATGTTTACGTGAAATGTTGAACAGTTTGTCTTTGCATTGTTATCTCTAGATAACCAATGAATAACCGGCATTCTGTAGAAGTGATGAATGAAATAGTTTACCCTTGAAAGGTAGGCCTACTGATTATCATGTGCTGTCTTTTCATTCGTGTTTTTTTCTTAGTGGATGAAAAAAAAAAAAATCGCCTATGTAAAAAGTCCGTGTGTTGTACTCTTAAGTGTTGATATTGGACATCATTCATAATCTTTCAATGGGTTGGTTTCATTCTGAGCCACACACATAATTTCTGAGTGGAATGGAAACGGCGTCAGGATTAAAGGCGGGTCTTCTTCTAGGATGGAAAAACCTGTCCGCATGAATGCGAGATCAAGAAATTCATTATAAATCATCTTGTATGTATGATTAAGAGCACCATTACAGATTGGATATGCATCAACAAAAGAAAGTGAGAGAAAGAGATGGGAAAGGGGACATGCACTGTATTAAAGCATAACTATAAATATCATCCACAGCTCTCAAACATACAGACAACAAAGTCTACATAATTTTGTAGCACAGGAGATATTTTTGTCGCCTCAGATGTTGCATCACCCCAGCCAGAAGTCTTTATGCATTGTAGACCGTACGATTCTGTCACGTGCACAGCTTCTTCATTTCGGTTGGCAGTAACTAGTATGGCGTATTTTCACCGAAAGAGCGTGGCTCCCAATCTTGTCTATTCGACGACCTCAGCATGCCTTGAAGTGCTTCATAATTTCTTTTCTCTCCACCTTATTGATCCTGGGCCTCGCACTCTCTCTCTGTATCTTTTCATTAATCACTCCCTTTCCCTTCTATTTTCACGGTTTGTTTACAACACAAGTCAGTCAGATGGAGAGATATACATAGAACACGGTGGAAATTTAAGCCACTTTGGTTTGCATACTGTTTTCTGAGGTTTATATAATGGTAACCGAGTGTTATGTAGTAGTCTTACTACATACTCTAAGGAATACATTACCAGATGCTTCCTGTAGCCACAAGGTTGTTGGTGCCTGTCACAATGAATTGTTGTTTTCCATGTTTTGTTGTTGTTAATAATATTTATTATGTTGTTTGCTGACATTCACCATGAACCGCGAACAGAGTGAGTGAATGATGGCAGTATGTACAAATCTGGATGCCGAAAAAGTTCTAATGTTGCTCTTCACCTTTCAAAATAGGTGTCAGTCACTGGAGTAAACATTTTAGGCTTCTTAAAAAGACATTTATTGAGACTGGTATGCCTGTTTACTGGGAGTAAAATTGTACCCATCCGCCGGAAAGTTAATAAATTTATTGCATACCTATAATAATTCTTTTTGGAAGAAAGTCAAACAATGATACTTCATGGCCAGGCATCACCCGGAACTACTTCAGTTTCATTTAACACTCAGGTTTCCTGATCGTCCAGTTATTTTTCTTCAGAGCTAGTTTCAAAATTAGCACGTGTCTACGTCTACGGAAATGTTCTGGTCTCTAATTCAATATAAAATAAATTTTCCAAAATGGGGATCCATTTATTGCGGGTTGTAACAGAACTTCTTAGAAAGAACGAAATTTAAAATCTTACTCATCGTTCGAAGTGGACTTTCTTTTGGCCATACTTGCATGTTTTCGTAAGGAAGTACAGAACGTATTCTCTCAGTTTGAAATAATTGTAGTTAGCAGTGGGCGGCCTACAGCTTAGCTGAAAATTTCAGCCATCGTACCAGTCATTACTCATTAATGGTAGACGAACAAACAGAGGTGTATTAATGATACGGTCCTAATTACGGTTATCGTTCATATTAATGTGACGCAAGGGTGCTGAAAGATCCCGTTATAGATTCCTGTCTGTCACCTCACTCCAGTGTCAACATACGTGGTTCGAAATTTACTCAGGTCACCAAGTACATGAGGTCCATTAGCGGTCAGTGGTAATACTCTTTTCTTTTGCTGTTTCTCTTCGAGTACCAACGCGGTGATCTCAGTAACTGGCCAGATTAGTTCTTGAACCCTGCTTTTTGCACAACTGAGAAATTCTACATCAAACCTTTGGGCTTTACTATTACGATAAGGAGTTAGAATAAATCGGAACTATGAAATAGCTTGATAAGGTCCACAATGCATTAAAAAAAAAATATCAAACTATGCATTTATTACACCACGTCTACATTCTACAAGGTCTCCAGTTTTTCAGAAAATATGGACAGAACAAACAGGAACTTAGGTCGTGAATTGTGGCACAATCTGACTCAGACTTCTCCTTCTATTGTTCCCAAAATTAATGTTGATATAGGTCTATAAAATATTTCCCGTTGTCCATTGGCCACGAAACAGCTTTGTCTCTGTTCGATGATGACGAGCATTTCATTTGAATCGGTTCAGAAAACCTGGGATTTTCTTAAGTGGGTTGTCTAAAAAGCTATTTCACGCATAATCCAAGATGTCATTAAGGTTGAACGTTCCCATTAATCTCAAGAGGACAAGCAACTCGCTTTGTTGGCGGACAATATTCTGTCTCCTATATTTCCGTAGACAAAACAATAGATAAAAAAACAACAACAAACGATGACTTATTTTGGACATGACTCAGGTAAATGCATTGTTTGCTATAGATGCCTGTCACAAGCTGACAGATTGATGTTGTAACACAGAGGAATCTCGGCAAACAAAGTGATTCAATTACCTTCTCCTCCAAAATGACAAAACGTGTGCACATAATGACACATCGACCCTGACGCACTGCCTACAGCCATGTGCACATTCTTGAGATGACAGTTCAGAATGTATTATTACAATATGACAATCTTTAAACTCCTCGCTAGAATATATATGACAATCTTTAAACTGCCCGCTGGAATATATATTATTATAAGTGCGAACAAAGTGAATATGAGACATGGTGTCGCATTTTATGACATGATGCCGATTAAGACTGGCGTGAACAGTTTACTTTCCCGTCAGCGCGCCAGTCTTATAGTATCTGGCAAAGCATTGTGTAAAAAACAAGAATAACAACAAGTGCAATATCAGGAACAATACAGAAAACATCGTATGAGCCCAAATTTATTGGGTCAGTTGCTGTGGGGAAGCCCTCCCCCCCCCCCCCCCCAGTTTAGTGGAATTGCTGTCGTAGACGTTGTCAAATCTCCTGTGTGGCTTGGTTCTTTGTGCTTTTTCATCGTCTCTTTTGCTACTTATTCTGTCAAAAAGCGTGGGATCTGATCCTGTTTTATTATTTATCTAATGAGGCTAATTCTTCACTTCCCCGTTGGTAATTTCGCCACTGGCCAAAGAGAAATCATGTAACTTGAATTTTAGACACAGTGAATTCAAATTTTCTTGTCGAATTACCATGATTAAATTTCTGCATGAACCTTTTGACATTTGTATTCGATTTAATTTTAATACTATTATTGGTGGCAAACAAGAGAACCGCGAAGAACCATGAACTACAACTTCCCAATAACGATGGCATGAATAATATGGTTGGCAATCTCGGGCACCGAACATTACCATCTCATGAGATTCGGTTTCATTCATGTCAGTCATTTTGCGCCTCTGGAGTGGGGCATGGGGTTCAAATACCACCCGCAGAACAAATCACGCCATCCCATGAGTTCATCTTAATTTCGGACCACCTACCGTACATCAGCTATACATGTTTCTGTTCAGCCCATGAACTCATATTTCAGTTTGTTATTTTCCTACGCACTCTCTTTGCCTCTTCACTCAGTGCTGGTTGTCTTTCGTGTTGTTTTCTCTCCGTATTTGCATGTTCTCTGTAAATCTCAGTGTGTGGAAGAGTCACTGTTACATTCTGAGATAATCCAGCATAAAAGCATATTTTTCTTTTCATATTATTATGGAAAGTGTAGAAAGGTGCGAAGATTGACAATGCTATTTTTGTCACCTTTTCATTCGTTTTTGTTACGGAGAAGTATTGACTGTCTTGAGTCTCATTTCCATCCAGGAAAAGGTGTAGCTCACTCAGCCCACTTAATTCGTCTAATTATCATGACATTCCGTTCTTCCTGCTCTCCATCTCTGTTTACTTCTTCCTTGACAAGTTTCGTCCCATTCTGGTGCTTCTGTCTCCTCCGGCTTTGTCTCCCACTCTGTAATGGCACACACCCTCGTCTTCTTTCACCATACGTTTATAAAGATCCATCTTTCCCTTACTTACCCTGACCCGATCCATAAGAGACAAGCGAAATCCGTGAGCATCAAAGACGCTAGCGGTCATTGACCATCCTGAGTACACAACAGAACGCCGGAGTCCGTTAGAGCTCATCGCATATTATGGGTCAGGCTAGTCAAATATGAACTAGCTCGTATGAGTTAAAGAATAATATGATGGCAGCAAAGGGGCGAGTAGTGATAATGAATGGAGTTTTGTGGACGAAGAAAGAGAAAGTTATTACCATCCATAAAAGGCTAGAATGAAAGCTTGGAGAATACCATTAATCTGGTGCCCATCGTATTCAGTTAAACACTGGCTGTCTGGTTTTGTTGACGAGGTTTTATGTATCAATAGTAGTCATTCCAGAAGCAGTAGGTGGGCGAGGCTTGATTATGATGGGACATCTTTGGCAAGACATTAACGACAAAAACTGGATGATGCGGAGTGCGGATGGTATTGGTGGTTTTGGCGTTAGCTGTAGAAGTCGTGGGTTGATAAATAATTACTAAAAGATAAGTTAGAAATGATGGTGAAAACTGAAACAGAGCGTTATATTGACCAAAGACGAAAACAATTCTTTCACCTGATCCATCGCTCATTTTGTCCACAAAACAAGCAAGGAGCTAGCATAATACAGTTCTAGTGTTGTTCAGTCCCACAAAGCTGTCGTGTAGACAAAAAATAAATATTTAATTGAGTGAACTTTAACTTGCGTGCGAACGAGGTTTATTTTAATTTACCAAAAACGAGTGTAGTGTTCGTACTGTGCGGATATTTGGTTCGTTGTGAAGCTAAACTAATACATACGGCAGTAACTGTGGGAAAACAATAAACAGTCCTTTATTTTCACTGTCATGATAAATATGAACAACAGAGAAAGAAGAAAAATCGGAGACCAAAGTTATTTAGCACACAGAAATGTGTGACACATTCAGCACAATCTGTTTCAAAATCAAAAACACTTGCTCACAGCCCTGTGTCCGGACATATTCATTGTTATCCATCCTATCTCAAACGATCTTGATGCAGTGTCTCAAGAAATTGTTTGTCATTTATAAAAATCCGACGTATATACAAGTAACATTTATTTTCAAATTATTTCTATGTGAAAGTATTAATATTAATTGTACTGCTAACTTCTGTTACATTAACATACTGTCATGCCTCTGCACTAGTAATAAATTTATACATCACACAGAGACACAAACGTGTATGTACAGACATAAAACAATTGGCCTTCAAAATTTATGACAGAACACAAACTGTCTGGCCATGCTTAGCATTACTAATAGTAACATACAAAACGGACTTCACTGACAGGTTCAAAATCTTGTTGCGCTGCATTTCAAGGAGAACAAAGAGTGGAGTATTCCATGCATGTTGTAATCATTCAAAATGCTTTTTTTCCCGTTTTGGTCGGTGGGCACGCCACGAGCAAACCCATTCCTTTAACACATTTTTGTCACTTGATGAGGTTAATTAGGACGTTTCTTGAAGATGTATATTCACCTCGGTCAGCCAGGACCTGCTCAGCTTAGTCGTGCAAACCTATTCTTGCGCACCATGCGGCGGTAGGTTCTACACAGTGGTTCATAAATTATACTGACCTCCAGTAAATTTGGGCAGCTAAACATCAGTTTCACGTAATTCCCTTTCTCCTGTCCAAGTAACGAGCCATCTGTCTTCCGAGGCAAATTCTCAGAAAAGCAGGGCATAAGAAGCATCAAGTTGGATGGAGTTTTAAGGACAATGCCCACTCTCGCGTTTTTTACCGTCGTTGTGTCCGAAATGTTAACACATTTTTGGGGGTCACATTTTACTTTGTTCCAAATTCTTTTGCGACTTCACTGCTCTGTTTTAATATTATTTTTTCTTTAAAATATGCTTAAATATTTGATTTCGCAAGCGGCATGTATCAAATTACTGTACCTAGCGAGGCTGGGATTGGAGAGGGGTGTACATAGTAAACAAGACAATGAAATGTTTTCAAAATCCGTAGGAAGATTGTGACAATTAGTAAAAAGTAAAGGTAAGCAACTCAAAGTAGACTAAACCGTACTATGGAGCAACCTCAGCAGTATACCAAACAAAATACAGAAGTGATAACTTTCAGGGCTCAAGATCTTGTTTCTCTATTTTCCTTTTTATCTTATGTGTGCTCTCCATTATTAAGAGAGACGCTTTATCAGGCGGGAGGAGAGGAGAGGAGGAAATTTACGGAAAAAAAAATCACGCGGCCGGGAAGTTGTCTTTATGGCTGCTTTCAAGAAGAACCAATTCCTTTCTTTGCAGTGATTCTTTCCATACCGGACTTGGGGAGCCAGGGCGGGTTCCGGTACCCTGGGGGTGCCCGTATTTAGGTGATCTAGAAGGAAAGTCGGATGCAGTGACTCTGACAGTTAGAAATGCCAAGAATAGACTTCAATAATATACTCACACAAGCGCACGTTGTTATGTTCTAAAATTAAGTTCACCTCACAGACTAATAAATCAACCAGACTGGAAACACAAGCTTCGGGCTGTGTCGTTTTTTACCGAAGTTAATGAGATGCGGCCGTATAACCAACGTGGCCGCCGCTCGGGAAATTCCTATTCTAGTTCTATCTGCAGTAGAAATTTCTTTTTATTTGTCAAGATTGGTTGTACATGTATTAATAATGCATTAACTTGGATATCTTTCATTTTATTATCTACAACTGCCTTTTTTTTTTATTGTTATAAATGATGACCGTATGGACTTTCAGCGACCGCTGCATTGTAGCTATGCTGAAGCGTCGGTCGCAACCGTAAACCTAATGTGGCGGATGGTTCATGACCTTTCGCTGTTTTGTGACGTCACACAATGGGCTCATCCAGTCTGGGTATTTTATTAGTCTGTGGTTCACCTTTAACAATTTCTTGCCCAAGGGAACTTTTAAGTTAAATATGTCATTAAATATTGAAGGAAGACTTTGTACCTTTGTGTGAAAAGGTTTCTTGTTGAGATATTTCAACAGTGTCTTACAGACCAACATCATTCGGTGTGATTTAGACTTTTACGGTCATTGTCTAAAAACAAATCATAAAGCAAACATTAGATTTATCTTGATCAGCCCAAGGTGAAACAGACGAACGCTGGGATAAATATACAGTACTGTTAGGCGGTTCAAATTCAGAGACGTTTTAGAAAGAGATTAAAATGGATGACCTACTTATGTTTTCTATTGTAATTATTATCATGACATTTGGTAAACAATAATTATTGTCTTTTTCGAATTTGGTAAACGACATTATGTGAACAATAGAAAATCATGCAATTATAAAGCGAATGACTATTATTAAATATGATTTTATGATTAAATATATGAATTAAAGTAAGATTATCTTTTTGCGATTACCAGAATTACAAAATTAGAAGGCAAAATGATTGTGGAGTTCATCAAAGGAAATCTTTTTGTTTTTGTTTTATTTAGCTAGATTATTAAGCCTAGAGTGTAGACAGGTCTTGGTGTGATCGACCTTTGGGAGGCAAAATGCTTTCCTCTTAAGACTTTAAGCCTTAGAGACGTCTGTGTAGAAGTCGGTGTAAAATTTGAACAGTCTCGGATGTCTTAGTGCTAGAAAATCAGATTTTCTGTTTAAGCTCTGGAATCCAAAGGAGTATTTCACATTACGGCTTCATGTGTTCACTGATGTCTAAGAGGTCTCGTTCACAGCATCCGCTCCGCTCTCGCTATTTTTACGGAAAATGACGTTTGAAAAAGTAAAACACTCTTTGCCTCCGTGTACTTATCCACAGCATCCGTTCCGCTCAGCTCCTCATCGCTATAGAGGCAAAGAGAGTTTTTCATACGCCATTTTTCCGTAAAAATAGCTGAGCGGACCACTGAGACTGAAACACAAGTATGGGAAAATTATCTTTGTTTGGGAGCTTGAAACATGAACGCCATCCATTAAAAATATTTATGAAACATTTTGAATTTGTCAGTATGCTTTTCCTTTGATGCACACTGTGGGGCATTCTGTCGTGGGAACATTCATGTGGGCGCTGTAATTATTTTTGTGAAACAAACACTGTGGTCTGTCATATTTTGTAGCGAATTTTTAATGGGTTTTCACATGCGTCATACAGAGTCATGTACTCAGAAAAGTGATTTAAGATCTTGACAATATGGGATCCGCGTCAGTCACTTGTGCAAAAGTACATCCCATTCCACTCACGATAGGAAAAATAGAAATTTAAGCTTGTTTGTGTATTGTAGAGTTTTGTTGGCCACATTCTGTCAGTTTCATACTGTCAATTGCATCTATAAAATGTGGCACCCAATAATCAACATTGTTTTGCGTTTGCTATTCCTTTCGTATGGGAGAGGATTTGGAGATGAGGGGAAAAGTGTGTGTGTAGGGGAAGGAGGGGGAGGGGGGGCAAAAGAAAAAACAAAACACACACGTATTCATCACGCTCGTAAGAGTTTAACCATTTGGGGGAAAATTCGCAGTCCACTGTCACTTTCAGTTATTACTCTGACTCTAATTGTAGATAATGCATAGCTATTTCAACATTCACTATATTATATTATATTATATTATATTATATTATATTATATTATATTATATTATATTATATTATATTATTATTATATTATTATTATATTATATATTGTATTATACAATATTACTGTATTAAGCCATATCATACCATGTTCTGTTACGTTGTGTTGTGTACTGATAATGTTGTGTTGTGTTGTGTCATATCATATACTGTAGGAGCTAGTGGTTGAGCACATAAACACCTAAAACTTCGAAACTATGAGACCGAAAATTATGAAACTTCATTGTGCTGTCTTAATTTTCGAATATAAACTACGTGGACACATTCATTTGGGACAAAATTCAGTCTCTTATAGTGTTGATTTCCTACTTTTTTTTTTTTTGAGCCGCAAAAAAAGAGATGCATCTTCGTCGAGTTACATCTAGAAGTATGATCGGAGATTTCGTTGTGCGGCTCTGTTTACATATTGCTGGTCCAAAACTAACTTTATCATATCAGTGTATTCTGCAAGGAATTGTGAAGTAACAATAAGTTGTGTTAAATTAGTCTTTGCATCGAATCTGAATGCTGTTATTAATGTGACCTAGATCTGGAAAATATACAGTTGGGCTTGGTACAAACAATTCGCGAGATTTAACTTGACTCGGTCGGCGACTTATAATAATATTCTCTTACCTTATTCTTTCATCTAGTCGTAAACTGGTACGAGTCCGACAAAGTGAATCAATGAAGTTCAACCAAAGATTTGATATTCTGGAGTTGGCAATGACGAAAACTTACAAAATACAGGCCTTCATACAAGTGTAGATTATAGAGACTACAACAACATATTCTATGAACAGATTGACAGCAGACAGACTTACGTCTGCGCCCCACCCCACCCCCAGCCTTTAATCCCCCACCCTCAGAAGAATTGTGTATAGTTGATCAATCTCAACATCGTCTGTTCTGCACATTTCTTTCCTTCTTTCTTGCTTGTCTTTTATTGCCGTCATTCTGGCTGTCTGCAAATTGCTCTCGCTTGCCATTTCACTGTCATTTATGTCCAGTCTTCATTTTTATACTTTCTATCATTCTTTCCTTTTTTTTTTCTTATCCTTCAAATCTGTTTCTTTCTCCCTTCCATCCTTGTCCATCGCTTGCACGTGTCTGTGTCACTGTGATCCCGTTCACATCACATTAAAAATTTCTTTGTCTGAAATTGCGAGAGAATTTAAACAAATTTGAGACACCGAACTTTTTGCTTGCGTCCGTTAAAAAATCAGCAAAAACCTGGAGCAGTGAAAGACAGGCATATGACATGCTAACTAAGGTGGAAAAACTTCCAACACATTTTTTTTAGTTCGTTGTACTTTAGATTAAAAATCTACACAAGCATGATGTATTGTAACTACTTTCACGCAGTAGTTCAAGCAAAGGAAGGGACGCTTGAGGGAGCTACCTCCCAGAGGCCTAGCCTATGTGTATTGCATTTGCATTGTTTGCTTGCATGCAGTTTGCGTGGAGGAAAAAAAAAGGGGGGAGGGGTGGGGAGGATGAGGAGATTTTCAGTATAAAGCTGTGTTTTTGTGTGTAAGAAAACGACAAGGAAAATCCGGAACCGTCAAAATCCCTTCAAGTAGTGAAATAGAAAGCACGTTTTCGTGTGTGCCGAAACGGCATGGACGGACTCTTTCTTTCTACTATCTGGTGGATTTTTTTACGTTTCCGTTGCCATTTCTGTTCCCGTACTCTTGGAAACACAGCTCAGAAAATATTATTTATCGCCATGAAATTTGATGATCGGTGCCGTTGCGACTTTTACTCACTAGTTCCATTGAAGCAGTTTAATGAAATGGCGCCAAAGTAGCCTAGGAGTGGAGACCAAGATGTCCCTACAGGATTCGTTGAAGTCTGTGATTTTAAAACCATCGGCTTGGCGTCAAACAGAATAGTTGTGAGCGTCTGGGAGATCTGTGCGGAAGGGAACGTAAAGTGTTGAAGAGAAAATGATATCAAAATCAAATTTCAGCAGTGTTCAAATGGGAGAAATTGGAAGGTCTTCGTTCTTCTTGTTTCTGTGCCACTTGCTGTCAAATTATTGACACAGGCCGGAAAGAAAGAGGACATTTGAAGGTTTTCCGGGGCTATTTTCAGACAAACTTAGTCCCCGCTGTTTATGAACTCTCTTTATTCAAAAGCACTTTATTCATTTATTCGTCGGTTTCCGAAAGACAAGGAAAGAAAATTGACAAATGAATTAGATTGTCTTACATTATGTAAAGTGAGACCTAGAAACCATGTGAAGAAACGGCAATTGTATAAAATGCACTGGACTGCTACAGACCATTCCTGTTTATGATAATTGTGCTCAGAAAAGTGATACAGACCTTGTGTTTCTTGCAAACTATGAAATCAATTTGAAATTCGAACTCAGATTTTGTTCAAGTCCCAATCTACTATGATAATGAGAATAGCCAATGTAAGCTGTAATGTCTTTATATCACCAATAGACCACGTTTTTGTCCTTGGGGGAAAGGAAAGCACAGTTGAAAATATGTTTGGGCTTATCCTTTTTTTTTTTTTTTGTCTTCGTAAGCCAAAGAGTAAATTCAAATTCCATATTAATGATTTTACTTTGTAACACTCTGACGAAAGAAGAACCACATTCTGGCAGTGAGGGCTAATTTATCACCGCCGACCGCTTCAGACTATTCATATAAAAAGCCCATCTGTTGAAAATTTAATATCAGATCGGGCGACTGACGAACGTCACTTCGAAGTTTTATTGAAACTGTTATTTATTCTGATTACTTTAAGCCCGCCTTTTTCATCTGCATAAAGAAAAAAAATCAACGAGTTACACGCGCGTTCACGCTCTACTTCCGCATTATTTTGAACCTGGGGTGTCCTTTGTATTGTGTCGGTTGACGTGCTCTATGTTGTCAATCCATTTTTCTAACACATTCCTGCAAAATGATACTCTGCAGTAGTATTACTTCTGCACTTTCATGCAATAATAAAACTGTTTCTGCACTCTATTAATCACTCAATTCAACCTTCTTTTGAGCTACGTCATGCCATGTATCCGGGGTGTATTGGAGACCGTGAGCTGGGATCTAATATTATTAAATTGTGAGTTGATTGCATCCTTCACTTGGCATTACTGTCTTCCATGAAGTGTGCCCAAAATGAGGTAATAATTTCATGATCAGCAACATAAATGCTGGAAAGAAACCTATCTGGGATTTAAGCATGACACTAGCAAACCCTCGTGATACGCAGGGCCATCACTGGAAAGTTGTGTTACTACAAAAGTTACTGGTGATACGAATATGTAACCACAATCCCATACGACTGTCGCAAACCATTTGTTTTAAAAAATGAATGCAGATGAAATTCGCATGTTTCTGGGCTTTATGGTTGTCTCTGAGTTTTCTGCGTAAGGTTTGCGACTCTCTCTGATTTTATATACAGACGATTTGAAGAGTTTTTTTTGTTGTTTTTTTTTGAAAACATATTGTCTGTTTTGCTGAACATTATGAATACATTGAAAAACAAAACAGACTGAACTTTTGAAAAATCGGAAATGGAGACACAGGAAGTTAAGGAAAATTGGCTTTCAAAGATGGTTAGCATTGCAAAGGACACTGCTGTAAATTGGTTATAATTCAAAAGTATTTTTAGGACATTTTACTTTAAGAGAAGACAACCGTTATGGTACCTCCAGTACAAGAAAAACAGTTTGATTCTTTGAAATCTTGAGCTCACGTCTGTAGTTCCTAGAAGATCCAAATTTACTCGCCAGTGTATTTGGAATAATTACTGTGTAATTCATTTTCTACATGGCAATAAATAACCTTAGAGAGCGGTAAAAGCATTTCTCTGATGTCTTTTTAGGATAGTATACGGAAATACTCAGACATACAGCATTGTACCAACATTGATGCATTAACTTCAAAAGGAACATCAGGACATTTATGGTATACATGTTTTTTCTTTCAATGTTAAAAAAAAAGTTTTTACTGCAAACTTTCAGAAGCAGTGCTGATTCAGATATTCCGACGGGCTCTCTAGAAAACTTTAACATAGCCATTGTAAACATGTTACTCTGGCTGTCTCCGCGCCATGACAAAAATAGTCATTCAAAAAGGGGCCATAATATCATTCTTTATGTCTGTTCTTCTAGCCGTCAGCTCTTTATCGTTTTTATTAAGTATTATCATTATGACATCGGTGTTGTTCTTTGGAATGCTTTGATCCACTCTCTCAGAGATCACAGCGTTTATGAAATTTTCTGATACAGCCGCTGTCGAGTAGCATGTTGCAGTTACCTATGACATTGTCAGCTGTAGCTCTCCTGTCCTTTGAAATTTTCTAACGTAATTATCATTGTCGGTTTTTTACGCCTGAGTTGTAATTGTCTGTGAATATTTGCCTGGAACAAAGAACTGACCTTTCTGAAGTGATAGAAATCTTCCACCAAATGTATAGTCTGAGCGAGACTTGAATAAACAAATTAACTGTGGATTGCGTTGGATGAATAGTCGGATCAGTAAACATTTGAATAAAAGAATATTAAAAAAATCCACCAAGTCATCATTCCGTGACACGATCCGATTGTATGCTCGACAAAAAGTCTAAAGTGGATTTAAGCGTCCCTGAACACTAGCTCAATGTGTGTATGAGCTAATTTACTAATAGCTCGTGCGCTGCCTTTTCAAGATACATCACTGAGGGTGAGATCCGCCACCAGCCAGCCGCGTTCATGACTGTTTTTGAGTAGGTGTACCTATTCATATCAACTGATTGGCTGATTACTGACCGATTAATTTTCAACAGAATAGAAGACAATAGAGTTTGACAAAAGATAAAACTGAAAGATGCAGTTTGTGGAGACAGGTCTTTGCTATAAAAGGCGGACCTACATTTTTGGGACCCTGTAGTTTGAACTGTTATGGGGCCCTTCGCAACCGGCAACAATAGGCCAACGTGGAAAATTCACTCATTAAACAAAACGTTTCTTCGAGTCTCTGAAGCGTAAGCTTCATTATTTTGTTTCATAGTAGATCCGCCACTGTGTAGCACAGTGTGTCTTTACAGACACGTTTCAAATGCTGGAATTAGATGTCAAGCGCAGCCAACCTTCCTCAGTTCTTGGAGTATTTGTTTGTCTGTTCACACTTTTCCCTTGCCCCCGCCTCTGCAGTTGTTGTGACGCTTATGATCGAAGTTTTATGTGATCTTCCAATCGTTTTTCGTGAGCACTTTCCTCAAACGAAACCCCACGGGATTAAGTTGGTTCCACACTGTCTAAGTCAAGGATGAACACATGGCTGTGATGCTCAGGGACACTGCTGGCATTTCCGTAGAGCTTTTGAATGTAGATGTTGATTTTTTTCCATGTCGCCATCAATACTTTTTATTTGTCGTCCGACAGTTTCAGTGATTGGAGCTATCGCATAATTTATTAAACATTACTAACAGCTATCCTTCCTTACTAGTGAATCACGGAAAATGATAATTTTCGTAACTCCAGCGTCTACTCCATACTCCACCTATCTGTATTTCTTTAGTTTTTCAAGACGGGAAAACTAATTTTGTTTTTTTCAGATTCTAATAGAAGTTTACTGCTACTTCTTTTCTCTTGCCTAGTTATTTCAAATGAAAGATAACGGCTGAAAATATAAAGTTAATATGATAATATAGTGGGGAATTTGCCATATTCTTGTATGCGACAGTTTTCGTCTGGATTCAGTGGTAGTGGGTCTGATTGAAAAATCAAGAAAATTATCAGTAACTTAAGGCATTATGATATATGATAGGCGTATGGGCGTAAGTTATGCAAGACATGGTGATGGAGAATGACAGTGATTTTGCACAAATGAAATTGTATTTCAACAATACTGACATGGTCGTGTTAGTAGCGATATTTGCTGCAGCGGTGGTTACTTTTGCATGATAAATTATGTAATGTTGGCAGAGATAGGGTAACAGACTTAGTGGTAATAGCCTGAAAAAAAAAGAAAAGAAATTAAAGTAGTTGCCGACGTAGACTTTAATCTAATAGAAACTGAAACAAATCATTTATTTTGTAGCGTGCTGGTGGTAAAGGTAAACCTGTTCCGATTTGCTGAGTGGAGTATGTGAGGTTAGAAGCGAACGCTCCTGTTATAAAGACTGAGCACTAAAATGATTAGACCTCAGAAACCACCTTTAAGAAGGCTAATAAATGCACCAGAAACGATTAGTAGATTAGTTGTAAGATTAGTTGCTGTGGTTGTTATGGTTGTTGTTTTTTAACAGTCTCTCTCTCTCTCTCTCTCTCTCTTTTCAAACCTGATCCTTTTCAGGAATTTCCCAAAATTGTGAAAACGTGTTAGACACTGCACTGAGGAGGGTCATCTCACGCATACTTTCTCATTTTCCCATGTCCCCCTCTTTCTTCCACCACTTGTTCCAATACTGAACGGTCTTGAAAACTGGAGACGCCTAGAAAATGGCTAACCAGTGAAGTGAGTTTACTTCCGGTGATTTCCACAGGGCGCTATAACAACCGGGATGGCGTGAGTGGCTGACCGGAAATGAAGGCATTCGGGTGCAGTACAGATGGCTGAACAGGCTTTGCGGGTCCTATATTTGGCTTTAGTCGCGCTTAATTTCATTCAAATCAATGGAATTTTTAACGTTTTTTATTTCTGGGAGAATAATAACAACTGGACAGGGCAGCATTGTCCATGCGGCGATGACTGGAAAAGGAGGAACGGTTTAGACAACAGTTGCATTGTAAGTTGTGTGAGAAAGTTCACGCAAAACGTGTTCGAGCTAAAACCAGAGGCATACAGTTATTATATTTTCTATTATTTGTCTTCGTTCTTTCACTCGTGACTTCATGATTATGTAATAATGATGATAATAATACGTAGCATTTATATAGCGCTCTGTATCGTTAACAACAAGGCCCTACACGCTGTACCACATTTATATCATAACTATCCCAAATCACACACACAATACACACACTTTACCAGTCAGGCCAAAACTTTGATGGAGAGATATTCAGAGAGTAAAAAAAAAAAAAAGACCAGCTGATGTTTAAAAGTCATGAAGTTTTCAGTCTCTCTCAAAGACAGAGGCGGAGAAATTCCAAATCTGAAGCCCTTGAAAAGAAAAAGATTTATCCCCCAAGGTCTTCAGAGACATCTTTGAAATTTTAAACTTTTTACTGTAAGCAGATGATCTAAGATGTCATAATGGTAGATATGGGGTAAAATAAGCGTGTGCATTTTTGTACATATATTTCATCGGTGTAATTCTCTAACCGTTTAAGCGCTTTTTACAAAATTTTGCAAGAGAGCAAAAAAAAAAAAAAACAACAAACAAACAAACAAACTGCATTTATTTCCTTCACTGGACGGAATTGGGTCATTTTTTTAACACATTAATCACAAAATCAGTCATCTTCAAAAAGCTGACAGCTGACAAATGTAGTACATATTTAGAAATGCAGAATCATTTGGAACAAGAAAGGTTGGTCTACAGAAAGTGGAGTTTGACTGTTAGAGAATTGCATCGACGATTTATATCTCTTAAATCCCTCCGTTTTAGAGGATACTCATTATGTATGTTTTCATGTAGCTCTTCCTTCCCAAGCCTTTGTTCCTTCAGTTTTCTCTGTAATTCCTGCGAACTTCGTTTCATTTGTATCCGTTCAATACCTTTGATCCTTCCGCCCTTTTTCATGCTTCTTTCTATTTCCTGCTGTTCCAGAGTGCCTCCCTGTTAATTCTTAAATTTTTTTTTTTTTCCGAAATCATTTTTCGGTTTCTTTCATTCTGTTTTGCATCAGCCTGTTTTCGATATCTTTATCTTCATTGTCATCACATTTCCTGTCATTCCAACTAATTGGCATTGGTATAATTTACTGAAAAAGAAAAGCTTTTTGGGCAAGGTTGCGAAACAGTCCTCCACCCCCACCCCCTTCCGACAGAATGATGATTATCTGTATTCTTCAGAAGCACTTTCTGTTGTATATATTTGATGTATTTTGTAGAAAACTACAAGCCACTTTGAGATAAGGACGTTAATGCACCAGTGTTGTTTGTTTATTTGTTGGTTGGTTTTTAAGAGTGTGGCTGATGGTGATCACCAGCTTAATATGTCGATTGCTGACAACCCAACAGATCAACGTTTTTGTCATGAAATGCTTAAAACAGTGATTTATGAAGTTGGACATGCATGTTTGTAGAGTTGGCGTGAGAATGTCCAAAATGAGCGTGGTAATCTTTGATCAGAACTATTCTACAAAGTATAAAACGCATCTGGCTGGTAATGCAAATGAAGACGGGGACGTGATGCTCATACAATCTGTGATGTCATAGGAGGAATGAAAGTGGGAGTTGATCATTAAGGGCAGCCGCGGGCCAGACTGCTGATTTCCCCAAACGTATTCTGCCACGGAAAGCGTAAAAATCAGCGGAAGATTATTTTATGGAATGAGAGAGGCGATATTATCATTGGCTTTTTTAAGTGTGTGTGTGTGTGTGAGAGAGAGAGAGAGAGAGAGAGTGAGTGCTTGCCTGTGCGTGTCAGAGAGAGAGAGAGAGAGAGAGGAGCAAGAAAAGTTGTCAAAGTCGGAGATAGTATTTCTCTTTTTAAATTGAATCCATGGAGACAAATGTCTCCTTTCCTCAGCTAAATTAAGATTCGTGGCGTGCAAAATATCCCATGTGTGTGTCATCATATCAAAAGGGGTAGGAAAAGGGGGCATTTTTTCACACAGTCTTGAGCGTGCATCTGAAATTTTGCCGCGGAGAGGGAAAAGTTTCTCATTTTTTATATACATGGTTTTTAGACGAAATTGGTTGGAAGATATCAAAATCACATTTCTTGTAGACAAGTGTTTTCAAACAAAAGGGACAGGGACAAACTGAATTCCTTGAAAATGTTGCCGAAGTCAGCATAAAGTCAGAAACACAGAAAAGAAATGAATATATTTCTTTTGCTGTTGACAAATTGATAAATACGTGATGTTCTTATTGGGCATGAGAGCACGAGTTGCTGAAGAGGAATATCGTACCATTTCAAGATGCATTTGAAGAGTGTGTCTCAAACGTCCGAAGTGGCTCATGATGTTGCATCTATCTGCAACTGCGCACACGGTATTTTTTTTTAAAGTAAATAAAGATTTTTGACTTTAGGCTATGCAAAGTTTTGAAATCCTGACAGGAGATCTCGTCATGTATCAGGGCTCGGGTGTAGTGGGCTAGGGGAGGTGGACGATTTCAGAATCAGGTTTCTCTGATTTACAGAGCAATTTGATGAACATGCATGCGACGAATTACTCGAAACCTGAAATACAATCTATGGAAGTATTTTTTGTTCTTTCTGTAATATTTATTTCATTCAATCTTGAAAAACCATTTTCTTCCTCAGTAGGCCTGGCAATGTTGTCTTGACTCTCATCTTGTCTGGTGGAACATAGCGCCATTCGAAACAGAAATATGTATAAACTGGCGTCTTTACAGGTTTTATTTTGCCCTTTTAAGAAAGTAGTTTTTGGTCGTTGTCTGTCAAACTCTATGTAAATATCATCAGTCATCTCTTCAGGGAGGAAAGGCATGTTCATTTTTGTGAATTGATTTAATGCTGTGTATTTGTCCGTGATTGTATTGGCTACTGTCAGTTTGTTTGTTTCTGGGTTTTTTTTAATGTTCCGCGGACGGCAAAGAATGATCCTGCGACCTGTCAGCTTCAGATTTCGTCCTGTTTCTTTTTATCTTTTCCAACAAAGTAGAACGCCTGCGCAGTTGATTTCATGCTAATATGTTCTGTGAATATTATGACTTGATTGTTTGCTGGTAAATCACTCCCCAAGCAATGCAAGCTCGAAGTGGGCGATTTAAGCAGCCGAGTTAATTGGATTTGCGATGAAAGTTCATGTTCCAAGAATCAAAAGCAATAAAAAATTGAAAAGGCTGTTTTAATCAAGCCAGGACTTTCGTTTTCGTCCCTCAAGCACGTGAGACAAGTGTCCTGCTCAAGCAGATATATTGGGTATATTGGGGATCAACAAGTGCTGCTTAATCCTGACTTGGAAATGTGAACTTTGTGGTATGTTTTTATCCTAATCAAAGGGTTCAGTGCAGATCTGGCTGCGAAAGATCCACGAATGGCCATGCCAAACGAAGTAAATAACAGTCCTGAAGTATTACTTTTCATCGTTTGAAGATGATCGCATAGGGTAAGACATCAGTGCATGCAAGTTAATGTTGGCTGGAATCCCGAAATCTAATTTTCTTCACTTTCCTTTTGTAGAAAGTCCATACCAATCAATTCACCTAATGAAATGCAACGGAGACAACTGTCTTGCGTTTGGCTCGTACATTGCTGACAGATGGTTACATTTTCAAGAGGAATTACGGTCTGTCTTAGCTTCACCTAGTGCAATGCTGTGTGGACAATATTAGGGTGAAAGTACATCCATCCTCACTCTCGGTTTTTCTTCTATACAGTAACCTTGCACTGAAGACATATCCATATCCCGACGGTTCAGACACTTGTGACCAGAATTAACTCTTTTACCCGGAGCGGAAAAACGTCTTCCCGGTGGCTTTTCGGTGGATGGAGTTTTACGCCCATTAAATGCATTGACCGTATGGCTTAAGGCTAGGTCCTGGCAAATAATGCCCAGTCCATCAGACAGGAAGACAACGGGTATGCATAATTCATGGACAGACTGGAGACCGGGCTACGGTATCCCAATTTAAGAATTTATCTCCGGGGCATTATTGTGGGCTCTTCTAGATGGATCCTGTAGATGCAGAATTTCGGGAACGGAGTTGTAAACAGACGTTAGAATGGATGATATGATAACGTCGATATATAGATAATTCAGATTGTATCAGCTACCTGAGGGATCAACTTGAAGTATCTGCTTGGCGGAGTGTTCACTGAGAGAATGAATATCGCAGTAATGATGTTTATTAGTTGTAAGAAGTTATGCATTAATAAGTAAGACCACGCTTTCTTCAAGCTTGACCCATAACAATGCTGGAACCCTTATCTTCCCTTCAATTTTTATGCGCTTCCACCAGCTTTAGGTGGATATAAAAGGATTCTGGTCCATTATTTGAAATGGTCTAGGCATTAGACCCTCATATCGCCTGTCTCTTTAGGTATCTTCTAAATTGTAAATGTCTGTTTTCTGGGGATCCTCAATTACTTTCTGCTTCGAACTTATTCGAACTCGACGTGGAGGGTGCGTGGGCGGGAAGGAATGCAGAGACAATCCAGAAGAATGCTTTAAGCTACCGTGGACAGAAAGGAGTGGGTGTTAATTTGGAACTAATGAAAAAGAAAGTGAAACAAAGCACAAAACTTAGGCTGTTTTGAACTCATGTTTAGTATTACTGGTATTAGAGAGGACACGCCCACTCGCACGGACAAGCACAGATGGATGGCTGGATGGATGAATGGATGGATTTGTTGTCGAATAGATGAATGGACAGGATAATGTTCTCGTGGCAAGGTTCTTATTGAAAACAATTGATCAACATACTTACAACTCCACAACACTGACTGACGTTGACTGAGATCAAACTGAAAAATTAATGATCTTGATTGTGATGGAAGATTCCCTGCCATCTCGCCAAATGCCAGAATGATGGTTCCTTCTTGTCTAATTGTCTCTGAAATGTTCATGTCACCAGGGTGAAAGAGCGCGTTGGCAGCGTTGATGAGACTGAATTACAGGGAAGCTACAGTGGTATAGATTAGGAACAGAAAAATAATAATTATAATAATAAATAATAATTTGTCTTGTTTTGTGGCTAGAAGGGTAGGCGGGGACGGAGGAATCCCACCGTGACAGCTTTAATTATGATGCCCCTGATTATGCATAATTCACATTGGTATTCCTAATGTTTCTTGTGAACGTTCACCCACTTATCTCATCTTCACTTCAATCACTCCAATCTCCCTGTGCCACGAATAACTAGCTTTAGTTTCTATGACAGAAAATCTAACTCGGTAATCTCCCGATAATGAGGGTTATGGTCATAACCGGGCCGCTATCATTATTGTAATCATTACTTTGCCAGTTTCCGGTTACTCGTTTTTTAATCAATTTATACTTGTTAATGCTAAGCCCCACATTCGCCCATCCATATTTCTATCTCTTCACACTGTCCTATCAAAGCCATTGTGTCATCGATTTTGTGTTTTGATAATAGCCACTTCAAAAAACACCTGTCAGCCTCTCTCATATAAAACGTTTCCGCTTGACCGTCATTTGAAAATGGTGTTACTGGCATACTGCGGCTGAATCTCTTGAACGGTTTGTCAGATCTTTGGACAGATAGAAGCCCGTGCAACTTCAGCTTCAGCTCTAAAGTGCTTTTGTCTCTATTTCAATTGTTGAGGTCCAAAGTTTTATGAGAAAACAATGTCCATTATCTTTTCATTAAGTTTGAACAGAGCCACGGCCCGAGGAATGATACCTGAGTTGTGTGAAATAATTGCCAAGTTCTTCACTCTGGCATTGTCTTGTTTAAATGTAGTGTAGGCAAACAGCTGATGCTCTTAGTCATCTTCCTACCTACTTTCCTAAATACCTGCCATCTTACTTACCAACCTACCTACCTGCCTACCTATCTACCTACCTACCTACCTACCTACTTACCTATCTACCCACTTACCTACCTACCTACCTACCTACCTGCTTACCTACCTGTTTAACATCTACCTACCTACATACCTATCGGCTTACCCACCTTTCTATCTACCTACTCACCCACCTACCTACTTATCTATCTATCTATCTATTTATCTATCTATCTATCTATCTATCTATCTATCTATCTATCTATCTATCTATCTATCTATCTATCTATCTATCTATCTATCTATCTATCTATCCATCAGCACCAGTGTAAGTAGGAAGATCTGCATAATTAAACCGACCATCATTCATAGGATCCGGTACCGCGAGTCCCTGGACACCAATAGTTGCGCTCTCTAGGGAAAACTGTAACTGCTCGGTGCTCTACAGTCCTGGTCCCAGGTTGCGATCGTTTATGTCGTTAGGTACTGGGAATGCTTAGATCTGGGAGATTATTTCTGCTCGTCTCGTATGGACAACTTGATTTGTGTCATTAGTCACAGTTATATAATCCTGAGCATGTCATACATAGTCGGACGCCCTGGCTGGTACTTGAGTGGATCTGGATATCGAGATCTATTTTTGCAGTTGAGCTTTAACACTAACCCCCCCCCCCCTTTCAAACACCCACTCACTCTACAAAATAATAATAATAACATTTGATTATTAGCTAAACGTAGAATTGCAACGTTTAAAATTGTCAACCATCAGTTTAGATGCCAGTTTTGATTAAATAAGTATAGTCAGTTTGATAAAAGATTAATTTGTGGAAGAAAGACGTATGAGACTTCAACTAAAAATAGTATCTGACACAAGCATTTCGAAACGTCAGTCCATTTCGTTCTGGGTCCTCCGTTTCAACTAAACCTAGACTGCCTGTCTGTGCATCAGTTCTGCGTGGCAGGTCATTTAAAAGCCTGATACTACTCGCGATGGTGTTTACTGGTAATCATATTTAATGGTTGTCAGAATGGTGCCAGATTTAAAGTTCGTTCCTGTACGGTAATGTAATTTTACAAATGACTTTAAGTGGACAAGACGAAGTACGGAAATGCGGTGAGAGATTTTATTGTATGCAAGAGATGGCGGGCATATGAAATGTTAGAGGTGAAACAGACCGAGGGTTATGTAGGCGCCAGACTGGTGGCTCGCCACATGAGTATTATGCGTCACAGGAATACACTAGACACTGCCCACACCGCGGCGCTGTGGGCAGTGCCTAGTGTATTAGTGTGCGGTGTCAGCAGTGTCCAGCGTATTAGTGTGACGCTTAGTAATTAGGCGGCGAGCCAAAAATCTAGCGCTTACAACAGCCGTGGTCTGTTTCACTCCTAATTGTGCGCTTTTCCTAGGTTACACGTGACGTTCTGTATAATACTTTATATAATATATATACATAGCGTGCGTGCGACAGTTAGCGTGCGGGAAACTTTAACTTTACGCTCTTCCCTGCTAAATTAAAACTAATTAAAATTCGATTGTTGTTGTTGTTAATGCTGTTGTTTACATTGTTGTTGTTTTGACACCCTAGAAGATGAGCAACTGTTGAATAATTGAGGTGAAGGGAACCGTAATGCGAAGAAAACAGATAAATAAATGAACAGTCGACCCACCTTTTTATACAGCTAATCTGCTTACGGATGACTGGGTCACTTGGCTTCTGCGTGGGGGTACACGCAAACATTTTGGATAACGCTATGGCTCAGACTAATGAGGTAAACGTAGTGAAAATTTTACCAGAGGAGTACTCTGCTAAGATAGTGAAATGGAAATTTAAGGAGTCAGTTGGAAGAAAAACAGACACTTTTAATTAGTTTTATGGAGATTAAGCCAGTGTAAAAGTACGTGGACGAACGGTAATAGTTAGACAAAATCAGACCACCTTGATGTAAATAATGAAGAAGGGAAAACTATGACCAAACTGTGTACTCTGTAGGCGTGGAGTTCTCTGAACGAATTTGGACAAATCTGGCGTGTTACACAAATAAGAGAAAGGGAGATCAAACTGAGAATTATTTCTTCAGAAGAAAGGTCACTGATTACATTGAGACTTATTCTACGCTGTCTGTGAAAGAAAGAGAAGACAAACAAAACAGAGGGAGGCAGAGTTATCAGAAAGACCAGACCAGACAAGCCAAACACGCAGACAGATGGATAACCAGGAAACACAAGCTTCGTCTTTATTATTAATTTTTTTTTTACGACTTGTTTTCACACCAAGATCACACCAATAGACCAGACTTTCTCATGAAACTTAATGTTTTACAACGTTCATATTGTAATGGTCTGTGACGTTTTACTATGTGACCATCCACTTTTTCTGGCTCCGTATTTCTTCTAACTGAACCTGGCAACCACGCATAACTACACGAGGGGTTAGCCTGATTAGATGTCAAAGTTACGATCTGTCTTTCCATTTGCCGGAAGCTCTTGGACATTGCACATTTCCGGGGACTGGATAACATTCAGTTTTTGGTACTTCTATACTTCTGACGTGTTTGAGCAATTTAAATAAATGTAAACGATAAGGAAAGTTGGAAGAAACTACTAGTTTCAAAACCAGACATTCCATGAATTATTCAGATTTATTAGCTATCGGAATAACATCAAAATGTAAGAAAAGTCTATATTTATTGTATACTATTCGAGCGCATGGCATCAGATTTCTATCCGTACAATGGGTTCACTGCGATTGAATACATGGAAGGCTTGAATGAGGCTTAGAAAGAGCGTTCTGAAATTGCAAGGAAATGACATCAGTACGAAGGAGGAAAGGGTGTATTTTGTACTTGCCAAAGCGTTGTCAATTGTTTCCTAGACATTTTCCTGGTCGTTTTTGTGTTCTTCCATAATCATTATTTTGTTGGGTTTTCCTTCTACCTTCATGATTTCTATGGGCATCATTATGCCCTGATTATTATTCATTATCTTTGAAATAGATGTTTAAACTAACGAAGGATGATAACAACAGTGAAGATTCCATTATTTATCTGGCACTATTGTTGCCACTCATGAGGAGTATTTTCTGTGTTGTTGGGAGACATGGTATACCATTGTGTCAGGGCAAATCATATTTATCAGTTAAAACCGGTGTTTTTAGTTTTGCTTTGTGTGTAAGTGTGTGAGTGTGTTTGTATGTTTGTTTTTGTTTTGTTTTTTATGTTTATTTAATCTTGGGCGCACTCTGTTTCGAACACTCCACATGATGAGGATGTGGTAACGGCATATAATAATAATAATAATAATAATGATAAGGTAAAAACGTTCCTGTTTTTTTTTTAATTATTATTCAGCGAGCTAAAATTGTGTTATTTAAAATGTTCTTTGTTCCTGGGGAAATTTGATGACTTGAAATTGTTTGCATTTTTGGGGAGAAGCAGCGGGTTTTCCTTCCCGCCGGGTTGGGAGATATTTCATTCTACAAGCATTAATATAAATGCAAAAGGGGGCGGGGAAAAAGAAACCTGTAAATTATCTTCTCTTCTTACCTTAGAGGAGAAGAAGAAAGGATATAAAAAAAAAAAAAAATAAGAACAATTCTCAGTAAAAGATATGGCGAATTGACTGGAAAATTGTTGTAGACTTCTTGCTGATCTGCTTTTGCCTACTTCAATGTTCTACTTTTCTTGCAGTGGTCTTTTGGCGCTATCATTTTCAATTGCCACCCGTTTATGAGTCATTCCCTACCCATTCTGCTATTTTTTCGCAAGATTTTTGGAATTCACTCCTCAGTTTATATGTTCTTTTCTTAATTGTACATTCTTTCATTCTGTTTTTCAAATTGTTTTGCGTAGGATTTATTATAGTGATCAGTGAAGTTTATTTGGTATCCTCAGATCAGTGCATATGCCAATAATCACTTTCTTCCGCGTGAACAAAGGTGTCTTATTTCAACACACACCACTGTTTACCTCGGCTCTTTCTAGGCATTTCCGTTATCTCCCACCTTTTCCGTGCACACCCAAGCAGCAGTAAAAAAAATCACCTTGGTAGAGTAGATCAATAGAGGATTGAAAAGTAGCCTCTCTGTTGACTAGGACATTTAATCCCAGCGACTATTCAATATGGGCAATGCGGCGAAACTGGATTTCGTTTCCACAATGAACATTTGGGTTTGGATTAGGTTTGGGTAGAAGGTCACAGGGGCTTTTTCATTAGCAAAATGGACTCAAAAATATTTTGGGGAAACTGGCCACAAACTGATGACATGAAAAAGCCAACCTTTATCAGGGGTAAAACAGGTATTGTGCGGGCACCAGGCTGGGAGCTTGCCGCTCACAAATTATGTATTGTACTAATACACTAATCACTGCTCCACACCCCGACAATTATGCATCACACTAATCATTGCCCGCACTGCGTCAGGTGTGGGCAGTGATTAGTGTACAATTAGTATAATGCATAATTTGTGGGCAGTGAGCACCAGCCTGGCTCCTACACCAACTTGGGTTTGTTTCACCCCTACATATTTTGGCTGTATGGCTTAAAGCAGCCACTACCAAATTTAAGTCTCAGAGCCTGAGCAGAACATTTGAAATATTCACAATAAACAGAAATAAAATCATAGCTCGTAGAGAAGATTTAGTCATCCATGACTCCCAGTAGGAGTCCGCTGCCACTTGCTTCAAAACTGACTCATAAACAGTCTAAATGAGAGACTCCGTTGCCGCTCATTACTGTACACCCCCTCCCCCCCCCCCCAACTACTTTGTCTATTTCTCTTCATACTCTCTCCATCCGAATAGCTCACTATTGCATTCTAACTACCGATAGCCGCTGATAATGGTGATTGCAATGACTCGTGTGTGTGTGTGCCATTTCTGTGTTGTAACAAGGAGGGAAATGTCCGTTCTCACAAGTGGAAGGAATTCATAGCTATTTTCACAACAAATCGATTATCTATTCTGAGCCCCCCCCCCCCCCTCCTTTTGTTTTTTTCACTCAGCGGGATGAAATCCGAAAAAGAATAATCTCTGACCACTGTTTTTGACACATGTGACTGCTCGTTCCGGCCCAGATAGAAGCAATCTTTTTAATGTAATCTGAAAACAGCATGTCTGAAGAAGAACCCCCCTTCTGAAAAACTGTTACAGTGGTTGGTCCGACTTTTTTTTAAAAATAGATTTTTGATGTATGGTTGATCTAGTTAAGAACACACCGTTTATGGTGTTTTTTAGTTTCTAAAAGAAAAGAAAAGGAAAGAAAATTCCGACGTCAGTTTGAAGTAGATTTGCCTTCCTATTAGCATAGAGACGTAAGCTTTGCAGAATCATTTTAATTTTTAAATTGTTCTCAATGCATTCAAATAGATTTTTTCCATTACTATTATTCTCTTAACCCCATCCTCTTCCCCACCTTTTAACTCTGATCCGCACACGTTCGCCATACTTTTTGTTTGTTTGTTCATCTTTTTGTGTTTTGGATGTGTGTGTTTGTTAGTTTTGTTTTTACAATTTTTATGTCCGTCTATATTTTTAAGTCTGATTAAGAATTTTTTTTTTCTTTTAATTAATATTATTTGATAGTAACAAGCAATGATGTGGTCATTTTCAAATGAAAGTCCATTCAGCCCTTTTAAACAAAGAATTTAATTGGTGATTCAGTTTTTGTATCCATTGTTTTTCAATCTCTGTGGAGTTGTAGAATAATAAAAGACATATAAACTCAGATATGTTTCTTTTGCATACCCGCTTTGTATGCGAACGCTGGAATGAACACATCAAACTGTGGTAGAGGATTTGGGAAATTGCTCAATGTATATTCACTCCAGACGGTGATGCGTCTGACCCCAATGATTTAAGAGATTGTGGACCACGGCGACACTCAAGCTTTTCCAGTGCCTTTGTGGGTGATGGATATCCATCAAAACCGCAGACAAAAGCGATACATCCATTCCTGCTATGGACTCAGAGACATCTAAATGGATTAAATTGTACTGTGAACTAGCATGAAATAACTGGGATCGAAATTTAAGGGCTAGCTATTCATATTTATCCAAGAACGGTGATTATCAATGAGTCATAAGTTATCCTTCTGTTTACGGCTGTTCGATGTGTGCTTGTGTGTCCTTGCTACCCATGTTTTATGATGAACATGGTTGGGCATTCTGCTACTGTTCTGTTGACTCTTGATGTTATTAATGGACATGCTTCGTGGTTTAAATCTGCATCACAGTATATGTTTGACACTACTTATTGCTACTCTAAGTAGCAACCAACGTATTATTTTACGTTGGCCCAAACTTGAATTAAGGACGTGATTGGAATATCTGAAAAATGGTGTTTTCTGAATGTTCAAGTTAATTTTTTTGTGTTATGCCGAATTTCCTGTTTCTTCCGCAGGCCCTTACTGCAAGGGTGTATGGGACACGGTCTTGTGTTGGCCAGCAGCCCGGATAAATACTGAAGTCTCACTGCCATGCCCACCTCTTCCAGGACTGGTCAAAGAAAGTAAGTACTGTGTGCATTCTTTCATGCGTCTTTCACCGGAAGCAGTCAATTCGTGAGCCAACAATGCCAGTAGCTTTAAACTTTATTGCTATATCAAAATGACCGTATATATCAGTTTTAGTGACCCTAGTTCTGGTTTGTTCCATCTCCATTTTCTGAAAAACTGGAGATCTTTTAGTATGTAGAAGAGGTACAACAAATGCACTCTTTGACACTTGTTTAAAGTGCGCTGGAACGCTTATCAAACTGTTTCACAGTTCCGATTTATTTTAGCTCCTTATCATAATATTAAAGTCTCAAACGTTTAACGTGGACTTGCTCAGTTGTGCAGAAAGTAGAGTTGGGACAAACAAGATTTAAGCTCACGTTTTGTGATCGGTGAATCGTGTCATTATCATGGAACGCCAAGATCTGAAGGCATGTGTGTCATTAGTCTTTCCATATTCAGACCAATCGTTTTCCTCTTTGTCTGAAATTTGATGCATTCACAATTCATAAAAGCATCTTGCTACAGCATGCAGTACTTCAAGATGGCAGCAATAGTCGTCGTTCCTTCAGCATCACAACGGTTCTGAACTGACAACTGTTTTTTCATTATTGAAACATTGATTGAAACGAAAAAGAACAACAGATTTGTCTAGAAGAAAAAAAAACTTTCAAAAACAATAAAATTAAGGTATGAAGAGATTGGCCAAATACTGTTACTGTCTTAATTGGGAACCGGACTTGATTGTTGGAACTAGCTCATCAATGATACAAAATTTGTGGCGTTGCTTGGAAATAAAATGTTCGAAAGCTTGCACTGTTTTAATAAAATAAAAACATTCTGAAACATGTTTCATGCGTGTTACTGTTACTGTTATTATATCCATATTGACAGCCAGGGACACTGGTGTTTTAATCAGATGCCTTTGATTTGTCATAATCATAACTTGGTAGAACATTGTATTAAAATGTTTGCCACCGAGCAATATGTGAGCATCATTACAATTTTCGGCATAGCTGTTGCTAGCTTCATTATGTTCGAGACTGATTTCTGCAAACCATGCAGGGGAAAAAAATGTCTATAAAACAGAATCACAAATAAATATAGAACTGCTAGCCGTACCCACAGGAATTGGATTGAGGCAGAAATTAGATATAGCTTCATCGCCAAGGACTTAAGCTATGAGAGTCATTGGGGTTGGGCAAATTATTGTCAAATTTTTTCAGTTTTTCAGCTTTGGTGATTGTGCGCGTGGATTTTTATTTCATTTGAAGCTTCTCCATTTGGTTAGATCAGGCTAAACATTCCATCTTCAACTGACTTACCAAGAAACGCTTCTCTTTTTACGACCATACTCATATTGTGATGATGCATACGGCACCCAGTCCGGATGTCGCCATAACTCATGCAGAGTCTACGGTCTGGTGTTGCGATGCTTACAAGCCTGATATTTGCATGACATGTGATTTTTTTGGTAGAAAGAAAAAAAAAATAACAATTGCTTTTTTTTCGTTCAGCGTTTTATATCAGAATGTCAAACAAAATTAAACACAGTGGCATTTATTTGCACTGCCGAAAGGCGGCATAACTTTGTTTAAGAACACAAATACGTTTAATCCAGCATGAAAATTGATAATGATGAAAAGTTTTGACTCAACAGACAGAGCCTTCCGTTACTGCGGGCCAGACGGAATATGGGAGAGCAAAATCAAAGGCCACTATGACAACGGGTCTATAGGCTACACACAGTACCTGGACTGTTACTCCAGAGAGGCATGGGAGTATTATGTACGATACATGAAAAACAAGACAACGGAGGAGAAAGAGGTGAGTACGTCGTACTTGATTTACTGCGCATGCCAAGGTATATTTGTTTTGTTCCTGTTAGAACCGGCGTGTAGTAAAATATTTCAGACAATCATGTTTGCACTTGGAAAGAAATTAGATTTAACTGTCTCGTTTCGTTTTGTTCAGATTCATGTTTGAAACTTCAGTTTTTTGTTGTTTTTGTCTGCGCTTGGTTACAACGTATTCAGACTGTGCCCTATTTGTTTTTACTACCCAACACTGCCAAGACAAATCTTGCAAATTATTTGCAGGAAACCCAGCCGTGTATGAAGATCTAGGCCACATTAAAAAGCGCATTTGAATTTGGATCCTTTACAATCATTAACAGAATTTACTGTTGGATCACAATTTCTCTTAAGATACACAGATGTGATAATGTTAATTTTCGACCACCAGTGCATAAAAAGAGGTCGAGAACGAAATTTCCGATCAAGCTTTTAGCAGCTCAAAAACATTGTGAACAAATGATATTGAAGACTGATTTTGGTCCATAATGAATGTACCCATGTCACTCATCGTCAGAAAGTGAGGCAGTACACACAGTTTCATAATTTATAGCTACGTAGTTGCGAAGTTTTAGCTGCTTGCATGTTCACCCTCTAACTCCTTTATAATAATAGTAAGATTACTGGTAGGTTTGGATGTAGAATGAGAATTGTCAGAGTGTCAGGTTTGAATGTTTAGCCTGGCTCTCCTCCAGTGGATTTTGATAATATCTGATGTCTCATTTTCCCCAGCTTATCAAAGACATCATCGTTACCTCGAGAACAATAGAAATTGTCGGCTTGTGTATTTCTCTCATCACCACCATCATTTCCCTCGTCATCTTTTGTTATTTCAGGTAAGTTCATCACTTCTAATGACAGCGTAAAGGAAATTTCATAATATTCAACTTTTTCTTCAGAAGTATTTCTGTCTACCAACTTACCTTCTTTCCCTCTGTCTTTCCTCTTTTCCTTGTTTATTTTTCTTTGCTTTCATTGTTCCTAATTAGATGGCTTGTTTATTTACCGCTTTAGAGCACTGTTCCATTTTGCCTACATCGTAGCAAATAAAATTAATCTTTCAAATAATATCGCAAATGTGGCGCCTTGAACAAATTTTCAAGATTAACATTTGAAATGTTTTAATTTTTTTTTCTGTATTTCCTCGTTTCTTTCTTGTTGTTTTTTTCTTTGCCAATGCTGTTGACATGTCACACACATTTCCTTCCTCCATGTCTCTCCTCTTTCTGTTATTCCCTGTATTTTCTGCGCTTGTTTATATCCGTTTCTCTTCAAAATGCATTTTCTTTTGATATATTTTTTTAAGGTTCCCATCTTATTCTTCCGATTTGTAAAGGGGCGACCGACGTTGCTGAAATGTTCACTGTCGGAATTTGCATGCACTGGCAGATTCGTTAAAGATTTAATGGACTCCAATCTTTAAAAACATTTCAAACATTTAGATTCCATCTAAGATCTTGAAAGAGCAGATTTTTCTTCTCTGGATAACTCAATGGAATAAACGGAGACTTTCTCGACCTTTCATGCTGAATTAGAACTGTGTACGGACATTCTAGATGGAACTTCAAAAGATTTAATAATTTGGTTTAATAGGCAACCCGTGCCGTCTAGTGACGAAGAAAACAAAAATTATCTTGCAACTATTCACAACCACGCTGAAGCTTTCAGAATGGCCTAATATCTATGATGTTGTCTAGTCACCAGCTTTCCACGTGAATAGAGATCGTTGAACTTAGAAAACTTAAGCCGTGTTTTCATGTGTACGGAAACGGACAAGGCAACTGAAGCGTCAAAAACTCTTCAAGTTGCAACAAAAAGGAAATTTTGACAAGGCTATCGAATTCGTAAATTTATTTTCATAACAACAAAACGTAATGTTGACATGATATTTTATATATTGCTACTCAACTGTATTTCATATCATATCAAAATTTTGATTTGGCAGATGATCTTGCTTGCAAATTTGAATATTTTCTCTCTCTTTGTTTTTACTTCTTTTAAAAAGAAAGAAGAAGAAAGATTAAATGTGGCCAGGTCTAAGAAGCTTGGTACGGAAATTTTATTGTTCCAACTGAATTTGTCCTCCGGACATTGCGGGTTGCCAGAATTCATTTCCTTCAACGTCGTCATTTTGTCTTTGGAAGGGTTAATAATGAGTCTGTAGTCCTCGAGTCACAGAGATATTCATACGCTAAGGAATACAAGACTGTTGGGTGTGGAATATTCTCCGACAGTATACTTTAGCGAAATGGCGACGGTGGTATACCAGGAGCTCGGTTATTTTCCCGGCGCCACATGTGTTCTTTCGCAACACCAGAACTTACCGGGCCGCGTCAGCCATAACTTTGGTGTTAGGCAGAGGAACCTGCAATTGGTGCCCTGCGGTATGGAAAGTAATAACGAGGCAGACTTGCTGCGGTGGAGAGACCGATGACTCCTGCCCGCGGTCACGCCTCAGACATATAATAATCGTCCCGTTGACCTCCCGTGCTTTCTCACGGCATCTTTATAACCACTAGCTGAGTTGCCCGGCCCAGCCCGGGATAAATCGATTTATTAATTTCAGTTCTGGGTGATTATTATGGAATTGCTTCATTTTGCCTGTTCCTTTAGCTTTGTTTTTAGATAAGTTTTACTGCTCTCCCTTTGCGCGCTGACATCCTTCCCCACCCGTCAGCATCCGGAAGTGGGCTATTATTAGAAACATACATCACTATCTTATTGATCGTAAATTTCGGATCCAACGCTCTCGTGAATTTAGTCTTTAATTACAACATCATTTACCGATTAACTCAGAAATAACAAACGGTTTTGTTTGTGTATAGCGATACGAACAATGTTCGCTATCCCATGATTCTTTGTGCCAAATTTCAGGTCGGAGCGTTGTGTAGTTTCCGAGTCCATAGGACTATTAGGGGTTTTGTTGTAGCTTTATTATATAGATTCCAGCTTACTCTGCGATGAGCGAGAGGAACAAACGGAAAGGGCCCGAAATAACGTTACTCTGTGATTGACAAACGATGAAAATCTGCCCAGTTAAACTCCTTTGCTTAATCCTTACAACTGCTTTTAGAGCAGCGAGTGGAAAGAAATGTGGATGTACGGACAAATAAGGACCTATCATCTAGAGATCTCATGTTCACGCTTTGCTGATCAAATTGTTTAGACGAAGCATGACAAATATTACTTGCTAAATGCTTTGTTAGACAATATAAAATGAAAAAAAAAAAAATCTCTGCCACTTTGCACTTCAGAATGTCGTGATATGTATTTGCTTACGTAAATTAAGTTCGGCTCTAGTAAAGTCCGTGTTAAGTTGCTTTGGTCTCAAGAGTCAAAAAATGTCCTTTGAATTCACGAGCGACACGGGTGTTTTTTTTTGTTTTCAGTCGTGCGGGAGGACCTGTTAGTCCATATCTTACATCAAAACCCAGGCAGAACACACACACTTGTCTCCGTGCCTTACCAGCCTCAGGACACATATTATATATGCATACGACAACTATTTTGTCACAAACAGATGAAAATGTAAAGCATTGTGCGATAACTGAATTCTACATGCATTTCCATTTATGCAATTCTAATCTCCGTGGTTCTGATCCTTGTATTGCTTTATTCCACCAATTTATCCTCTGGTAAAAGCCAGTTTTCCACACAAGTTTTAATATTGAAGTATAAAAGTAAAATTTTCCCGACAACGCGTTCGGACCCGACATTGCGTTTGCATTGTCAAACACGGAAAGAGCTCATCCTGTCTGAAGGAAAACATGACCCCCAGGGCATGTTATGAACGATTCACTAGAACACATAAAATTTGATATTTCTCGTGTATTTTTAAATTTTTATTTAGCCAAATATTATTCCTTCATATCATTTCCTGTCCACGCAAAACGGCAATGATTTTCAGTCATCCCACACAAGATTACAGTCACGTGGTTAGATCATTCTTTGCTGCCAATGTTTATTTTCATGTTTTTGTGTGGAGCAAAATTGAGGGTTGTTGTCTTGATTCGGTTTTTTGTCTCCTGTACCGAGTATCATCTTCGGAGATAAAGGTATACATTGCGTTGGTTGTTCATGGAACATTAAGTTTGTATGTCTGTAGGTTACTTTTTCATCCATCCATCCATCCATCCATCCATCCATCCATCCATCCATGTCTATCTATCTATCTATCTATCTATCTATCTATCTATCTATCTATCTATCTATCTATCTATCTATCTATCTATCTATCTATCTATCTATCTATCTATCTATCTATCTATATCTATCTATCTATCTAACGATCTGTCTCTCATGTATGTATCTATCTATCTGCCTGACTGCCTGCCTGCCCGCCTGTCTGTCTGTCTGTCTGTCTGTCTGTCTGTCTGTCTGTCTGTCTGTCTGTCTGTCTTTGCATCATTTATATGTGACAAATTTTAATGTGCTCGTAAATATTGTGATGGTGTGCTGTCAAATTCTGAAACCAGTTTTGATTCACTTCATAACAGCCACAAACAATAATAAACAATTTTCCACATGACACCCACTGTTCTGTACATTGCCACTGGATCATTAAGAGAAGCACAAACATCGGCGTTTGTAAGCTGTGTTTTCATGTGTACGGAAACGGCAAGAATCCACCAAGTATTAAAAGGATAGAGTATTTCACATGTGTGTTTCGGTAAATGGTGTGCTCGTACATATCTTTTTCACCACTTGAAGGGTTTCTGATGTTTTCGTTCCTGTTAGCCGTTTATGTACATGTGAAAACACAGCTGTGCCCTGGGTTTTTCTCGGGAAGCGCTAGTATTATTGGGCCATTCATTCATACGTGCCTTTACCCATTCATGAAACTCCCTGATTTATATATTATCTATCATTCATACTTCATTTATTAATTCATGCTTTGTCTTTGTCCGCGTCTTCCACCTCAACCCAAAACCCGCGCACCTGGGTCGCTAGACAGACATACGGAATGCTGGACAAACGCATATTATGCGAAATAAACAGCAGCGCGATGGTTTCATTGATTATTTGCCATGTACTCGTAAATTTGCCAGGTTTCTGCACGAAGGTCGAGGAATTTCGATTTTGCAGCATTTTGTTTTTGTACTGCTCCTGGTTCTTGAAGTTTATTGATAAATAAGCTTTATCATTATGAATTCATGTGCAAGTAGGCCTACATCAGAGAAGGAAACCGCGCAGTTTCTTAATCCTTTTATGCCCACTATTGCATTCAATTGACTCGAAAGGGAGTCGTCATTTAGTAGAAATAAATTATGTATGATTTCTAATGGGTTACCCCTTTGGCTGGCAGTCTTCAGATTGACAAGGTGGTCTAGAGGCAAGGTGCTCGCCTCTCATGCCAAGGGTCCCGGGTTCTAAACCCGGGCAGTGCAGGCATGTTGGAAAGTGGATTTTTCTCATATTTTCAAGTCCCTGGTCCTATTGGGGGGTAGGATCGAGTAGTTCTTGGAAATTGGATTTTTCTCATATTTTCAAGTCCCTGATCCTATTGGGTGGTAGGATCGAGTACCTAGTCTTCTCGGATAAGGACGAAAAAATTCGGAGGGCCCGTGTGCACGTTGCGCACGTTAAAGATACCTTGGCAGTTGGAAATCGTAAAGAGCAGGCCGAAAGGCCGCTGCCCGGGCAAAATTGAAATTAATAGATTAAAAATTTATCCATATCATCTCCCCCCCCCCCCCCCCCCCCCCGCCAGAACAAGAAATAATAAAACAAGTAAAGTGAGGTGTAAATGCCAAGGGCAGCGAACCTCCTAAAATAAAGACCTCAAATCAATCATTCAGATTGACCAAAGTAGGTGGACTGGCATTGAGATCAGAATTAGGAAAATGTCATCGTGCTGGTACGCGGCATTTTTGTTCCATCTGAGGTTTAATTATAAGTGTTGTATCTAAGCACAGAATACGAGAACAGTGCTATTCCCTTTGATTGGGATTTGCCTTATGGTCGGCTTGGTTTCTGTCTAAATAGGTACCGAATTGTGGGTGAAATCATAAAGATATCGAGGGGGTATTTGCCATATTGTTCTATGCGACATTTTGCCGATTTTGAGGTTTTGTCATGAAAGTGTTTCTTCTCTCACTCCTAATTTTGTCATGTTTAAGTGTCATATGAGTGTATTTATGGTTTGCATTTTATGCAATTTTGTATTTTGAAGCGTATTGAACAAAACCCTGATTTTACGTAATTCTTCAAACTTTCAATCCTCATTTTCTCGAAAAGACAAATATGTACATACAACATTATGGAAAATACGGGACGATATTTAGAGATTATAATTTGCATATGACTGCTTGTGTCTGTATGTCTGTCTATCTGGTCATCAGAATAGTACAGAGCCAACCATTGTTGTAACGGCCACAATGTTGGTATATTTTTTTAACCCCATGATAAGTTCAGAGAAAAGCTAATCATAGTCGTCTCAAGCTGGGTTTTCATATGTACGGAAACGGCAGCGGAAGCGTCAAAAATCCATCAAGTAGTAATAAGAAAGAGTGTTTCCATGCGTACTGAGACGACCTTTCCATACACATGAAAACAATCTGTCTATTTTACTATTTGAAGGGTTTTTGGCGTTTCTGTTGCCGTTTCCGTTTCAGTACACACGAAAACCCAGCTTCACAGTGAATCAGTCTCTTTCTCAGTCCGAACATTGTGGACAGATTCTTATGGAAACCCATTAGAAGTTCTAAAAGGGTTATATATTTGGACAACGCCCACTCTCGTTATCCTCAAAGGCTATGGAAGATTTCTTGTTCAAATGAGACAGGGCTTTATGAATGAAACGTGTGGTGCCATTAGTTTCGCTGGACATAACCTAAATTGCCCAAGGAAGGGAGAGAGAGAGAGAGAGAGAGGGCGGGAGAGAGAGAGAGAGATTTGCTCAGCACATTGCGTTTTAGCTTCTCATTGAATGGAGTATGCAGGATATGAGTGGATCTCTGCAACATAAGTGGTGGGAGCATGCAAAATTTTCCAACACACGCTAACTTGAAAGGGAAAAAAGGCGCAGTCATTGCGATTCTGTTTTTAAAAGATAAGTTCAGATCTGCATAATAAGGGGAATAAAAGCTTTCACAAAGAAATAAATCAGCTAAAAGGCATTGGATGGGGATAAATTATCGGAAAGGTAACGAATCGTATTTTATAACCTTAAGGCCATGTCAGAAAAAGAAAAGCAGCAAATGATGAACATAATCAAGGAAAATTCATTAAAACGTCTGGGATATTCCCGGGATAGCACTGTGTAAATGATAGATCTCAAGACAGTTATCCTACTAGACTTAATATTACACAGTAAAATTAATGGAGCTGTCTTGTTAAAAAGCAATCAACCAATGGTTATGTTGCCTGTAATTACATCATGAAATGAAATATTGTTTTATTGTAAGAAAGGAACTAATGCGGGAAACGAGCAATGGATGGGTGAAATTGGCCATTGTGCAAGCACTTCGGGTTGATGAACAATAAATATCACGCCAAGACGAACTCAACAATACAAATAATTGATTTAGTGAGATCGATTAATCTGGGGGTGTAATGGGAATGTGCACAATATTACCTCAGCCAGTGTAATTTAATAGTTCCATGCTAATAGTTACATTCCAATAAGAACGGTCCTAAATTAGGTCTCGTTCTACCATGTAAACAACTTTTTTCTTCTTTAAGTAGAACGGCATTCGTTGCAAGAGGAATTTTACGTACCATGAAACTAGATTTCATATTCATTCAGTACAAATTAAATGGCTACGAGCGTTCCTTCCCAACATAATAGTATTCTTGCCCCTGCCAACCCTACCTACACCTGTGGCGCTAGCCCTAGAAGAGCCCTCTTGGGGACTACTCGACCAACAGAAAAGTCATACGGAGAGAGAACTAGAAAGCTGAGACCAAGAAAATGGGAGAGGCAAATGTTAGAATGAGAAAAAGCCTCTTTAAAGAAGGATATAACCCCCCCCCCCTCTCCCCCCAAATACAGTGCATGTACTTTGAAATTGCCTGCTGGCAGTATAGTATCATAAATTAATATCTGAATTTTAATTACACTGTTTCTCGTACTAGAAGGTTGATTTAATTGGTACCAGTGTCGTCGTCAATATCCATTGAGTTGCGTTTACTTTGTTCTGAAAAATAGTTGGCTTTTTAATCTCATGTTTGAGTGGGTCTTTTATCCTTTTCAGAATCCAAACACAGGTGAGTTAGAAACGGTTGAGCATGGGTTTAATCATCTAAATGTTTATCTCTCCCCCAGGAGCCTGAAATGTCATCGGACTCGCATTCACAAGAATCTCTTTGTAGCCATGATTGTACAGATTTCTATGAGAATTATCTTGTATGTGGACCAGATAGTGGCCAGAGAAGTTGGTGGGTCGATTCATGGGGCCAGTCGAGGGGGCACTAACACTGTCTACGATACGGTACGTATTATAATTAGTGTTGAAATGCCACTGGTGGCGACATTAAAGTAGGAAACTTGGGTCAAAGTTCGCCATTTATCTTTGTCTCCTGCCACACACAGCCATTTATCAAAGATCTTGCAGGTCTTAAAAGACTTTGAAAGTACAAGTTTGACTTCTGAAGTTACCTCTTCTTACTGGTTGCTTGGCGATATTTGACCTATGAAGTAAATGTTCGCCACCTTAGTTCTTGTTCGCTCTGTCTCCATTTTCTGAAAAAACTGGAGATCTTTTAGAGTGTGGAAGAGCTATACTTGTTTAATATGCTTTGTGGCACTTATCAAGTTTTTTCACAATCCCGATTTATTCTAACTCTTTATCCTAATACTAAACCGTAAACGTTCAACTCCGACTCTCTCAGTTGTGCGGAAAGTGGAGATGGAACAAACAAGAACTAAAGTTGCATGTTGCCGGTCATCATTCATGATCCTTGGAATTTTTATCAGCGATATGATTTTATTGATTTTATCGACTGGTACTTTATGTAAGATGGGTGAGGTTTTTCTTTTGGTTTTTGTTCTGTGTGTGTCATTACAACCAGACAGTGGAACAGACGCACAAAAAACATCTGACTGTGTAAAGAAACGGGCAATCAAGAAATCACTGAAGTGACAATCAGGGTGACACGAAGTATGGAGAGAACAGTTCATTACATTTTGTAGAAAGATTATCGGAGTAAGGGTAAATGAACGGATTGATGGATAATGAGACGAACTGGAAAACTAACGAATGGCTGGAGGGATTGAGAATGGAGAGTGGACAGATTTATGGTTACTCTAAGAAGGCACTATGCCTGCGGATCCATGAAAGAATTATTTTCTAACATGGACTCACAGTGTGTCCTGTCCTTTCTGGGAGAGGCTAAGATCCACAACTTGATTTAAAAAACTTTTATACTCATTTACAAAACTCTATTCAGATCCATACAAAACAACTTTTGAGAATTTTACCACTGCGGCGAAATTTATTCGGAACTATGTAATTCTATTTGTGAAATTTAGAGGCTCTGGATACGAAACATAAATGAGAAAATAAAGTACCCGAGTAGACATTGAAAGGGGCAAAGTGGCCGTTATGGTGCCAACGCGCAACTCAAACTCAAACTCTTCTTTACAATCCTGTCTTTTTCTTAATTTTCTCGAGGGAATTCTTCATTAAATTCTATTCTGATCAATTCAGTCCCATTCAGTATTTCAATCTTTGTCTCCTGCCACACACAGCCAAACAGATAAAGACACTCAACTTTACAGAAACAATTTTAGCCCTCCAGCTCCTGCAATTTTAGCTCTATCTGCGAATTTATTTTTAGGAATAGCAGGGCAAAAATGGTTATCTGGGTAACGCAACATTGTCAGCGACGCTTCAGAGCTTGCCACCTGAGCCCTGGTCCACCCTCCGGAATTCATTTCTGGGAGGCATCTTTTATTGTGCTTCCGCCTTCGTACAAGCTAGGCGCGTGGCAACATGAGTTGATGAGGCTAGAATTCAGGACCAGTCAAATTTATAGTACCATACACTCACATTCTCTCTCTCTCTCTCTCTCTCTCTCTCTCTCTCTCTCTCTCTCTCTCTCTCTCTCTCTCTCTCTCTCTCTCTCTCTCTCTCTCTCTCTCTCTCTATTTCTCTGTGTGTGTCTCTCTCTCTCACTCTCCCTCCCTGTGTCTCTCTTTCTGTCATTCTCTCTCACTCTCTTTCTTTCTCTCACTCGCTCGCTTGCTCTCTGTCACTCACTCTCTCTCTCCCCTCCCCTCCCTTTTTTTACTCTTCTTCTCTGTACTTAGTGTTGAAAGAAATGACTCCAGCCAATCCGGACCTGAACGAATGGAAATTACCTGTGGTGACTGTATCTGATAGTCCAAAGTAAAGTCAAAATTTGCGCTGATAGTGTATCTTTCTGATTTTACATGTGGAACAAACAAGTTATGTCAGACGTTAGCTTCTTAACATTGTCTTCTGTTCTCGGCCCCAATAATAATTACCTGAACTCAGAATACGATGGAGACCATTATTAATTATTCAGGCAAGAACGGTATTGTCAAACATGCCAATGGGTAGATGGGTAGGTGGGAATGGAAGGGCAAATAGAATAGAGAGAGACTGAATGACTGACCAAACGATCAGAATTGTAGATCATTTTGCATTTGTGTTTTTGATTTGGTGAGATTGTTGATTGCCTGATTACCTTATGGTCAAATGGCCGGTTGGTCTGTCTACTATTAAACTTTAATGGTCGGTGTTTTATTGATTAGTCCAATGATTTATAAGGTGAATGTTTAGTTATTTTTTCAATTTCCCCAGCATTGGTTTACGTGCGATTTTTTGTGCTTTTTAAAATTTTGGCTACGAATGAATTAACTTTGTCGGATGATATCCGAGACATGAGTTATTCAATGACATGCTGTCCTTAAAGTACGATTTATTAGAGTTTCAAGGTTTCATATAATTATGGATTTGTTACTTGGTCTTTAGTTTCGGAAAAATATACAAGAGTAAATATACATCATTCAGTGACTGCTCTTTCTCTTTCAGCCTATCCTTTGCGAGATCTTGTACAGCTTTTTGGAATATACTAAGACAGTCAAATTCATGTGGATGTTTATAGAAGGCATCTATCTTCACAACATGATTGCTGTCTCTGTGTTTTCTGGCAAACCTAACTACATTTTCTTCTATGCCATTGGATGGGGTAAGTTTTGTTTACGAGTGTGGTGTATGGCTGTAAAATTTTAAAAATCAAAAACAGGCATACACTTGGCTAAGATGATTCGAGGGGTATTTGCCATATCGTTGTATGTGACGTTTTGCGGATTTTGAGGTTTTGTCATGAAAATGGTTCTGTGGCTCCTAATTTCATTATGTATAAGTGTCATTCCAACCAGGTTAAAAACTTTTCGAAGTATATGTTTGTGATGCAATGTTGTCCTCTGATTTTGCACGACTCTTCAAAGTTTCCATCCTCGTTTTCTCGAAAAGAAAAAAATGCACATACAACAATATGGAAAATAGCCAACGATATATTGCTGGAAATACAGAAAACTTTTGAAGTTTCTCCGACAGCCTATTCTCTGAATGATTTTCTTAATGTTCTGTCACTCCTAAGTTTCTGCTCACCTTTATTTACTTTGACGCAACAGCATTGGACATCCAGGCAGACGGTAATATTTGGTCTTGAGACTGGCAGTGGTGTGCTCTGCATGTTGATGGTCGAACACACATATTAACTTTGCTGAAAAATTCAGTTTCCAACACAAGGGAATAGTAATGTTATAGTTACATACAAAATGAAAGATTTTATGAAGCTGCATTGAGCAGGATTCTATTGAAAAATCACAAGTGTATGACTTTGGTAATCTTAAATATTTCCCTGTTTGTATGGTGTTCATGTGTTTGTTCCCTCAGTAATTGTTTCTCTTTAATGTGCTATTGTGTTGGCCTTGATTAAATTTTTCACAAAATGGAGCATCTGTCGTACACGGGTATTATTATTGTTTATTATTATTATAATACTATTATTACTGCTATTGTTATTTTTATTATTACTCATGTTGCCAAGGACTGCTTCAGTGACAGGTTGTGCTTGGACAATTTTGGGTCAACTGAATTTAAATTTAATAAATATCAGAAGATAATCCTTAAGTAGATGTGAGAGGGTGCGATACTGTAGAGACATTTCCCTTGTGCTGGATTTGTGTATGTGTGTGTGTATGACAGTGGGAAGGAGGGGGGGGGCGGCTTGGAACGTGAACCATTGAGGGATTCAAAACCAGTTGATCCAGATAGAAACCATCAATATGAGACACGTGCGGAGACCTGTTGTTGCTAATTGACACAGAACAGAACGGTTCAATGCCCAGTTCATGACTTTGTCTCTTCCACAAGGCCCTTTCCTGGCGATACAAAATTGTGAAACCAGGAGCTTTATTGTCTCTGCTGTTCTTCTCCGTCGGCGTTATGAGAAATTTAATCCTTTTCAATTTTCACTCCAATTACTGGAAAACATTTCTTGGAGGTCTGGTATTAAGTTACAGCAACGGTGAAATGACATGTATTTAATCGATAACCTGACTTGGTGACATTACTTTCAGTGCAACGTATTTTTTTTTTTTTTTTACTCCTGTCGGGCAGTTTTCATTTTGTCTCTTCATATCACTGAGCTACAGCACGCAAGTAGAATTGAAATGGCAAAATAACATGCGAAGATAAGGAATAGGTGGAGCTGTGATTGGGGGGGGGGGGTGGGCGGGGGGCTGGTCATCAGCTTAAGGACAGCTTGGTATTTAAATCAATAATATTTTCTGAGCAAGATACACAATTATATTTCAGGACATGATTTAAGGGTGTACATTCATAATTATATGTCCCTCGTTGGATAGATTCAGTTATAGTGAAGTTGGTTACTTGAATATTTACTCTGTAATATGCATTTATGACTACTACACAAAATGTTGTCAAATGAATTTAACGTAGACATTGCAACTTGTACACAATGAAATCCGTGGAAAATGTAGTCGTTTATTAGTTGTTATCAATGTAAGTTATTATCTGTACAGTGATGTTAACTATTCAGTAAGTGTATCTTAGTGAACTAAGACGCTAGTGTGTGCAGCTGAAGGCCTTATCTTGCATTTTAAATCTCAGGCAAGAAAGCTCCTAGGGAATCTTTGAAAAAAAAAATCCTCATGTGGGTTAATGTCAGAGTTCATTGATTTTAGAAGTTCCCACTTGTCTGTTTTTGCGCGCTCACGTCTTTTATATTCGTCTGACCTCTGCCTCGTCAAGAGACATGGGCGTTTTCGCTGAATTTCATTACCTGAATTTACCATTTTCTGATAATTTACCACTTGGCATGTACTTAGAATTACATTATAATTTCAGCACTCATTCCCTTCCCAGTTTGTGTCCAGTCTATATGCCTGCATTCATTGTGAAGCGAGGTCTGAGTAATAGTATCCGCCTACACTACTTTTCAGCAACCTTTTCTGGACGATAGGAAATCAATAGTACATGCTCCTGCGCTGAGTATGTTCCCTGAACATAGGTATTAACTTGGCATAATGTGGCGTTCGTTACTCAGCACGACCTATGTAGCCTATACTATCTATCTAAATAAGCTCCTTGGCACGACCACAAAATGACAGATAATGGAAGACGGTGACAAAACGCTTTTATATTTGTCTTTAAATCCAAGAACAGTGTCTAGCATTGTCGGCGTTGGTGAATTTTTTTTTTTTTTGGTAACATGACGATACTGTCAACCGTCCCAACAACTGCTGTCAAATCTCAATTTGCCATGCCAGTAGTGCAGGTCACGTGGCAGTGTTTGAATAGGGAAGGAAATAACGGTCGTTAACCTATTTCTGTCCGGATATTTGTATTTGTTTCTCACTATTTTGAAGACCTGGGAAACATCTTACACAGTACAAAATAGGATTACATGATCCAGTGCAGTTGTATTTGTTCCATGTGTGTCGTATTCATAAATGGCTGATATCAACAGTTGTGCCAAACTCAATTGAGAGTACAACAGTGTACTTTAAATTCGTTTCTGTCATGGAATGCATTTAAATAAAATGCTTTAGTACAAGTAGATCTTTTTTAACCCACAACGTCCCAATAAGGGTATTGTTTTCACATGGTTTGTGGACCATTAAACAGACCCATTCCGTAATTTATGTCAAATTAAAATGCTGCATGGTTTGGGATTATTTTGCATATCTGGTGATAAGACCAACCTCAGAAGAACAGTCATGACATAATTATGGCAATTTCAGATTAATTCATAGAGGGCCCAACTAATAGCTTCATTTCAAAGAAAAGGGAGAGAGAGGGAGCGAGAGCGAGCATCTTCATTTATACCTTTTTGCACCCCAACGCTTCTTTTCGAAAGTAATATTTTCGCATTTTCTGGACGAGAGAAAGTTTACATCAGGTATTGTCATAGTGTAGTGTGGGTGAGTGCAGACTCACCCGATAGACAAGACTTTGGTGGGTGGTAGTAATCGAGGCCGGAAGAGAGCCTCATCGGCATTTCGATTGGACAGAATCCGTTAATTTCACCATGACATCAGGGCTTGTTAGACAGCATTATATTAAACTAGATGACCTACCGGGCATTGCCCGAAAAAAACAATCATGTGCCCCCCCCCCCCCGCTCTCTCTCTCTCATATAATAAAAGTAATAAACTACGGTCTTGCTTCAGAATTCATGCGCACCACAACATTACGCACCAAACTGAACGCTTGATACGGTTACTTTTTATGACATGTACGATACTATAATACTACGAAACAAACATGCAAAAATACAGATGTTACATAGCAATAAACATTGTTATTTTTTTAAAATACTTGCTTGAAGTAAACAACTTTTAATCATAGCCATCATCTTCCTTATCTCAATTGCCACCTTCCTGCCAAATTTAAGGCTTGAAGAGTGTATAGTTTGGTCAGTTAGTCATGCCAAAGGTTGCGAGTTACTGAAATATATAATAGATATTTGTCGTTAACTAGAACCGTGTGTTACCCCAGATTTGTACGGTTTACTGAACATAACATTTTTTCTTGGAGAACTTAAATAGGGCATAGTTAATGTGGCAGCCGTGAACTTTAAATTTAAACTTTTCTGTCCTGAATCAGAAATGTATGAGCTAAAATCACAGAGGGGCAGATGGGTCATTGCAAACTGTGAAAAACAAATCGAATGAACGCAGACGTTCAGGTCATGTTTTAAATCTAGATTCTATATGGTCAGAAGACCTTTAAGCTGTGTTTTTATGTGTACAGAAACGGAGGCGGCAACGGAAACGTCAGAAATCCATTAAGTCGTAAAAAGAACGAGTGTTTCTATGTGTAGGGAAACAGCCTAGAAATTATGCAGATATTTGATGTATTCAATAACACTACACCACCAGATATGAAATTAAGAACACATTATTTCAAAACTTCATTAATCATCAAAGCATAATCATTGCAAAAATTAATGTTACAACAGAGGGCGTTTTCAACTTTTAGTTCCCAATATAGATAGCTGAGAAAAAAAAAATCGACAAACAACTGATTTCAGCATTTATGTAGCTGTTTATTAACCATGAAAATTCTGAATGGGTATCATTTATATGGCTGAAAAAGCAAAATAAAGGTGTCTTTATTCAGCAGATCGTGTTAATTAAAACAAAATGTTAATTACAATGAAAAAAAAAAAGTTTGCTCCCTAGGGTGAAAAAGCTATGTGCTAATTCCACTATGAAACCATAAAATGATTATGTCTAAATTAAACATGTTACTGTGATTGCTAGAAGAAGAAATATTCTGTTTTAAAGATTTTCCCATGAAACAGCCTACGTTGGAACGGTATTTCCGATAGTTGGCATGAAAACATTCTCTTCAATACACCACCTTGGTAGGGCAAGTTTTTGCACAGTTTTTCCTACAACATTTTGAAGTATTTTTTGGCAGTTTTTGCACAAACCTTTGAAATGTCGAATCGGGAAGACAGTGCAGTCGACCATGACAACTCGTTTGACTTTTTGAGGGGGAGGGTGTATTCTCAGTAACGCCGTATTCAGTTGGTGGAATAATTTATGTGTCAAAACTTGTTGATTATTTATGTACTGTTTCCTGTTAAGCTGTTTGTTTGACTCGTTACATACCTTATTTCCCACCTTTTCACGTGGATGCTCCAATAGATTTTCACAAATGCATGAGGGATTTTTGTCCAGTGCGAGATTTGATGAAGGGGTGGAAATCTTTCAACCATGTAAGATTCGAAGCGAGTGCGGAAATTTTTGTCCATTGTGAATCAAAGAAAAGCATTTTGCGTGGGTGTGTTGAGAACAAAAATTGTAAAATACGACACTGACAAGAATTTATGTGTAATGGTCCATTGTTGCTGGTTGGTGCAAGTTAGTGAGAATGTGTGCTGAACACATCGATCTTGCAGCAGCTCTGCTGTTGTCAGGAAGGGAAAGTCGGTCATTGGAGAGAAAGGTCTCTGGAAGATTGATAGGGTGGGCAATAGTTGATTGGTTGCTTAACGTCTTTCTCTTAGCTCGTTGTTGGCAATTCTGGTGGATTTGTTTTATTTTTATAGTGAAGACGGTGATGATAATGATTGTAATAATTGTTCATATTTTCACTATCGTCGATACAATCCCATGACTCTTGTAATAAATATATATGTAAAAAAAAAGTTACTTTACTATTATCAGGCTTACTGTAACAAATAAGCCATAGTATCCAAAACATGACATGGAATACTAAAAACGAACCATGTCGCCAGGTTCCGCTTGTCGCGCTGTGTGCATACCAACGATGCCAACAATATAGACCTCATCCCTTTATAAAAGAACGAATACGCACACAGTTAGCGGACATACACTGAAAGAAGGAACAGTTTGTTCAATAGCTCATGCCTTATCCCTTCATAAAAATGTTTAAAAAAATAAAAAACGAGTAGGCGCACAGTGAGCGGGCATGCAGTGAGAGAAGGAATGGTTTGTCTCGGCATCCTGTATGTCGGATAATACTTCGCAGTTTTCATCGGTGTCAATACTGAATTTGAAAAATGTCACTGTATTTTGTCCATTGTATTGTTTTATCCATGCGTACCAGTTTGAAAAGGTCACCATGTTGCACATTACACAATTTCATTTTGTGCATACAACACAAGCCGTCTCTTTGATGAATGGGATTTCTTTCGGCTTTTGGAAAAACAGTGTGGCTCTCACAAAATTTAATAAACAACTTGTTTACAGTACAGTAAAACCAAGTGCGAATAACAAGTGAGGATTGTTTCACTTGTGACAAAACTGAACATACGGAAACGTTTCTTGTTGCTTGACAGGTTTCCCAGTGTTTCTGACGGTAGCATGGGTCATACCTATGGCCATGGTGGTCGAAACCAAGTAAGTGCATTATCTGTCATTTTTGGTTGCTGTTGTTGTTTTTTTGGTTTGTTTTACTGCTGTTTGAGTGTTTGTGTTTTACATTTGTTGAGCTTCTTTGCACCTTGAGATCCGCAAAAATAATTTCTTGTATAATTTATCGGAAGACAATGAAGAACAATTTGTGTGTTGTTCTAACGCCTATTCTGGCACTGATTTTTTGTTTCACTTTGGAAAGTTATTAAAATAAAATGAGAGAAGAATCTCTTCCCCCCCCCCTCTCTCTCTATCTCTCTCTGTCTGTCTGTCTCTCTTTCTCTCTCTCTCACTCTCTCTCTCTCTCTCTCTCTGTATTTCGATAGTCTGTGTTTGTTTGTCTGTGTCTGTTTGTATGCACATGATTTTATTAAAATGCCACATTTAGTCAGAAGGGTATTGTGTTTCTAGACTATTCTTTTAGGTGATGTTTCGTCTTTCACATCGCCGTCTATCTCACATGCTGGCACGTCAACAGTTCCTCTCATTTAAAAGGAGAGCGTTTCAAACTTTTTGTTATTCTTGGATGTAACAAAAACGTTTTTGGTTATAACTTCAAAATTATTAAAGATATCGAACGCGAAATGTCACTATGTGAGAAAATAGATCTCACCAAGAGCAGTGATAAGGTAGTCACAGCTCAAACCCACCAAAATCATTCATACGCCACTACGTGAGATGGGTGACATGTTTCTGACTCACTGTCCACCGTGGTCGTAACATGAAGTTATTTGAGACAATACCTGGTATTAAGTCACGTGTCCCTTTATTCTCATGCCGTTTTTATCACCTGTCATTACTTTTTCTCCATTCTCCAGGTGTTGGTTCGGCTACTATAACAATCAACTTGTCTGGATCATTGAAGGACCTCGGACAGCAGTAATGGCCGTACGTGACTGTGCTGTTCATTTCATGTAGTTATTGAATTATATGACTGATTTTCCTACATTTGCGTCAAGAGTGTGTTGGGTAGCTTTTCATTAGCATATTCAGTATACTACTGCTGCAGAGTCTTGCATTTTTATTTTTAGACATGTTTCTGATAATTCGTGCGTCCATACATCTGTCTTGGAATACGTCAGTCCTTCATCTGTCCACAAGACTATTATTCATTTCTGTCCTATCAATCGTCATTATCATTCTGATTACGGAACGTGTAAAACTCTGTCCCATTCTTACATTAAGAGCTCTTTGTCATAGAGAAATAGTGTTTTAGACCGCAATTCTTATTTTATTTCTCTAGTGGTTGATGCAATTGAGAGCCACCAAACTGGCCTGCTATTTAGGACAAACGCAAAGCTTACATGGCTTTAACATCTAGGCAAAGTATTTCTCAGTCTTTTTTGTCCCAAGCTCCACTTCAATTTTACAAAAACAACGTGCGCGCCGCCATGATCGGACAAAGCTAGGATACGGTATAAATATCCCTGCGTCCCATTTTGAAGTCCCACGCCCCACCTTGAGGAAACAGTGGTCGAACATGTAGTATATCTCTGGTTATATTATTCGGAAGGTATGGCTTCATGATAACCACTGGCCGCCGCTCTCAGGGCATCCAGGAGATAAAAGAAAATCTCGTGTCTTACTCGCAGGCCAGGTGCGCAGTAGCGAGCCGATTTTGATTGGCCATGTAGTTGGGTGGTGACGTCACGACACTTGGTTTCAATGAGACCTCGTGCACTGCCACTGGCTGGGTCTTACTGAAAGTGAATATCATGACGTCATCATTCAAAATCGGCTGTTGTGCGCTAGGCTTTAGACAAACAAGAATATCAGCATTTGATGTTTCCGCGCCCCACCCCCTCCCTCTCTAAATGACCACTATTATGCATTGTCAGAATAATCCCGTGCTAAATAGATCACATTCATGTGTTGTTTTATTCTTTCTCAGGTCAATCTGATCTTCTTGCTAAACATTATTCGGGTGTTGGTGATGAAATTGAGGGAATCACAGACCAACGAAGCCAACAAACTTCGGTAAGTGACTAATGAAAGAAACATAATTATGGGGAAAATAATATGGTGTAAATATGAGTCGTTTGTTGTTTGTTTGGTTGTTGTTTTTTTTTGTATACAGAGACCATTTACTGAACATAGCATTACTTTTTCCAAAGACGTCAGCTGTCTATTTTTATCATCATATTCAATGAATTTTGTCACTTCCTATACACGCAGTGGCAGATAGGCTACTAGGCGATATTATCCTAGTTGTAACAGTGACATAACCTCGTCCTACCGATCACTGGTAGCTTGGCTATCAATGGGGCCGGGATTTGCTGATGACAAGCATTTCTGTGCATGTATTCAGTAGCCAAATTATTATTTCTATGATTAGACCGTATTTGGTTTATTATTCCTTAATTTAGGATATCTTAAAAAGGCCTGTGTAGACATAGGGATGGTATGTACCTTATTATATGGACCATAGTCAGACAGTTGCTTTTAAGCTGACTTATTCAAGAAATATAATCTCTATCATCTATTGTTATCATAACCCAGAATATCAATTGTTCGGTAAGTATAACTGGAGATTTACATGTCCAGTTTTTGCATTAGGGGTGAATTAGTTGGCAGCTTGAGACGTGGCAACTCACCATATTATACAGCTGATCCGCTTGCTACACCGATAACATAGATCTAGAGCCCAGAAAATATATATATGATTATATAATAGTTTATATACATTTTGACCGCTATGTGTTTTAACCGGAGAACTGCCTATTCATAAGTCTTGTTCTCGGTGCCAGGGTTGCTTCTATATTTAGTACAGATTAGTACATTTCAGTGTACCAACTGCAAGTACCACCATGAAAATTATCTTATTGCTAATTGCTGCCACCTTTGCTATTTCCAGTTCATGGTCTTTTACTTCCACCCTACTACTACCCTCGCTACTATTACTGCTATTGCTGTTTCACTACTACTACACTTACCACCCTGCTACTACTACTGCTACTGCTGCTAGCACTACTACCGCTACTGCTATTACTACTTATACTTCTACTACTACTGCTACTCCTACTAAGCTTACTTCTGCTACTGCTAGTACTACTACTACTACTGCTACTTCTACTATAACTACTACCACTATTACTACTTCAACTACTACTACTACCACGATTACTACTTCAACTACTACTTCTACTACTACTGCTACTTCAACTACTACTATTACCACATTACTGCTTCAACTACTACTTCTACTACTACTGCTACTTCAACTACTACTATTACCACAATTACTACTTCAACTACTACTTCTACTACTACTTCTACTACTACTGCTACTTCTACTACTACTACTACCACTATTACTACTTCAACTACTACTTCTACTATTAAAACTACTGCTACTACTAGTGGTGCTACAATTACTATTGTTTGCTCTTACTGCGTTTAGAATGTGGGTGGCACTGATACTCGTGTCCCTCTTGTCACGAATATTACGAACACTACCATTGTTATTTTTGCCATCAGTAGTACCAGCCTTACCATCACCACCACCGCCACCTTCGAAACAGAATTATTACTAATTAAAAACCACTAACACTTATATTACTAAATTGCCATTACTGTACGGTCCAAATTTTAATCATTTAGCACCGCCTAATTAATATTATTGTCATGCCCTACGGGGACAACCGTAAAATTGCACTTTTTCTACCTGTAAATCGTGTGAAATCTTTTCAGTCACATGAGAAGCCATAAGTCATGAAAGAACAGTCTTTCCATTCTGTCCTTGGTCCTTTAGTTCTCTTTATTGTCCATGTGTTGAAATTCTCAACAATTTCTGTTCTTTGTTCCTCTGGTGTTGTTAAGGTCATCATCATACCTGATGGACGAACTATTATTAAATCTGTGAATATAACGCGGTCAAGTTTCAGACACCTTTCCTTTGATATTTCCATCTGTTGACCTTAACAGAGAAAGAATATTGTTTTATCTGTTACCGAATGTCACAATAGATTTAAAGGATAGATATGAGTAACAAGAGGATTTTCATTTACATATTGCGTTTGAATAAATTGAAGAGCATGGAAATTAAGAATTACACTGTAATATACATAATCTGGGTGGGAAGTTTAGAGGTTGTGGAAGGCTGTAAACACAAAGTAAGGGAATTGGCCTTCACCGTCTAATTTCAGATTTCGGAGATTTTTAAATGGTACAACTTTTGTTAACATCCTTTTTGTTCACTCAAATTTATCTCAAGAAGGCCTGTCCTTGTTGTACTACTTCTATTTCTCTCTCTCTCTCTCTTTCTCTTTCTTTCTCTCTCTCTCTCTCTCTCTCTCTCTCTCTTTCTCTCTCTCTCTCTTTCTCTCTCTCTCTCTCTCTCTCTCTCTCTCTCTCTCTCTCTCTCTCTCTCTCTCTCTCTCTCTCTCTCTCTCTCTCTCACACACACCCTTTCTCCCAGTCTCACTTTTTCGCCTCTCTTGTCGACTGTGATTATGTAGTGACATTTGTTTCTAAAACAATGGAATTGATGAGCAATATTTAAACATTTATTTTAAAACTCTCCCTAGGACGCTGCTTGTGGTTTCGCGTTTAAAAGGGATTGTCCATAAATTACTGAGCATAATACAGATTTAACTGCCTACCAATGAAATGGGCGTTTATAGACGGTGACAAACATAATAGGTTTAGTTCACATAGGCTACACTGCAATTAATTCTGAATTTGAAGTGTGCATTAATATGTATTTCTGATTTCAGTAGTTTTGTTGTTCATATAAGTTCTGTAGGGCTCACGTGTATTTAAAGTTCACCTAAATTTTACTTGCTTGTATTAGTTTTTTACCATGGCTGGGGAGTCCTGGGCAATACTTCCTTGCTGTGGATCCTGTGTCCTCTGATGATCATGCACCTCTTTCCACATTACATACTTTCGTATTTGTAGTTGTAGTATGGTAGAGCTTTGCAAACATATTAAATGGCCGAATCTGTGTGGACATACTTCATCCTGAAAAAAAAAAAAATCCGTGCTAGGTTCGGTAGCACTGAGTCATACAGTTTGCTCGTGTGTAGAGGACACAAACGAAGCAAGTTTTTGTAAATTGTATGTTTCAAGAAACAAATCAGATGAACCAGAATTGTTTTCTTCTGTGAGAATGTAGGCTCAAAATGTTAAGAAGACCAAATTATTTCCGTATGGACAGTTTGGATGGCCGTCATTTCGGAGGCGGAGAGAAGAAGAATGTTCACAAAGGATATGACAGGCACTTCAGTAGCAATTCTCCAAAAGAATTTTCTCTCATGTGCAGATTTAAATATGGCTTACTCAACTGCGTTTCTCATTCCTTTCCATCGGGTTTCTTAACATTCTCATCTTATTTGCCTATTCTTACATTCGACCTCCCTGCACTTGCCGATTACCCAGCCTTCTTTTTTTTTTTTTTTTTGTCCCTATGACGTGTTTGTATGCTGACCAGTCTTCCCATTTGCCCACGTCCAACCCCCCTCCCTCCCCCATGTTATAACTGACTGAAGCCACATAGTTTGTTTTCTTACATTTTGGTCTTACGTCTTGTCTTTCATTCAGACACATTTCCGTCTGTGCACCAGGTCTTTTACTCATTCAATGAAATTGCTTTTTAATATTTTGAAAACTGAAATCTTTGTTTATATATAATTATATGAAGTGTAAAAAGTAGGTACCAGAAAAAAGAATGTTTTAAGTTCTAATAAATATGTCATGACAGTTATTAAGTTTTATTTTATTTCTGAAAACGATCTGCTTGAACAGTAATTAGATTACAGATTATCAACTCTTCCAATGTTCTTCTCACTGCCTTGTCCTTATTGCCCCTGATCGTATCGGCCCCCAAACCTGCATGTTGGCATCTCAGAGTTCATGGAATACCACACTGAGTGAACTCTTCAGTCGTGGAATTTCCCTGCCTTTGGGGATGGCATTCACACTCTATACAGGCTCTATAATGGAACATTCTCCGGGGCTTCTTTGTCTTATAGGGTGTCTATTGTAAAGCCAATTTCACTGGACCTTTCATCTGCGTCTTCGTGTACAATTAAATTAATGAGTAGTTGTGATATCTTCCACTCCTCCCTTTCAAATCAACCGATCATGTTTTATCTGTCTATCCATTGACTGCTCATCCACTTATTCCTCTGTATACCATGCATCTATCTATCCATTCATTCTTTCTGTCGAATCTTTAGCCCCTCTGCTACTCGGCCATCCATGCATACATTCATCCACCCATCCGTCTTTCTAACATTCCGTCCATGTACTCATTAGTTGTTGTTTTTTAAACACTATACATCTATTCCGCAGGAAAGCCGTGAAAGCTGCGATCGTCTTGCTGCCTTTATTAGGCCTGACAAACTTTGTGATTATGCTGGAGCCGGACGGAGGGGATCCGGTCAAGTTCTGCGTGTACAGTCTATCTACCTCTTTCCTCACTGCCTCTGAAGGCTTTTTCATTTCCTTGCTTTACTGCTTTCTGAATGGAGAGGTAAAAATATTATATTTATGTAAACAATTTAAAGAAAGGAAATTGGGGTTTTAATTAGCGAATGGTTTTAATATGCTCTAAGCATCAGATATTAATTTGGTGAAACTTTCAGGAAAACTTTATCAGTGACATGTACTCCTGATTTTTTTAAATACAGTTACCATTTGTTTTATGATCTCCTGAAAATGTGATGACGAAGTGTCCCAGAAGAGAAAATGTAATTATTTCATGAGGACACAGGTTTGGGAGGAATGCAAGTAAGATGATAGTGTAGAGAAAGGCCTGCACAAGCATACCAGAATTGATTTATGTGATCTACTTGCATGTCTGATATCATGCTATACCAGAAGAAGCTCAGAAGAATGCGTTAATCGAAACTGCATCCAGAATGACTTGGAATGATGAATGTTTTTCAAATTTAGTTTATCTTTTTACAGCTTAACTGTGGACAAGGCTGAAATCTGTGTTGTTGTTGTTGTTGTTGTTGTTGTTGTTGTTGTTGTTGTTGTTGTTGCTGCCGCTGCTGCTGAAAAATAATATATATTAATGGTGGATGCATTGATGGTGGTGGTGGTGGGGGAAGGGGGGGGTGATGTTGGTTATAGTAAAGGTGTTCTTTGTGTAGCCACATGGCGATAGTGAGACAGTTTGTGGCGTGGATGGTATTGACCTGAAAACTGGATGGAGGCGATTATCATAATTATGCTGTGATCCAGAGTATGTACTAATTTGCTGTATCAGGTGTGGAGCAAATATAGATATAAACCGAAACGTTCCGAGAGCTGGGCAATGAATTATGTTAGAAATCATTATTAATAAAGCTGAATACGACGACAGTTGTGAAAAAAAAAATTGATTAATAGAAGGCAATTTTTGCGGGATAAAAGAGAATGTTGTAATGCTCAATTTGATGCCAGTCTTAAAGGGTTAACTTTAGCACCATACATTTCTCAGTTAAAAAATGTTACCGAATTTTTATCAGGCCAAGGAACCACTTTTTCCATACTCCAAATACTGCTTCCATCTTGAATACATTTTTTGACATTAATCTGTATTTGGTATTTTCTGCTATCAGTACCAGGATTTTGCCTTTGAAGAAACTAAAAATGTCTAAACACATGTTTTAACCTGGCCTTTTCACGTTTGATATTTACATACAATGTCAGAGGAGAAATTGTGTCACCATTATTTTGACAGTTTTGTTTGTGTTTAGATTTGACATCAACGTTGTTTTGTCAGATATCATTGTTACATAGCACACCGGATACTCTTCAGTTTCTTCATTTTTGTCACACAATCGCACAAATGGTCTAGTGTGATTGTTCACTCCATCAGTCTTTTATCATGCATTTGCTGACTTCCTCTGTCGTGGCTGACAGGTACAAAGTGCTCTTCGTCGACTCGTAATTCGCCACACCGCTTATTATGCCACGGACATTTCTGCAGCAGCTTGGCGTGTTAACACTTCAAAGGTACTTCCGGTTGTGTGCTGGTCTGACTTCCGGTTCTGCATGAAGCTCGCCATTAAAATGGCATCACAGTCCCGTCATTCCTTGCACGGCTTTTCCTTCATTTTTTTTTTTTTTTTTGCTTTGGCATTCTCTCACTACATGTAGTGGGTTTTGCGCATGAAGGTTGGGGGATGAGGACATTGTTTTTTTGCTGTTTTTTTTTCCTCCAATTTGATACCGAATGTTGTTGTTTTTACTTCATTTTTTTGCCTTTTTTAATTTTAACGAGAATTTTTTTCTCATATTTGGATGAAAATTAATGCCTTTTGAGTATTGAGATGAAATTATACGTAAATATATAAATATCATTATTTTGCATGGAGAGAATTTGATTATGCAAATATGACAGTGCTACTCAGAGACCAACAGCGCAAAACCACAGGCTTAATTTAGTCACGCTATTTATATGGGCTGTTTCGGGATGGTAATTTTCCAGCTTTCTTTAATACTAATCCCGCATATCGCTATTTATCTAAGTAAAAAAAATTTAACGTAATATGAACAGCCTCAACTGTATAACAGGAACATAATTAACCAAAAACTAATAAACACAAGAGAAAAATGTCAAGTAACAACATGATTTGAAACAACTAAATGAAAATCAGAGGAAGTCATTTTTTTTTCCATTAACATCGAAATCTACACAATTCTGAATAAAGAAGACTTGAATCTGTTTAATTACTGATATGCAGAGGTGGGATTAACAGTAGCATTGCTCCGTCATGACTAAGAAATCTTTAAGCAATTTTTAGTTCAGCTTTTCCCTCCGGATATCGCAATATTTGTTCAAAAAGTGTATTTTGTATTTGCCATTGGTGTTGTTCTAGTCCACCACCCCTCTGCTTTGTGATATTGTGACTCTGCAAAGTATCAGTGAAATCTCAGACCTCATCTTTTAAAACTTTTTGGGGCTCAGGCCAAATAGTAATAAAAGGGCATGATACCCGGACAATCAGCCTGCCACTGCAGCGAGGTTAGAAAAAAAATGTGATGACAAAGTATACCCATCTAATGTCAAGAATGTCAAATAGGGAAACCACGAACTTTTCCAGACTTCAGAACAAGATTTTGGTAGAATACAGGACTCATTTTTGTAGCATGTTTTTTCACTAGATAATTGCACACTCAGACAATGTCTCGTATTGCTGAATATAAAAAATGGAGAACCCCCGAACGAAATGTTTAAGATAATCTTTCCACTGTCATTTTTTAAATCTTTTGTCAAATCTGTAGCGCTCACAAATAGTTAGACCATGTCACAAAATTAATTAATAAATTTTGTCGATCCAGTGGAGAGAGGAAAAGTAGGTATGCCTTACAACTTCTTTTTTGCGTATTTATATATTTTTTTATTATTTGGCTTTTCGACGCAACATAGTAATAGTTTCACAACTTTTTCAACCAATCAAGGAGTAAATCAGCAGTTCATAGTTTGCTTTACTGTCACCAAATGGAAAACCACAACAAGTTAGCCTGTCGCCTGTCACTACACCGTAAAAGTATGAGAAAAATTGCTTAAGTAGGAAAATTATTAAAATATGACACGTTTTAATATCGTACATGAACAATATTCCAGTCGGAAACGGACGCCTGAATAACAAAACAGGAGCTGCCTGGACGTTGCTGGTTCACGCGCAAGGGGACAGAACCATGTAAACACCATGGGTAATCCAGAAACTTCGTTGGTAGCGTGCCTTTTCAGCTGAGAGAAGTGTGAAACAACCGCGAGGGGTCTGAAAAAGCATTATTCGCACAAAGCAACCTCGTCAGTGTGAGGGGGGAGGGGGGGGGGTGTACAAAACTTGCAATATTTTGTGACATATTTAAACTGCATGAAAAATATTCTAGATCACCAGAATGATAATCACAGTAATAAAATGGTAACGAATTAATGTTCAGGGCCGAACATGACATTTTTGACAGGTCAAAGTTCATGCTTCCTGCATTCTCATCATCCGCCAACACTTTTTTTGTTTGGCAGTCTACCGACATCCTTGCTGTCTTTTCTGAATATTCATATAAAGTTCTAGTCAAGCTTAGAATTAGGGTTGTCAAAACTAGATCATATACAGAGTTTTTCCTGGTAGTCTTGTCGCCTATTCAAGTCATTGATACACACAGTTCAGTGTCTGACTTAACATATTTACAGTGGAGTCCACGTAAATCGAATTTTGATAAACGGAATTTCTTTTAAATAGAAGTAATTTCAAAGCCTGATTTTTTCTCTCTTCTTTATCTCTATTAATCTTTCTTGTATAATTCGAATTCGAACTGACAAATTTCCGATAATTCAAAGCCATCAAGCTCGTTCACCCCAACGCAATTTCGAATTTAGTGGCCACTGAAAACCTTAGTACCCACAAAAGCCCGGATCATACACTTTTAGCACCAGTGATCCAGAGGAAAGAATGGTTAAGGTAATGTAATGCAGCAAGCAGGGCTGCAACAGGGCGTCAAACGGGAATGGGGGGGGGGGGGGGAGGTGGGTACGAATAGGGTACCCGTGCGCTGCCTAATGGTCATTCCTTGACAGCAAAGTCAGCCACCAAATGGGATAACGTAGTAGGCCTACAGCCTTGCATGTGAACATTTGACATGAGGGAATGGCTTTATTGATTGATGACGTCACCAGTAGGCGTACTACACAGTACACGTATCCTTGTTACACAACAGAAGCGGCGACGTCAAAGACATTAAACATAGATAGCCAGAACTACTAGACCTAAGTCGTTCAGTGTTACTTTCTTGTTTTACCAGCGCGCGGTATGGTGACTTCTAAAGAAAAAAATGCATCAAAAGATCTCATACAGGTGCCTGTACTTTTTTTTTGGGGGGGGGGGGGGGGAGGTCTGCAGAAAGGGATGTAATTACCTATATGGTATGGGGCAAACAGTATAATGATGTTTATTTCTCTGTTCAGAGGTAACTCGAAGTGTAATCCAATTTCGGACGACTTCGAAATTTGCGGACTCCACTGTAAATCACCAACATCCATCTGACGTACGTAGACGTTTGTATATGGGTATAACGTGTATTCAGTGAGATGGGCTGCAACAGGAAATTCAGTGTTCTTTAAGAAAAGCCTGTAGCTCTGTTTGCATGCACATATACATGTTGTTAAACTGTCAAAATAATGTGGACCCAAGAGTGAAAACTAATCATAATATGTTGCCGTAAAATGCCCTAAAGCGAAGAACTAATACCCTGCTTTATAACTTTGTTGTTGTATTTAATCGTTTCCTTCTGTAATCATACAACTTAGTTTTCGTGAGCAGCGCCGCTTGAAGACGATTCTGTTGATGTCATGGGCATCAATATGCAAAAACATCGTGAGACTTGGTGCATCAGGAGGGCCACTCAGCATGGCTAATGCTTGTACTCAGGTCTTACTTGCTGCCTTGTTACATTTCTTTAAAATTTGGCATCGGTCGGCATCGCCTCCATTTCTGCCTTTGAAGTAATTAAACTGAAGTCCCCGGGCTTTGAAGCACAATTGTGAATGTTTGACGTTTGATGATGCCACCCCTTATTCACAGGTACGCCAGGCTCTCAAACGCCAATGGGATCGTTATAGACAACATCGTCGTCTCATTCATAGCTCAAGTAGTCTCAGAAGGATGAGTCGATCTCTCAGCATTTTTACCTCATTTACCGAGGTACCACACTCCACAGCACAGGTAAAACGACAGACTAAAGGAAGTCACTGAATCATTTATAATTATCAAACACTTTAGGTCAGGATTTCCTTATTACAAATAAAGTCTGACGAAATGGATGGCCCGTGTCATCACTGGACTTTAAGCACTCCCATTCCCCCCCTCTATCATTTCCCATCACTGGAGAGAAGGTAAGTGCAAAGTTATCAGTGATACCTCAAAAGTACTGTAGTGTTTAAACAAAATATCTTTCGTGTATCTGATCCTGAAAAGAAGATAACAATAAAGCCCTTTCCCCCTTCCCTTCACGAGTATGGCCTCTAGAAATAGCTCATCTCCAATCCTGTGGTGGTTATACTGTTGTTATGAAATGTTAGAATAAAACCTGATGGTGATACACGCATTTCACACTGAGATTGCCAATCCTCTTTTCCACACAAGTGGCTATCCAAACCTCATCAGTCGAAGAACAATTTCTGAGTATGTTTTTGTAGCTTTATCTAAGAGATTTTTTTTTATTGTTGGAGGTGTTTGAACTGGAAAGTAAACACGCAAACAAAGCCTCATACAGATCAGTATTAACTGATATATCCATTACTTTCTGGAGTGGGATGTTTCGTAACATAATTATCTTATCCATTGCTTCTTGCGGAAGTCGAATGTTTAATAATAAATATCCATTGCTATTTGGGAGCTGAATGTTTAGTAACATAATTATCCATTGCTTTTGGGAGTTGAATGTTTAGTAACATTATATACATTCAGTGCACTTCTCATTTAACTGTTCACTATTGCATTATCTGAGACCGACAGAACCACGTAACATAGAACCAGAGCAAAAGTTTAGAGAGAGTGAATGAGAATCAGTTCTCGCCAGTCACATGGATCCAAGATTGTGTTAAAACAGGAAGAAAATGCTTCTACGTGTCAGAGTTTATTCCCCGCCACTTGATGTGCCATTACATGTTGTCAGTTGCATGTAGATTATTTTCCCCTCACGTTTTTAAAACATTTATATTATTTAAGATGCATGATTTGATAAAAATTGAAGCACTGTTCCGTTCAGTTTTAGAACCCAGTTACTATTTAGGCCAACTCCACACGATGTCTTTGAATTAGTCCTTCACTTTATGATGTTAATTTTTGTCACAATTATAACACATACAAAACTTAATAGTATGTTTTGTGACACATTCAGGTGTCTACTTCAGTGTTTCCTTGTTGTTGTTGTGTTGTTTTTTTTCAGAGTAATTTATCATGTGAATTTTTTTTTTCTATTATCATCACAATATAGAATGAAAGAATGAATTTGAATGTACTTTCACTACTGATGTGTTTTGTTGTTTAAATTGAATTGTTCATTCTATTTGATTTTATTAAGTTTGGGTTATGGATTTCAAGTTATCGGTCTTGTTTCGGGAGAGATGTAAGCCTAAAAATAAATCGGTGTGATGCTGTATACATTCTGTACTTCATTTTGTCAGCTTTTACATCATAACCGAACATTTACTGTGTTTTACATGTAGAGTTTTATGAAATGGATCATGATTATTATAATATTTAACCTACTGATTACGCTTTGCTGGAGTAACCGGCCGCCATTTAACAGAACATGGCTTTCATTGGGTACTTTCAGAAATTTTCTCCGTAGTATTCTAGAAGAATTTTAAAGTGCTGTTCTGCACAGTTGCGTTTTGGAAAGTTTAAACTCTCTGACACAATCGCTTTCGCTATGTTAAATAGCAAAAGCAATCATTTCCAAATTTGCTATTTCGACATTCTTAAGTTTTCAAATTTAGAAAATTCAAATGCTGAGATAAAACCATAAACAGAGTCAAACATTGAGTATCAAGATGGGGTTTAGGCCTATATCAAATTTTAACCGAAAAAGCTGTTTTTCATACATACACTTGCCTCAGTTTACGTAGCCAGGGCTTTCTTTGTCTCAACCTTTCAAGTTCGGGTTCCGTCACATCTGGAGTTGAAATAATGCAGTTTGGAAATGCATATTTACAGTCACCGGAATAAAGTCTAAATAATATTGAAAATTGCAAAATGTTTCATGCAGCATTAAATGTAGCGGAATACCAAACCATAATGTAGGCGAATGTGGAAAAAGAAATACGAACTCTTGTTATTTCGTTTGTCTATTTTTGACCAGAAGAATCAACCCACAACTGCCAATGGTGACGCCAACGGAGCGATGGGAATGACAACCACTCGAGTCTCTTCCATTTTCAAAGGTCGTCACAACCGACGACAGAGCAGTCGGGACCTGAGCTCTGTCGGTCCCAGATCAAGCACAGATGTTCCAGATTTGCCAGATATCGTGACCTGTAGGACTGACCTCATGTGCGAGGAAAAAATTTGATTATTGTGTTAATGAGTGTCTTTGGTGCGCTGTATTCTGTTCTCAATTCATTACCACGACAACTTTCGTGGAGGACAGGAAGAGAACAATGTTTATGTCTCACGCACTTCTCAGTGACCAACGTCAGGGAACTCAAATGAGAGCGCTTCATTCCTCAGAACTGATCTCATGTCATGCTCTGGCGTGCAGAGAAAAAATGGTTATCATTTCAGGTAAATTCAGCACGATGCCACATACGACAAGAAAATACACATCCATAAGAAATGTACACACCCCTGCGTCGAAGGGTCAAAACTACAAGGCTATGTACATACTGATGTATGCTGGTCCCCTGAGATATCTTGTCAGCTGCCACATGAAGCCACAGACTGTTTTGTTGCAAAGAGAACGGTGCAAACGTACCTTTACAGGACAAGTGGTTTGTACAAATCACAAAGAAAATAACCACGTTGACGGTTTGATCTCATACAATTTGCCATCATACTGGAGTGTATTCTCTTTCTGCCTGATCTGGACCGTGATGAAAGAGGCATTGTATAATAGATTACTTTACCATTGTAATATAATCTCATATGATGGTTGCAGAGGGTAGTGATACGGAGCTTTGCTGGGGGTTTTGTATCTTTTAGTATGCAGATACGGATTTTTAGTGAATGTGGCCGTCTGAATGATGAGTGTGAAATACTGTTGAAAAACAGCTATTATTTTGTGTTAGTGTTCAAGCTCCAGACATCATTACAAGAGATGGGTCAAATCTTGGGGATGAAAAAAATGATACTGTGATAGACCATGAAACGATATCATTTTCATGAGTGAAGCATGTTTACACCCGTTGTGCTTTGCAAGACCAAGAAACTATTTTGATAAATCTGTCTGAACCTCGCGCTGATTTCAGTTGAACTTAACGCCGATGCTGTCAGTAAAAAAAAATCCGTATGTGCTTGATTGAATAAAATGGAAATTGGCCAAAGAGAATTGACTCCATCCCCGCCCACTGCACCTACCGTAATTAATAATGACACGGTTTTTCTGATTCTTGTGACCTAGATATCGCGTATGTGCACGAGGCTTGAAACTAGTGAGCTGGAAAAGGCATGTTCCCCCTTTAATAGTACTGACTTTGCAGAGCACATTGACCAAACACATTGAAGAGCATGTTCCACTTTAAAATTGTATCTCATAATGGCAGAAGGAAGGGACAGACTTTGAGAGGTCAAGGGATGGGGGAGGGAGGAAGGATGAATGTGGAAGGCAGCAAGTGCGTGAAAGAATGAGAAAGGACTATGTGTGCTTTTTTTGAAAGGAAGGATTGAAGATCGAAAGACAGAGAGACTGATTTTGAGTTGTAATTAAAATGGAATATTTTTATGATTATGTGTTTCAAACAATGCATAATGTAATCGATATTATTGTCATTGCCGTGCGTTGTTGTTGTTGTTTTTTTCAATCCAAGCATCATGAACAAATTAAGTTATAAATATTTGCATATACTATTCATGACAATGTGTAAGGTGTTGATGACATATTATTTGAAAACTCATTTGAACCGCGCATAAAATAAATGTTGTATTACTAGCTGAGGTCCCCGGCCCTGCCCGGGATAAATCGGTTTAAAATATTGGTTTCAGTTCTGGGTGGTTATTATGGACCTGCTTCATCTGGCCTGTTCCTATTTGTTTATTTTATTTTTGTTTGTTTGTTTTTAAATAAGTCTTACTGCTCTGCCTTTGTGAGTTGACACCCTGTGCATCCCGTACAACAGCATGATTTGCGCACGGGTTAGTGTGTTTAATAGTGAACACATCGTAGGAAGAGATAAAGTAACCTTAAAATGGCGAACCATGACTCGAAATAGATCTAAATGATGGCGAAACAATAAATTTCCAATAAAAAAAACTTCACCGATTTGAGACTTCTATTAAAAACTGTGCACCCTTACATCCATTCTGATGCACCATATAAAATTTGAAGTCTGAGTGTTGAGTGGTTCAGAAGCCTTTTGCGACGAAAAATCTCAAGTCCACAAATATATTATAGTATAGATGACCACGACTATGATTTGTGTGACACTATTGTCCTGTGAGAGGAGGGCTCGTATAAGCCACATTCCAGAGCTCTGGTCCTTCAAAACAAAACAAAAGAAAGCTAAAATAAACTCCAGGTAGTAGAATGGCTGTCATCGTGGAGCCACAGACTTGAACTTTCAATATAAATTTTAACAAGGCCCATCAGTTTATGAAAAATCACTGTCAAAACAGAACCCTTTCCACTCTCTCATCCAGAAAGTTTACCATTTGGAGAGAGTTTTTTTGTTGAAAATAGGGTTTTAGGTTGGGACTTCAAGATGACACGTACCTCTAACAATAAATGTGGTAGTGGCACAGAAAGCCCGCTATTCATAACACTCTAGGTATGAGAAATACCATGGTACCAGCGACTCGCTGTAAACAATGACGTTGACAATCTTGTGCTTGGCAGAGAGAGTAGCCCTTCAAAAGGCGATCACAGACATCCACTGAACTATGATTCATTCTTAGTTCACAGAATGAGTTTTCAGACCATGTAACTGTGTATTTTGTTCCATGACATTTTCTGGTTTGTTCCCCAGGGGATACAAACACCCAGCATTTCCAGCCTCTTCGAAATATGTACCATTGCCTATCTAATTGGAGGAAAAGATGCTTCCCATAATGATAAGCATAAAACACTCACAGCAATAAAATAACACACTCCCACGTTCTTGTACTAACTAAGAGAAGGAACTAGCTTGTACAGCACACAATTACTTAAAGATAGAACTGGAAAATGAATTGATAAGTTTTTCGATTTTCGAAACATGGCAAAGTGCTTATTGACCGTTCTTGCTATAGGCATCTCATGTGCTGGTGATTTAGAGTGAGAGGTGAATTTTAGCAATGAAGAATACCAGTCGAAACGAAAGGCTCATTAAATAAACATATTAAATTTTAATATATATTGTGATGTTGTTTTGAAAACCGTGTTCCCACCTTTAGCAAAATCTATAGGTGGCATATGCCTACATTATTTGATAAGCTGCTGGAACCTACTATAAAATGATACCGGGTACACGAGAAGCGCCGGACGGGGGAAATAGTTCTTGTCATGCATCTGGCAAATTGTCAGATGAAGGAAACTGATCATACAGAACTTGCCGGAAACTTAACACCGAAAACCACGTGAATTTTAGAGAGTGTTGGGTATACTGAAAGCACATTATCTTGAACATAAAAAAGAGCGAAAAAGCATATTGTCCCATCAAATCCAGTTTTACCTCATTTTCCCCACCCAATCTGGACGCATCAAGGGCCTACGGAAACATTGATTTTAACATCATTCACGAAGTTGTCGCCCCGCGCGTTTTGACACTTGCATGAAAAATTTAAGACCGCGTGAAAGAGAAAAATGATGATAAGTGTGCAAGGTGAACTTCATTCATTGTGTATAAGAATTTATATTTCCAGGAGCTTATAAAAATGTGAGGCAGATTTAGTACCCAATTTATATATGGTTATTTTAATTATTCTATGTTTAGTTTCATAAATTGCGAACATCTAGTAGCACATTATATTATACACACACTTACATCATGAGGGATTTTGATAGTAACAGTCCAACAGTTCTGTGGCCTGAGAAAACATTAACGTCGGAGAACAAACGTTTTGAAAGTCCTTGCATAATTATTCTTTTCCATGGCCATTGGAAAGGATCGCCTTTTTAATATTGTATGGTTTTCGTTTATGAATTTCTTCCACCTGTCTGTGATCCCAGTACTAGAATTTAGTACTGTACTGTATTGTCGTCTCTTTTGTCTTCTTCAACTTCAGAACTTGTTCCGCCCTGTCTTGACAATCTCCACTTGTTCTGGCTGTGCCCTTATTTTCTCTTACAAGATTTTGTTTTTTAGTTTGTTTAACTGGGTTGTTCTGAATCATCTTGATTTATTTCAGATTCTACCTCAAATTTTGTGAATATAAATTTTTCACTAAAACAACCATTAACTCATGTTAAAGTGTGTAAATGTGTGGCATTTCGATGTTGTGATGGTGTGTTGTGCATTTGTCTAAAAACATTATCTTTCTCATTTCAATGCCATAAAAGCATAATTATGTCCCATCACCTGGTGTTAAGCACTGAAAAGCTTGGTTTGAATGTTTGTCTTTGAATTCTTGTCAGAAAAACATCATTGTGTATAGTACTTTAAGATGTTCATTTAAAAAAAAAAAATGAAAAATTCCCGTAGCCAAAGCTCTTTCATGAAATCAAAGATACTAGATACTATAAGATGAGACAGCTAGCGGTTTTTGCGTGCACAGATTTGGCACCGCCACCTAGCGGCAAATGCGCGGAAGCCATGGACAGTGCCGTATTTTTAAAATCCAAATAGGGAAAATATTGAATTTTGTTCACTGTTCAGCTGTCGCTGTAGGCCTGGAAAGACACCACTGATTTTGTAATTATAACTTCAATTGCCATGGGAAAACTCTGGCTATTTTTTCTTGTTCTTTTTAGACTGCATCAGTCACTAAGTCTTATCATATCAAGCTTTCTTTTCATTCAGTGCGCCATGGGCCTCAGCGCGCAAACTGTGTGCACGAATTTTTTAGAGGTGCGAAGAAGGAAATGCCTCATCTTATTGTTTCTAGTATAGTTGATGAAATTCCGAAGTTGAGGGAGAAGTAGGCATGAAGAGTGCCTCGAGCAGATATGAGGATGGGGTTTACGCACTGAAATTCCTGTAATGGTTTGACGTGGGCGCAATTAATTTACTACTTATAGCTAGACCAGCACTAATTCTTAATGTGTATGGTGTTAGATCATGTTAACCACTGAATTAAAGATGTTGCATGTACTAATTCCGTGGACCCGTCGTAGGTAGAGTAATGGTCCTGGCTTACCCAGCGTATAGGTAAGTTGCCACTTAGGTTAGGCTAATGACACAGCGGCAAAGGCATGTCAGAAGTGCTATGTGATAGCTGGGCAGCACTCACTATTACCATCTGGGTGCTTTGCTTTGAACCAAAACGCTGATTCTCATGAGCCCTGCCAGATCCACCGAGCGAAAAGTCAAGAATGTCTTTCTAAAGAGAGAGAGAGAAAGAGAGAGAGAGAGAGAGATGTGGAAGAGCGTGATGTTGACATTTCCGAGAATCTCATTCTCCTTGTTTAAGCTCAAAAACATTCTATTTCTCATGACGCCATTTCTACGATATCTTCTACAGCTGTACATAATTATGACTTGTCTGTTCATTGTACATTTTAATAATGACATGCTTCTGGTGTTCACAGATTATGATATATTATTATCAGGTGGTTTTAATTGAAAGTACTCTGATAATTGGCATATGTATTGTTGCACATTTTAGCCATAATATTACGCAAAATATAGAAGCTGCATTTATTAAGTTCATATTTTTGTATTTCATGTGGTCTTGTAGACGCGAAGACATAAGTGCCGTCTCAACGAGACACATCCTAGGAGGGCCGTTTTTTATCCAGGAAGAAGAATTTAATGGGGTAGAACTTTCTGAATGGAGAAATGAATGACTTGTGGGTCTTGGGCATCACTGGCTTCTTCCAATTTCAAGGCATATGGAGGGGGAGGGGGGAGGCGTCCCCGGGAGGTGGTAGACATGGGGAACGGAGAGAGGCGACTATAACTTACATAAACCTGTCTTAGGCATTCCTTACTAGTAATCAAATCTACTTCTTTCCTTCTCCTTCACAAATAGATCGAACTTTTGACCAGCTCTCTACAAAACATAACCTGGACATCGCAATACACTACCGTACGAATGCGTGCGGCTAGACTTTGTGTCCGTGCACCTGGCTGGATATCGCAGTGGATACATTATCGCAGTGGATACATTCAAAGCGTAGCAAGAGCGCAGCGCAGGATTCCGACACCTTTAAAACAAAAATCAAACTTTAATCAATATAATAATTTTAGAAGCAACAAAGTAGTTACTGATGTAACACTTTCTTAACTAATAGGCTAATATTCGAAGGGGACAACAGGGGCGTGAGGTGGGAAATTCAAAGGTTATTTTGTGAGTCCCAGCATTGGTATGAGCGATACATAAAAAACACTCGCAAAGGTAGCATGACGTTTGGAGCACAAAAATTTTTAAAACATGACATTTGGAGCACTGCCTAAATCTAGGTCAAATTGCAGTATGACATTTGGAGCACTACCAAAAATTAATAAAATTTCAGTATGACATTTGGCGCACCTATACCGCTGCTGGTATTCGATTACATTTTCACAGATTCATATCAACATCAAGTCGCAAATCTGCTGAAAAAAAGTTATCTTTTACACTCAACAAATTTTGAAAATCATGAATTAGGTGAAAAAAGACTGGTCTATAAATGATGAAATTGGTGAAGTTGTTGTTGTTGTTGATATTATTATTATTACAGGTATTATTATGTTATCATCATTGTTATTGTTATTGTTGTTGTCCTTGTCCGTGGCCACTGTTTGTGGCGTTTTTGGCGATTCTGATCTCTGTGTCCAACTAACTCCACAAAACTGTTCTATTGTTTTCGTTGGGTCCCACGGAGCTTAACTTCCCTTAGACCTTCGACAACAGCGTGAAGTCTCGTGTAGATTATCTATTTTGTTCAGCCACTTATTAAAAAAAAAAAAAGTACACCCCTCCCCCCCACACAAACACACACAAAAACAAAAACAACCAATAAAATAAACATTTTTAATGCGCGCCTCTTAACGAGACAGTCCCATGCCTGTATAAACACAGAGGAGAGGGAAAATGTTTATAAAAAAAACAACATTTATTCAAAACGCCCACTGCTCTAAGATTTTAACGCAAAAAATGTGAAATATAAAACCGATCGTTGAATAAATATGGACTGTTTAACATGTTTCTTTGTTGAGTTATGCTTATAATAATCCATATTTGGATTCTAATAATATATCCTGATATCCAGATAATTCCAAAATAATTTTGTAAGTTTTAAAACGCTTCAACAAACATTTTGCCAACGTAAACTAGTCTCTATACTAGTCTCTATGGATTTGACTGATGGAGAGTGTATTAGGCCTATTAAGAAACCTTCTATCCCTGTGGTACTCACCGCAAGTTATTGCAAAATATTCATAGAGTAATCGATAGTCAACAGGTTGATTAAGGATCATCGATAAAATCACAGCCCAAATGCTGGTGGTCCAAATGTCACATGCCGGCTTTCTTTGAACTAACTTAGTGCTCCAAATATCACATGGCGGCTTTCTTTGATCTGCAGTAGTGCTCCAAATGTCATACAACCCTCGCAAAAGCCTCTGACGTTTTACCTGCCCGACTTCCATCGTGTAATATTGAAAAACAAAACCCACAAGAAAATCTGTGAGGTCGCAGCTAGGCTTAAAACAAAGCAAAGATAAAAGTAAAAATAATAATGCATGAAACAATTTCTTTTTGCCACATTTTGACTTTTCATCAAGTGAATCAGGCTCCTCACCACAACAAGGACTGCCGCTTTACGCTAATATATATTTCTGTTTAAATTTTCATTGCCCAGGACCTCTGTGTTTGGGTATATATATTTGTAGCTGTTTAAATTATATATGATCATTACATCAAATTCTCTTTTAATATTATCTAATATTCTTACCAACGTCAAAGAATTAAGTGGGTATCTGAGAATACTTATTTGTCACTACCAAACAGATTCTTTCTTCGTTCACCAGGTATTTGGACATGTTGACTAGTGTATTATTGTTTATGATATACATATTGTTTTGAGATTGTTGTGCCTGAACCATGGACATTTCTAGGTTACGAAAGTAAGGTGTTCAGTATGATCACATTTAATAAAACTGATGAATAAATCTGTCATTTTGTTATTTGTTCGTTTATCCAAAACTTAGTGAAAATGACTTCTGACCATGTTTCCTCCTAGGTTAACTGGAGAACAGGTACCTGTACTTCACCACAAATTCATCTGTCCGTTTTCTTTTGATAGCGTTCTGTGAATATTGTATTTCCATTACCTTTCACTTGTTGTTACATGAAATGTCTGATTTCTGAGTTTAAATATTTGAAGACAGTATAAAATGGCACTCATGATCACCTCATTATTATTAAATAGGCCTATATGCATTTAGTATGACCAAAAAAAAATTGTGACCAACGCTTCTCTGCAGTAAAATAGGCTTATTTAATTTGTACTTGGCAGCTTCACTAAGCTGCAAGATACGTTAGTAATATTTGGTCTAAGTACATGCCGTTCAACGTTCAGATAATTTGATAGGTTCACTGTGTTTGCGATTGGAATGGAATGGCAAAATTTATAACAGTATCTGAAATTTATGCATGCGGTTTCTAGCCAGCTGGTAGAGCTGGTGGTAAGCAAGGGTAAGCTCTCAGTGTGTCGTCATAGTTACCATGGAAACAATATTTTCTGTCCCGAATGATCGAACGAGGTAAATTTGGGGCCCCTTATATGAAGCATCTAGCGGGGGTGGGGGTGGGCGGAGTTAAACTTTACATATTGAATAATAAGTTGTTAATAGTGCAGGTAAATATAGCATGGCATTTGGGGATTAGTTTCTGAAGGAAAAAAAAAGGGAGACGAACTGTGCAGAATCGTTGATATTTTGTATAAGTTTGCTCATCCAAATATGGCAGAACTGAGGGCACCCGATACTGACGCCGAAAACGGGAAGAGGGCCTTACTAATTTGCCCTGGTGTCGTAAATTTCAGAACTCTGTAATCCTTGATGTAGGTGATTTAAATACTAAAAATTTTGTTTCGAATACTGTTGGCTGTTGTTGTCACGGCATTCACGTGCACAATTTTTCTGGCATTATAGACTGACGGGTATACTGTTATCAAAGGTATAATGGGAATGCAAGTAGAATGGCGCAGTGATCTGCAAACGCATGCTCTTGCAATGATGTCACGCGTACAGAATTGTTGCACTGTGGTGAAAAAGTTTATCGCATAAGCTCAGTGATACGAAGTCCCATTAAGGAAAAGGCATAATGTTATTGTTAAATTATGTATGAATTTGCATATAGGATTATGATAATGACACTATTTCTGAATTATCTCTTGATAATATGTGTTACCACTTTGTTGATCTAAATAAATCCAGATTCAGACTGTATAGTTTCACTTTACTCAGCATAATCTAAAGTCTAAAGCATAATATGTTTCAGTACAAAGACAGCCGCCGGTCGTGTAAGCTATAGAATGATGAATCTACATGAAGACAATATTGTCCCCGAAATATCGGGCATAAACGACAGTGTAGCTTCACTCCCTGTGATTGGCCCTCACAGTAGTATTAATAATGGTTTGTTGCTCTTTGGAAATAAATTATTGTTCTTTAGGGACGGTTGGTGGGCCGGAAGAGCATCCAGTGCATACACGATCATGTTCAGACACAGTCCATTTCCATTGGGAGTCCACGCTGAAGGCTTGGGACTGGGATAATTCTGAAGAATGTAAATAAACAATTTCATGTCTGAAAATTTGGAAATAGGAGTTAATTTCATACTGATGAAACCACAGCCAAGGGAGGCAAGCCGTCTAATTATTTTGATACCCTAGTAGGCAAAGCTGAAAGAAGTGATATTTTATAATGTTTTGAGGTTTATTCACCATTCTTCCTTCATAGATTTTTTATTATTAAATTTATTTATGTATTTATCTCTGTGTCTACATTTTTTTGTTTGAATGTCCGTTTTTGTTTCTTTTCATTATTTATACTGATTTATGCATCAACTCTTTAATCTTAGTGAGTTTATATATTTAGACAGTTATTATTTCTTAATTCATTTAAAGTGCAAGTATGCTTATTTCAAATAGAGTTTAAGGAAACAGTACTCATTCATTCTAATACTGATTTCATATTATCTTAGAATTATGATGTCATTGATTTGATTTGAAATTCTTGAATGTTTTGTTATTGTTAGATGTCTGAGTTTTTTGATGATATTTCAATTACATCAAATGTACATGCTACTGTTGTTGTTAAAAATATAGCATTAAAAGATATTCTTTGTGATCTCAACTTTGTAAAGACTATTGCCGTTTCAGTCCTGTTCTTTCTCGGGCTGTATTTTGCCTGTCTTGTCTTACATAATATACTGTAATGCCTTTGTTTTCTGTCAGTTGATCTATTGCACTGATAGTGCTTTACTGGCGATAGGGCAATTCACGTTAAGTTCATCAAATTTCAAGATCACTCTTTATATTAAATTCAAATTTTATACCGAGGTTAAAATTGGGATTCGGCAAAAACTTACTTCAGATGGAAAGAACTTCATCAAAATCATTTGGATTTCCGAGAAATTATGGAGGGTGAGATCTTTTGATTTCATGTGATAAAAAGCAAGACGATACATGGGCGTAAACCCCCCCCACTCCCCCCCCCTACCCCCACCCCCAACCCCACGTTATTGAATACATTGGCTTTTTCTTTTTCTAAGCGTATTCTTTGCCTTGGACATTTGTGTCGAGTCAGTCAGATTCTACTACAAACATCTGACAGACATCGATAATTTGTCACATGCACTCAGCAAAACACACTCCCCAACCTTCGCCAAGAAAAACAAAAAGTTCAGTGGTCAATATTATTGAGATTCCAAAACTCCTAATTACGTCTTTTTTATTATTAAGAACAGCATGTTTAATTAAAGCATCCCTCTGTAATGGTGTGTCTTTGGTGAAATCTGACCGTTCATTTAATCAAGTTTATTCACTCCACTGTTTTACAGACAAAACGACATCTTACGCATTCATCTTAAGAGGGGGCCGACAAGGCAGACTGGTATAAATAGAATGATGTGCTTACAAGTAACATGCCAGGTTCGTTGCAAGATATAATGTTGTCGGATCAACACAGTTTAGCCCTGCCTTCGAAGGAAGAGTTCTGTATTTTGCTAATTTGGGCACAATATTATATATAATATTATATAAAAAATACAGATATAATGCTATCACTGCCTTCCTTCAGATCACAAAATGTAAAGAAAGAAATACCTGGCTATATACTGATACTCTAATTATTGTCGTCAAACAAAAACAAAACAAACAAGAACGGGACACAGTACAAGTGTTCATGATGATATTATGCGGCAAATGAGACGGTGAATGGAATTTGTCTGCAGTTAATTTAGCTCGAGAAAAAAAGTTGGCTTTCAGCAAAGGAGGAGACCTGAGAAAAGACAACGAATTGAGAATAGAGGGGAAGAAATGAGGACAGCTATGTCTATTGATACTTTTTCTTTCAAATATTAAAGGTTAATACGTGAAATTAATAAGCAACATCAACTTTTGGGTACGGTTTAGCATTCGCTGTTTTTTTTTTTCTTTAACTCAGCTTCCTCCCTACTTGAAACAAAACGCCAACAGTAACACTGCAGTAAGTAGTTAATAGCCCGTCAGATAGTACAGAATAAACATCTGCATCCATACCAGTCCTGTGCTTAGCACACATTAATGTGTTTAGAACGAACGAACTGAGGACAATTACTTGCTTGGAGACTTCGTGCAATTATAAAAATGAACGTTTTTGTCTCCATCAAAGGAAGACATGACTTTCGTCAGTTCCAATTCATCATCAGAATGAAATACAGCAAACCAAGCACATTTTCTATCAAAAGCAACACTTTATCATTACAAAAATGTCTCTTTTTTTCCCGTCATACCCCAAAAACTGATATAATTCAGTATCATCCAACATAACATGATAATGTTTGTCCCTTTGTTTGATTTTTGATTAAATCCGTTGACTGGGGAGTATGTCACTATGAGAGGATGCCATGAGGCTGAAATTTATTCGCGTACGGTACGGCAACGGGAACTTCTAAAAACCCTTCAAGTAATGAAATAGAAAGAATGTTTTCATGTGTACCGAAACGCCGTGTCCGTACTCACGGAAACACTCTTTCCTTTTATTACTTGATGGATTTTTGACGTTTCCGTTTCCGTTTCTGCACACATGAAAACACGGCGTAATTCTTATTCTGCTTCTTCCAAACATCATCACAGCTTTAGTGTTTGCGCAGGCCAGTGTGAGTTCTTGACCTTTCCAGTCATTCCTAATACTCAATCTGTACACGTGCAGAAAGTTTTATTCAGTATGTTCTTTATTGCTATGGACTTCAAGCATGTTGTATGCCGTCCTCTGAAGCACTGGAAGAGCTATTCCAACTCTTTCTCAGGAAAGAAAAAACTCACACACATACACGCACAAAGAACATGCGACTGAAAGTGATTTCTGCCTTGGCTCATACGACAATTTCTTTTCCATTATATTATATAAGACATGCATTCATGTAGCTTGCTAACAAAATGTAGTTAGTGGCGCACTCATACCTCAAGAAAATCAACGTCACATATAAAATAGTCTGTATCAGGGCTTACATAAGTGACACCAATGAACGTCAAGTTCTCAACCTCTAAATGCCTTTTTGTAGATGTCTTAATAACGCACCCTGCATACACAGTATCAATATGTTGTCATTATATCATACACACCAACCAGGTCAAGAAATTCAAATCTATTTAAAAATGTACTTTGTGACACTATTTTGTTGCATAGCTAAAACTGTGTTCTCATGTGTACGGAAACAGAAACGAAAATGACATGCGGAACACGCAGCACCTACGACTATTGGCTTCTCTCGAAATGGCCCTTTCTGTCTCTGCACACACATAGCCTATAATGGAGATTGCACATACGACGCTCATCTCGAGGTAAACGGAAAAAAAATCACAGGAACAGGAAAATCTCTCTCTCTCTCTCTCTCTCTCTCTCTCTATCTATCTTTCTCTCTCTCTGTCTCTCTCTCTCTCTCTCTCTCTCTCTCTCTCTCTCTCTCTCACACACACACACACACACACACACAAGCACACACACACAAATAAAATCAAACAAGAAGCAGGTGCGCTTTCGTTTTAAAAATTACATGTCGTGAAATGCTTTAAGTAAACTTTAAATTAATAGTAATGACGTGTGTACTGAGTCAAGACCAAGTTTTTTAATCAGTGCGTGAGGTCTCTCTGTCTGCTAGCTGACTCAAGACAGCCTGAACTAGTGAGACAAACTTGTTTCAGTCTCATGAGTGCGTGAGGTCCTGCTCTATCCTTTAGTTCGATCTGCCACTAAAACCTAGACAAATGTTCAGACATGACTCAGTGAGCCATCAGCCTAAGAATTTGGGTGAAAGCCGCGCTAGGATTATAGCTTGGGGTAAGAAGTGTAAACAACATCCTTCTATTATTATAAACTTGTAATCCCAAACAGTTTGGGATTTGTGGCGTCGATGTCACTGCTGTCCGATAATGGCATATGTCAGACTCATGCCAGACGGTAACTGGCGGTTCAGTGCATTCTTGAGCATGAAGGCTATCAGATAATATTGATAGGAAAATGTAATAATCGAATCAAATCACAATTCCGTAAGTCACCAAAATGACAGGAATAGAAACAGATTTTTCTTACTATCTCAAAAGTATCAAAAATGACTTATGCCATCAGCGTAGAGCAGTGACGTCGTGTTTTCTTCTTCATTTTAGTAACGCTCTGTAGCCTGGACAGTTTCATGACTTGAAATGTTGATGTGATATATTAGCTATATAAGCGCATTTGCTTGGCTTAGTCCTTTGCTGCATGAGGTACTTTAGAATGGTGGCAGAATGTTTGAACTAGACATAATTATAGGCTATTTTAAACCTAACCGTGGAGGGGGGTAACATTGTCCACTGTGTTATGAAGTTACAGCATTGACAAATGAAGTGTCTACAGCACGTTTCTGCAATTCTTTGTTCTTGCGTAAACCTGGCCACAAAAAGTTAAAGTCTGTTCCTCTTGTGTTTTACATAGTGGATTTAATGTGCCATTAAATTTTCACGATACTGAAAATGTTGGTGAGACCAAATCAAAATAGCCGAAGGAAGACAGAGATGAGCAAAAGTCCCTCTACTTTGCCACTTTCATTCACATCCGTTACGTCCAATAACCTGATATAAAAAGCATGTCACTGGCTGTGACTGACTTTTAGACTGTTCTGACTTGATAAATAACAACTTACACGTCTTTCAGTTTCTTTTCTTTGGTTGGACCTTGTTTTCAAAAAAAAAATAATAATAATAAAGAAGACATCTTCAAACAAATTTATCAATGTTATAGTCAGAAACGATTTTCACGAATGGTCGTCCATCTCATGTATTGGCGGATCAACATTTTTCTCATTTTACAGGACTGCGTTTCAAAGTTTCGGTCATTTTTTGTCATTCTTGGGTGTGGCAAAACTATTTCTGCTTATAGATATTGACGCATCACTTTGTGGGAGTACAGATGTCACCATGAACAGTGATAAAGTAGTAATGACCCAAACCCACCAATATCACCGATACGTCAATAAAAATGAGATGTAGCCTACGACGTTGTTTTTACGGAAAGATAGATCTAGTCCCAATTGACAGGCATTAAATCTTGGCCCCACAGGCACTGAATGAAAAGTAATTCCTCGACTTTTCTCTTGCCAACAAGCTGCACATGGAGACTGCTGCCCTCTTTTTTGAGTTTGTGAAAAAAAAAAACGGGAATTGTGATTAATTAAATTAGGGGGAGCCGTGCTTGGAACTTATGGATGGAGACTGAATGCGCTTCCTTTGCACATGTATTCCTTTTGGATGTTTTTGTTTTTTGTTTTGTTTTTTTTTGGTTTGTTTTATTATTATTTTACGCATGTGCCCCCTTATGTCATTTCACGTGAATTTCCATTTATAAATGAACTGTCTCATGGAATCACATAAAACGTAGGCCCACTTGCTTACTGAATCAGTGGACTGCATTGTAGTCCAGGCACTCCAAGCATCATTTTGTCCTCATTATGGATTTCCACCTGTTTAAAATGCCTAAATTGATTATCTGTACGTAAGCTTATAAAGCATTCGATGTTTTGATAAAATTATTTTGCATTGATCGTTCCACGATATGCAGCCCTCTCTAAATACGGCCTCGCCTTGGGAGGAGTATTACTGGTGAATGAATGGTCTCGCGATGTACGTTTTTCAATGCTGATGCTTATGCTGTTTTGAATTATATGAAAGCTCACACTCATTCTGTTGTTTACATGAATTGTGTATATAATTTAAGGTTGCACGTAAATAATAGTACATTGTGGATTTGGTTTTTCATTACACCTGAACGTCTGTGTTGAATTTCAAACTGAAAGAAAACAAAGAACAAAAGACAAGATTAAACTAATGTGGCTAAACAATGAATTAGTCTACACAAGTCCCTATTTCTTTGGTTCATTGGCTGGTTGATTGCTTGGTTGACTGGTCGATCGGTCAGTCGGCTGGATGGTTGGTTGGTAGGTTGGCTGTGCTTGATTGGTGAGTTGGTTGACTGCATGGTTGGTTGGTTGCGAGAATCTATTCAAGCCATGCCATCATTCCTATGACATGCGACCTTTACTTTGTCCTGAATTTTCATTTCCCATCGCCTCCCCCGTCCCCCATTCACGTTGTCTCTATCGAATCTCATTTGGCATTGTATTCTTCCCTTTCCACTCCATTTCTTTTGTCTTCTATTTTCATGACTTTTGAGATAACTTCCTGCGTAATATGCCATATTTTTCCGTACCCATCTAAAGAACTTTGTCTGTAGCATATGTCTAGCTTTAAAACACACCTTCAGATTGCTTCTTAACTATTTGTTCATATTTGTTCTCTCTTTCTCTGTCTATGTCTGTCTCTCTCTGTTTCTTTCTTTCTTTCTCTCCTCTCTTCCTCTGTCTCCCTCTCTTCCCCCTCTTTCTCTCTTACTCTTCGTTTCCTCCAAAATCATCTTGGTGCTACTAAAGTAAGCCTACATGACAGCGCCTGAATGGTATTGACTATTTTCATTGCCAATTAGCTTGCCCCCCTCAGCCACCCAATTAACTTACTGTTCTTTCTCTTTGCCTACATCCCTGCCCATCCACCGTCTTCCCTCCACTGTAAGAAGTGAGTCCGTCATTTTGGAATGAACATGGGTGGCTTCAGAAAAATACATAAAATATGAGTCAGTCGTCGTCAAAATAATAATAATAAATATAATAAATAATAACTAGTGGGCTGTCAAGGATGCGACAATGAAGGACCACTAGAGTGGGTGCCTTTGCGATATAACTACAGATGTGGAAAGAGCATTCAACACACACAAAGGCAGTCTACATTTCACGTTTAACGCTGGCTGCCTCACAGGATAATTTAATAAAATACATGTAGTACGGTGCTAATGACAGGTGCACATAGTCTCTGTGCTGTCAGTGTAAATATCTTAATTAACTTCCCATTTTCATTTTTGGTTAATATTGTGTATTACTAACTTATGCTAGGTCCAAAGTGGATAAATACCCTATAGTTCATGAGAAAACGGTGAATTCATTTTGGAGCAGACAAGAATTAAAGAAGCGTGTGCACGTTTATGGCAATATTCATAATGCAGACCCAGAAAAGGGCTGACACAAAGATAGCCTACAAGGTTTCGCACCTAACAATGGAGCTGAACGGAGACTAGATAGACTTTTTTTTTAAAAAGGGGGGAGGAGAGAAAATACGTGTACAGTACTATCTTACCGAGAACCCGATCGTTGCGGGCACCAACAGTGCTCTTCTGTTGGCACAGTAGAGTGCAGATGAGTTGTATTTTTCAGTGTAGTGTAAGCAAAGGAATAATCAATGTTTATTAAATTCTTTCTAAATACCAGCAGTGCATTTCAGCAATAAATTGTTGGCTTTTTTTTGTTTTTTTTTGTTATCTGGACATGGATTTGGCATGGAATTCAATTTCACAAATCCCGGCGCACGAGTACAAACCTACAGCATTTCAGCGTTGGAAATTCACGGTTACTAAACGATCACTCCATCACGAATATCTCATGCATATGATAAAGTTCCGTTTCACCTTTATACACTAATACAAATGAACTTTTAAGACAATGAGCGGCATGAAACTATGATGTTAAATGTGTCGGTATTTCAATTTGATATGGTAGATCTAAAACAGTTTTTCACGATTAATAATAAAATTGCTCCTAATTAGTAACAAAAATTCAGGCTGCAACATTAAGGCCTGGGATGACTTTAATCAGGTCTAAGACGTATTGGATTGTATCACTTTTTGTTTTCGATCTTTTCATTTTGTGAATTTATTATCACTAATAGGCCCAATTCAAGGACTACTGTGTCTGTCATACAGTAGTCCTTGGCCCAATTATATAAAAATCATTCTCTGGAAAGATAGTTTTTGTGTCGGTGGCTACAATAATAGTTTTGCGACTAAAAAGTATGTTGAGGTATTATTAGGGAAAATGTGATGGCAATATTTCTAATGGTGTGGTTCAAGTTGGTATTTTCTCACTTTCCTTGAAAATGTATTAAATCAGGAAAAACTAGTTTTACCATAATATCCGCAGGGCAGAAAAAGGCTGATTAACAATCCACTTTTACACCGGAGAGTTCCAAATTTTATAATTTTTCATCCTTTGCTTCCGTCCCGATAAAAACTTCCGGTGTGCTTCATTGGAAATGGGAATTATCTTAGCCGTGTAGCCTAGAGCTCAACGCCGCTATGAATTCCGAACAGCATCAGGTAGACTTTATTCAGCAGTCCATCCGTTTAATTCAGAAATTAAGGAACGATGTTGGTCAAGTATTCAAAGATTTATCAGATGGTGTCAGCGAATACGTAGAAGAAACACAGGAAAAAGAGGATGTTGATGGAGGAAGTTCTAAATCAGAAACCGCGAAGGATAAAACCGCACAAAATCAGAAGGACACAACAAGTACAGGAAATGAGAAGACAGAGGAACAACATGAGAAACATCGAGCTATACTGAGGACATTGAAGAAATCTCTGGAGACTATTAGTCATGATTTCAGGTAAGACAGAGTTCTAGATCTAGATCTAGATCTAGACTAGGTCAGGTCTAGAGTCTAGATAGTAGAGCTAGAATCTAGATCTAGATCTATATGCCCCTACGTATTCAGTTCTAAGTCTTTACAGAATTTCTCAGTACGGAGTATTGCCTTTTCGTTTTGTTTTCTTGTTCAGAGGGTAAGGTTAGGGGTAGGCCTACAGACAAGGTTTGGAATAGGTTTGGCATTAGATGGGCCTATTACATTAGGTATAATACATCGCAGTGTTTTTGTTTTGTTCCTCCGGCTCAATAGGCTAGATTATTAGATGGCCCATGGATCAGCTAATTAGTTTAACATTGAGATTATGTCTAAGCAATTAAAATGCCTGCTGATTGCATTGTAGGTGATTGTTATGACACGGGTGGAAAGGATGGTTCCAACTATTCCAAGCTGGTCAAATTCCGTATCAGTATCATCCGTGTAAAGGAAAGGAAGTGAAAGAATTGACTGAACATCTCCCATTGAGCATGTACATATGCGTGCCATTGTTTAACGTAGTGACCTACTTTTAGCTTTAGGTTTGTTTGCGGCACCTCCCGTGCTCGCAGTGGAAATCAGCCAACGAATCAAAATCAATGCCACAATCGCTGATGTGCATGTTCAGACACTGAAGATGGCGGACATGCTCATTCTACCTATTGGCTGGGCAGTTGGGATGTATGAAACTTTTCCCGTCTTTTTTTTTTTTTTAAGTCAACAGAAACTAGTACCAGATCCAGTTAGAATGAAACATTATAATATATGTCTAGTCATGGTGTAACCTGTAGGTCTCTAGACTCATCCCACTGTGAATTCTGATTGAAGTGTTCCCAAATAAATTTTATGTATTATGGCCTGCTTCCTCTAAGAACTGGAGCTGCTCCAGAATCCATTAGATTATATCTTTTTTTTTTAATGCACATGATGCAGATTTTATGAAACAAGGTGCGCACACCAACAAACACAGTTTGCGAAACCGAAGCAAGTTCAGTGACTTGCCTTTCGTTCCAATTTTCTTTTCAAAGAAGCCTGCATTAACCTCATTTCATTTCACTGCAGATTGATCACAATGACTACACTGACTTTCAAAATAGATATATTTCAAATTGAAGATGCCTGATGCTACCATGTGTTACTATTATATTATGCTGGTGGTATTGGTGAATCTTCAAGAGAGTAAAACCCTACTCTACCATGGTATTGTTTCTTTTTTCAGTGCTTTTCAAAAGCTCATGTAGACAGCTCTACCAGCAGTTACATGAATATCTTTTGGAAAAAACATGAGACATTGACAAAACAGTATTCAGAAATAAGAAATAAGATAAGAGTAACTACAAAAGATGTGAAAAGTTTTTGTTTTGTTGTTGTTTTTTTAAAAGTAGACCTAGATCTAGACCTAGTTCTGAATTTTCAGCATTGCAAAACCTGTTTTATGATAATATGTATTTTTTTTTTGTAGAGATAAAACCTTTTGGGTGTTGGGTCTATTTTAAATTTTTTTTTTTTGTGTTTATGTTTTTTATATTACCAGCAAAAAGTATAAAAACATTCACTGATTCAATCTATTAGGATAGAAGTCATTGTTTAAACAGGACACCAAATCATCAGGAGTCCGCCGCTTTTTAGACCACTAATGACTATAACTAAGTATGAGTGGGAGACAGTCATTTATGTCTGAATTAGTTTATGAACATCGTACTAAGACAAGTGATTGAATGTTGTAGTAATACACTGATTAGTGATAGGGACTGAATGTTTTTTCTCCATTGACAGTGAGTTGGAAAAAACAAGTGCCAGCCTGGTGCCAGTGCAGACATCTTCAAATATAGACACCCTAAGCCTTGATCCTGTGGACAAAAATGCTGTTATGCATGCTCAGTTATTACAGTCATATAAGTGGACGAATAAGGTAAAACTGTAATATTTAATTGAGCCATCGAACAACTGTTAAATGTAAAAAAATCACATTCAATTACTAGTTTGCAGTTGTGTTTTTTTGAAGTGTGTTGGGGAAGAGAACTTTTTAAAACTGATGTATTATGGAGAATAAAAGTGTTCTTTATTCTTATGCAGTACATATTAGATTGAATTTAACATGTGGAACATATTTCTATATATTAATATTATGATATATTTCTGATGCAAAATAATATTCCTACTTGAGCACAATAGTGTACATTTTTTATGTTGCTGGGCAGCGAAAATGGAGTTCTGTTAGATCTAAGTTACATTGCTTTTCATGTTACTTTGATTAGTTGGCAATTTTTTTTCTCAGTCTTTAATGCATCTTTCTTTCATCTCAGATGCATGAGCTTGCAAGTCAAGCAGTGTCAATTTTGAGTCAGAATGGATTGAAACGAACACAGTCACCAAAATTCACAAGTTCTAAAAAGCAGAAAGCAAGCACTCTTTCAGCATGTCTTATTTCACCAGCGTAAGTTGTATACTGTGATTGAAATGATAAAAGGTGAAAAAAGAGGTTCAGATTAAAGAGCCATTTTAAAACATTGCCAGAGGCCACCCCATAAACGCACACTGCAGTACAGTGTGACAGACACAGGGTGACCTAAAAATATGTAACAGATAGGCACAGTCAGTTGAAGCCGAAGGGCCGACAGTGGATTCTAATTCTATTTATTTACTGATGTTTGCAACAAGGAAATAAGATATTTTAAGAGGTATGATCAACATTTGGAGCAACAGGTTCATTTAGTTGTGATTAGGATAAGGGGGGAAGGTACAGTTGAAAAACATGAATAAGCAATGGCCAATATCTGGTGAATTTTAGTGGGGCGGGAGTTGGATTTGCTGCTTTCAAAATTGTCATTGGGACAGCCTCTTTAATTTGTCATTTTGTTGATATTGCCATGTCACTGGAACAACATGATTCGAAGTACTCTGAGCTTAAAACATTGCTCTCATGCAGTATTTGAAATGACTTTTTCTCCAGATTTCTTGCATCTTCTGCCACAAAAAATGTCTTGCTAAATCTAGTATACTGGCAGCTTCTTTTCCTTGGCTGTGTAGGCCTCAGTCTCCATTATGCTTCCTTTTCAGCCCACCTTGATTTACAGAAATATGGCATTTCAGTATTCCATGTGATCTATAGTCATAAGTTTGTAAAAAAATGTATTACTTGCAATTCATAGTTCATTCTGAGAGAAAAATTAAGGAAATCAATCCAGGTGTTACGATTTGAGAAAATGACCCCAAAAAAGGTTTTCAAAGCTATTAGAGATGTCTTATCATTAAATACCATCGAATGCATGGTTACCAACAACTGACATTTTGTAGACACTAAGTGAACAATAAATGTACATTATATCATACTGATTTTAAAGAAAAGGCAAGTAAATAATTTTTTATTGCCACACCGGATCTGATGGAAAGTAGAAAAACGATAAACCGAGTCGTATGTTCTTTTAATCAGTGAAGTGATGTAGGAGAATACCCATTGCACTTTGTAGCCATGGCGAGAATTAAAGAAAATCATTTTATCTTACATCCGTTGATCCTCGTACTGATGCTTGACTGACATACACTGATTCAGGCATTGTTACCTGCCTCAGTAAACATGGTCTCTGATAATACTACTGGTGAGTGTAAATGCAATATAACTTTCCATTACTTTTAATAACATATCACTGGTCACTGATCCCATAACCCGCCGGGGTCATAGGGACGCTGCAGTGATGAACGCTGCACCAGCTGGCTCCATATGTGGCAGTTGTGGGCAAGTGTCTGGATTGTGGGAAAGCTCATCTTGGTCCATTCCGCAATGTTGTCTGCCCATTTCTTCCTCTGTCTAAGACATATTCCATTTGAAAGTCTTATGAGTGTTTGTATCATGCAGCAGTGCCAAGACCTGAAAGAGTTAAACTGGAGAATATGCTAAGAGCCATTTTATCAAAAAGCATTTTTAAAACAAAGTTTGCAGTCTTTTTTCTTCACTTAAGCTGTGCTATTCATCCACAGAAACGTGGACCACCTAGTGGCTTCCTTGGACCAAACTCATGCTGACATGTCTATCTCAATATCTCGGCCCCTGGGCAGTTGCGGAATCATGCAAGTATGGATACATTTTGTTTACTCTGCCACTTTAATAATTTTATAGAGTGATCTTGTGTCAGTGGTTAGATAGAATTTTAACTGTTTTTTTGTTATCATAAAAGTGGTGAAGATTTAAAAGCAGATTTAACAAGGAGTTCTGACTCAGTTTAATCACTCAGCTTGCTGACTCTGGTACAGACAGTTTGTTTGGACAATAATTCATCATATTTTTGCACTTGATAAATATGAAATGTAAATTATAGTTTCATATGGTAATAAGTGATAGTGACTGCTCTCAGAAAGAAGCTTGCACCTATGGCCTATGGTAGAATTTGAATTGCCGGTGCTTATATTCAGAATCTGGTTGCATTCTTCTCAGGGATTTACAGAGAAGTTTGTATTGAATTTATTAAGAGTTTATTTGTTAGGTTAAATGTTTGAGGCTATTTTCATAAGATCGTAAGTTGTGTTGTTACAAAGTGCAAAGTAATAAATTGTGAAAATGAATTGGTTTATAAGGAGAGGCATTCATCAAATTGCTTAAATTTTCTGTTGGTAACAAAACGATGAAATAGATAATCTTTGTGAACAGTTGCTTACTGCTCCAGATTGCTGTTAATTTTAGTGTGAGGTAAATGTGTCATTAACTTACAATTTCATTACCATTAAATTACATGTATTATATAAATAAAGATTACCACTTCATTTTTTTTTTTTCGGTCAATCCCAATTTATTTTTTTTACTGCAATGTTTTTAATATTATTTTAAAAATTTTCTTTATTACAGATAGAACTGGGGCGTATTCTCAGAGCCATAGTAGTTTTACGGGGCTTGATGATTGAGTGGGTTAAAGTCTTGGGAATTGATGAAACATTTAAAACAGAAAATGGACAGGTAAATTATGCATTGCCTGGCTCTTACTTATTAGTCGTGTTTTATGACACTTCCTTAGTTTGCACCTAATTCTGTTTTCAAGTATAAAAACATGTTATTCATCATTACCATGGAATTGCTTTTACTAGACTCATAATATGTATATATATAGTTTAGTATTTTGTTTTTCTTTCTGAAGAGCTAAGAACATTCCATGTCTCTAGATTCCAATAAGGAGGAAATCTGTAAACTTGAACCAGCAGAGACATGCATAAATTTCTTTTCTCTTTCTAAGAAGAAAAAGTAGTCTTTGCCTCACTTCCAGGCCACAACTGTGACAAACCTGGGAGAAAATCCTGTTATATCCTGTGATTTAGATCCAGTCCTTTGGTCAAGAGTGGCATCATAACAGAAGCTCAATATTATAGTGGAACGTGGTTATATTGAGATGCATTGTTCTGCTAAAAATGTTGTCTTTTACGCAAAGTCTCACTTTTCCAGTGAAAAGGGCAAATAACATGGAAAAGAATAAATTACTTTTTTTTCCCCATGATCGCTTCAAATTATACAATATCAAATTGACGGCAGATCGTGGCCTTTATTTATGGCCTGATTTGATTTCTTTTGCTGACAGTGGCCAAGTTTCGAATGAATTGGAGATCAGAGTCAGATGCAAAAAAAAAAAAAGGAGAAGGAGATCAGTGCATGTCCAATTTTCCAATGGTTTCCTGGTACTGCGAATGTATGCAGACCAGCCATGTGGTGGCAATACAGGGAGTGCAGGCTGGTTTGGTGTCACAATACATGGTCAGCTAGGCTAGCACAGACATTGAGAGTGCATGCCAGGCTCGACGCCAGTAGTGTCAAAGCCATGCGCAATTTCTCCGTCTGATGGAGCTACATGTTTGTAACCAACCTACTAGCCTGCACTCCAGTCATTACTTTCAAGTGACTGCGTGTAGTTTGCTGTCACAGCTTGTGGTCAGTAAGCAGAGAAAGCATGTTGGCCTCAGCGAGGGATTGGAAAAAACGCACCAGGCGGGCAGGGATTTTGATGACAGGGAAAGCACAATACATGTCTGACTCCCTATAAACTGTGTGCTGTGGCTGCTCCTGCAATTTCTACATTGTATGCAAGCAGAATTAATTCTCTCTCTGTAGTCGATTATCAGTTACTGTTATTCAAGTAATTTATTATATAACTTATATAGCAGAAGCAAAACAGGGATTTACAATTTGTTCTCGCTGTTGCTGAGAGCTTGTTATTATCAGTGTCATTAAACATGTTGATCCAGTTTTGTCTTACATTGTGATTGCCTATGCAGGTAATGTAACAGTTTTCAGTTGCTAATTTCTTTTGACATTTTTTTTTTTTCGGTTTTACAGATAGATATTTGGTCAACTTCAAGGTACCAAGTTTTTCAGAAGGTAAGCATGAAAATTATATAAGCTATAATTATACTAATGAAATGTACCTTTGTACAAATATTTTCCATATATAGTTGCTGTTACAAACTAGTTGTGTTTTAAATCTAGGTTTATAGTAAAATAATGAAACTTTTCTGCAGAATTTTACATAGGTTACACTTAGCCCATCTTGGGAAATGGATTTTATTCTTACAGCTTATTGAACATTTTATTTAACATTAAACTCTTGCACGTTCAAAGACTGTCAGTCATTCCACTTGTGAGAATGTACAACATCATGTTCTGCATATGTTTCTTAGCAAGTCCTACTCCAGACATCTGTTGTAGGAATATTCTTAGACATTTAAAGACTTATTGTACCACTGATGCACAAAATCAAAAAAATGTTTATGTTCTTTTCATTCATAGATCACAGACCATGCTGAGGCAGCGTCTCTACATTTTTATGCCCCTGCTATACCAGACATAGCCATCAAGTCATTTGTGGTATGTATGGAGTAAATAATACATTCTTGAAGTGATAGAAGATGGTGATTTTCATGAACACTCAGGGCTTTGTCAGGGAATGATAGTGAGTGGCTACCAGCTTGTATCACTATCAGTGTTTTATTTGCAGCGCTAAGGGCACATTAGTTAGTTTGTCTTTCTTCTTTAAAAAAAAAAAAAAAATCAGTAACATATCATATAATAATGGAGCTTGGGCCCAACTTTGTTCCCGCAAAGGCTTTTTTACTACGCAACGTAGAGAAATGAAACTTGGCACATGTCTGTAAAATTTATTAAGCCTGTACGTGTCGAGCTCATTTTTTCCCGAAACTCTTTACTTTTCCCAGAAATTCAGTTATAATTATCAGTTATCAATTCATGATTGCGAATACGACGTGATAATGTACTTCCGTTAATTTCGTCATTTCCGCCTCTTACCGGAAATGTAAACTAGAGTTCACGATCCAGCCACGCCAAGAAAACTTTGATACCGAGTATATTGTTATACAGATGAGATGAGTGCCATTCATTCATACCAAGAAAACTGTGTAGAAATATTTAGAGTGCGCTTCAAGCTCGGAAGGAAATATTTTTATTATAGACTAGATCTCGGAGTGTCAGTCATGCCAGAAAACTTTGTCGAAAGGCTAGATCTAGGCCTCTCACGGATCGAGGATCAAACTAGAGCCACTGCCGCTCACACAGCTCGGATTTGCTTGAAATTTTACATGTGCCTGCCCTGCAACCCGCAAAAGGTTCTCTTTTAGATTTGGAGTCTTGAAAAGGTGTGGAAGTATTTTTTTTAGTTTGCTTTATGCCGCTAACTGACTACCTCCGATCCTTCATTTTTTACGAACACAGTCATGAGTCCATGACATCATCACTTCCTGAAAAATTCTCGGTGCGCACTACCTCGCACAATATACTAATAATATTATCCTATCTATCTGTTAATCGCCGATTTTATGTGGATGAACCAAAGTGTCTCGACATCAATGTCTTTGTGCTGATTCCTTTCGGTCTTGATTGGTGAGCTTTGTTTTTTTACCATTCGAAGAATGGTGCAGTTACTAGTAAGATTAAATGTAAATGAGGAGTAACAAATACATGGATGTGAAATCAACTCAGTATGTTTCTTGAATATCATTTTCAAAACTGGTTTTTCACTGATGCCCCTAAAAATTATCCTGTTCTTTGGGTCTCTTGTTTTATAGATTAAACAAATTTTTTTTTTTAAATCATAAATTCGTGTAACAAAATTTCAGGTACTTATAGTATGCGAATATAAGCAACAACATTTGTTACACGCTCTACTTTTTCTTTTAGTCGTTCAATTTTCTGTCCTGTTACTTTTTTTTTTTCCTGAAGAAGGCTAGTAGACTGAAAGTTTGATTTGTCTTTCCTTTTCCTTTTGTGTTCTATGGTATCATTTCTGTATTATTTCTTACATCAGGCTTTGCTACATACAGCTTTTTCTTTTTATCACATTTTGACTCAACTTCAAGCCTTGCTGCAATCCCACAGAATTTTCTGTGTTTTCTTAATAATGCATATATGTATTATCTGTATTTTACAGTTGTGGCTTCAAGGTTTCTCAACTTTGTTCTCCGCTCCCTGTCACAAGTGTGGTAGATATCTCCAGAACAACATGCCTCCAACCTGGCGAGATTTTCGCAGTCGAGAACCTTTCCATGATGTATGCCGCATGTGAATGTATGCTGGGGATGGAGGGGGTGATGTGTGTATCATGTATGTGTGTGTGTGTTTGGAAAGGGAAGGAGAGAGGTTTCACTAAATGCATGAGAAGATATTACATTTTTTATACACGAGTGGCTGAGCTGATAAGATGAATGTGTTCATGTGTATGAACTCTGACATTTAGTAACCAGTGATGTGATTTCTTGACTTGATGAAGTATTGTCTTTGAGGTCCTTGCTTTCCAAAGAAGTAAATTGTGTCCATGTTATGTCAAAGAAATTTACTCAGGTTTGCCTTATGACTTTTACTGTTTGGTACCATCCATTGTGACAGACAATTAAAGCTACTAAGATATTGGTGCAATGAAATGACCGTAAGATGGAGATGTTCATATGCAACCTCTATGCAAGAGAACAAATGCTGAAGCAAATTATTTGAAATGACAAAGAGAGGAATTAGTTAAATTCAAATGAGGGGGGGGGGGGGGGGGTCATATTTGCAAGTTCTAGATTATCTGTAACAAGTACACTTTGAACTTATCTTGGAGCATGGTATGTGTTACCATTTCAGAAGTTTCCATTGTGTGATATGATTATGAGGGGCATTATTGTGCATCAGTATATGAATTAAGTCAAAATTCAATTACAAGATTATCAGACTGTACTTTTGATTTCATTATTTCAGAAGGGAATAATATTACACTGAGCAAGAATGTGTCTTATATTTATATATAATATTGAGAATGTAACACCAGTGTCTTGAGTGTAACCTGAGCACATGGAATAAATCATTGCTTTGATTATCTTGGTCATGGTGAGATCTCATAGGAAATGTGGGAAAGGAAACTACAGGTATAATCAATGTCAAGACTTGGTCAGAGTGGTGCTGTTATGTGAGTGTTTTATTTTGAAATTTTTAGAAGTAATGCTTTTTTATTATGGCAGGTTTTTATGCTTTGATGTGCAGTTCAGAATAGACAAAATTTGAAAGAAAAAGATTGGAATGTTGTTTGTATGATGGCAGGAGAGGAAGATGCCTGGTGTATGCAACAAATGTTAATTTTTTGTTGTTGTTGTTGTCGATGTGTTTTTTTTTTTTTTTAAACATTGCATTCAATAAAAGGCATGAACTCTGAAAACTAAATATGCGTCAGCTTTTTGTTTGGAAAAGCATGATCACATCATTCTGTGTCGGCTTTTTGTCATTTATTCTGACATTCTTTGATTATTTTCTTTATTTATTTTGTCACTGGCCATGATTTTTTTTTTTGTGTTATGAATTACGTTTTTTCAAACTTATTATGATTCATCATTTTTAATAATTACGCAGTAGCTGGGCAACTTTGGAAACTGTTGAAATGTCAAAGTATCATAATCTCTGTGTTTTGAGATAAAAATATGATGGAGGCACTTAAATATTCCGCCTAGTGCTGTGGTAGGTCTTTTAAATAGTTTGACTAAAATTCATTTTAAGAAGAAAACCCAACAAAAAGATTAGTAGTGATCTGAAGTGCAGTCCTTCGATTGGAGGGAAAGGAGATTTGGAAATCAGTGTATGCAATTTATGTATGTTTCGATTAGTTATCCTACCATAGCAATATATTATTTTGAAATAATAGATTTTCCTCTTCTGAAATAATGGGAGTGAGTGGGTGGGCAGCAACCTTGTTTGGCTGAATACAGAGCGTTCATATTCTTTAAGTTCCAGCACCAAACAAAAACAAAACAAAAAAATTGTTTTTAAATAATTAAGTCTGATGTTTGCTTGATACTTTGGGGCAAAATGTCTTTTTTCAGTTTTTACTCCAACAAAGTCAAGTCATCCATCCGAAGATGATTACATACATCTAATTGAAAAAAAAGAAAAAGCATTTATACATGTATAATTCAGAACATGAACCCATTTGAAAATGAGCGCTAATGAACTAGTCTAGAGTGACCCCTATAGGCCTGAAAGCACATTGGGGCTTTTACTGGATATTTTTATAGATCTGTTTCCATCACTGACGTACCAAAGTGTGAATTTCGTGAGAAGGAATCTTTGCTTGACACATAACCGACGGTCAACAAGGCGTGCTCTGCATAATGCGGATATAGACCAAAATTGTCGTATCTCCAGGTTTGTGAATTGGGGTTCATAATGGCAATACTGCAATAATGACAAACTGCCTCTTGCAATTTTTTCGTTATTCCACTATCTTTAACCAGTTCCAAGTTACAGAGAAACAGTATTGTTGTATCTCCCTTAAAAATGAGATCATTGAGACTGAGAGTAAAATTGTAGTATTTCCAGTAAGCTCCCATTCTGATATCTCCGATTTCAGCTAGTTGAATGACCAGTTTATGAACAAAACTGCCTTTAATGGTATTCAGAGAATTCATCTCATCATAATACATGTACATGTACAAGTAACAGAGAGTGGGGTGAATGTCAAGCTTGCATAGGAGATTGGTGGGGAAGCTGTCCAAAAGACATTCCTCAAGAGGAGCAAAACACTGAGCACATTCAAAGACTGCAGTTTGCAAGGCAACAAGCCTTGTGGCATTGATGATAAAAAAAAGCAGACCTCATAAAGCTTGCTGAATATTTGCCCGAGGACTGCAGGCACTTCTATGACATACTCTAATCTTGTTCCCTTTCTTACATGATGACTACTTACTACAGTAGTCATTTTGGGATATGACTTGGTGTTATGTGTTTCTCAGGTATTATCTGCTAATGTTTTTGATGATAATTTCACCGATGAAATACTTCTGCCATCGGTCTGGTGAGGTGAATGAATCAATTTGTTATTGTGGCTGTCGGGTTACATATATCTGTTTCTTATGTGAATTTTTTTTTTTTACTGTAACAGGACAGATGATTGTAAGAGAGCTATTTCGGTCCTATTTTCTTTCTTTAAATGTGTGTAATAAATTAAAAACTGGTCACTATCCTTACTAACCTTAAAACACACTTTTCTAGGAGAAATTTAATTTTCTAATTAGTGCTTTTATTTAACTAAGCTTTGTGTGGATGCTTTTTTTGTGACTGTCTTAGTTTATTTCTTTTATTGGTTGTACGATTGTGTGGTTCAGTGCTATTGATGTAATATTATTTTGATATCCCTGTTTGTAGAGTGATGTAAAAATAAATGTTTAATATGATTCTTAACTGTGAAGCGCTATGGGCCTGCCATCCAAAGTAAAAGGGTTGTAAAAATTCAGTTATTTTCATCGGTATTTTTAAAACTATCCTTAAAATTCACAACCCAAGGTTGTTGTAACTCCATTAAATTATCCGATTTGATCTCATGTGTTGAATGCAATAATGTCGTATCTGACGTTGGTGTTTGTAATTTGATACTGATGTATGTCAAGCCGTACATGAAATGTTCTCTGAGAAGGTCTTAGCAGTAGATTAAAAAATATGGCACTTCTGCCTTCTATGTGTAACCAACAAAACCAAGCCAAAAATAAAAAAACAGTTCTTAGAGTTACACCACTGGCAAAATGCTTTCTGCAAAATTGTAGTAAGTCCCCCCAAAAAAGGCTGATAAAAAACGTTAATTTTGTTATATATGATTATTGAGCGATAACAATGTTCCGTAATAAATGCACTGACAAAAAAACAGATTCTGTATATCATTCCTGATTTCCAGGCCATTTTTGAAATTTAAAGTTGAGTTTCTGAAAAACAGGAAGTTTGGATATACAACAATATAGGCCTCCCCCCCCCCCCCCCCCCCCCCCCCATGGACTTTTAAAAATATACGTAGTCTTATTTACTATACACCGTCATCAGCGATTGTCCGTGTCCGCTGAAATAAATATAGAAATCACGTGACAATCATATGATATGTGTTGCTTTGTTGCTACTTTCAAAATGAGCATGGATGGTGCTGCATGGGCGACGCTTATCTTGATAAATCTCATCTGCTGTCATGCCCACTATCGGGGGCCCAGTGGTGATTATGTTACCGAGAAACCATTAATTAAGACTCAAGGCCAGCCATGGCCCATGCCCCAAACATACAAACCATCTAGCACAGTTATAGCCTTGGATGCCGCAAACTTCAAGTTTATCAATACGGGGGTTGACTGTGAACTGTTGGCGGATGCGTACGAAAGATATGCAAAGACAATTTTTGCACTGCCAAAGTCAAGGTAAGATGTGTTGTTTTATGGGTATGCGCATACTGTGTTATTCAAGAGTTGCTATAGTTTTTAAAGTTGTGCTGGAGCCTTTCGTTCAAGCAGGCGTGCACCAATAGAGTACGTAGAACCCAATAAATATCAAACAATTGAAATGTTACTTCATCAATTGGCATTCATTTAAATTCTTCAAGAAAATAACCCCTTTCCTACACCATGCACTTACTCTGTCATAAACTACCGAAACATAATTCTCTGTCACTGTGTTTCATATAACACATAGATCTAGTTCTGAGTGTTTTATTAGTTATTGGCATAGAGGGGATAGCAAAAATACTCATCACGATGAAGTATTCCAAAAATCAATGAAATTTGCATTCTTGTCCTATGCATTGACAGTGCTGATCAGGTAGCTAAATCAAAATATATAAAAAAAAGAGGAAACGGTAATTCAGGCCGAGTAGCCCATTCATCCCTAAAATTTATTTTAATGCAGAGCTAGACATGGAGAACATTTTTATTGAAACCAATCATCATATTCTTTTTAAAAAGGCTTTCAAGAAGCTCAAACCTTAAATGTTCATTCCTAAAACCAAAGTGTCTCGTCCTACGTATCCACGTACCTTAATGCATGTGCATGTAATCACATTGATATCATAAAACAACAAATATACTTGCCAAAAAAGTTGCAAGGAACTGTTGCCCTGCCAGAGTAGGCCTACTGAAATGTTGTTCTTGGTCTGAATGTTCATCTCAACTTCGCAGTTGTCTCAGTGTTTGTTGGTCTAGCATATGTATTGAAATGAAAGTGTCCACTGAGTGAGACTTTTTTTTTCAAAGTAATTAAATTTTCTAATAAGATAAGTATAATATCTTATGCACTGTTCTCAGATTATCCAGCAACTTTTTTGACAACTTTTACTACCCATCACTGAGCCTCAGGACTGCATTTATTTGATGTTAGTAGTTCATATCAGTCACACATTTTTCTATAAGGCCAGGCTTCAGCTCAGTGAATGACATATGTAGTTCCAAGTTTCATCTTATATTCTGTTCATGGAATGATGTTCGGTTCTGCAGCCATTTGGAGAGAAGGTGCTTATTATAAAATACAAATATATGTAAATTGTGAAATTCTAGGCGGTATTTGTCAAGATTAATTTGGGTAAGTTTATGGGCGACTGAAAAGTTCTGCCTCCTACATGATTATTCCTACTGTAGATAAGACACTCGCATGAATCACATATCTGTGAAAGCTTAGAATGTCCTTTATGAAGTTGTAATTACTTTTCCATATATAGTCACCATCATTTGCCACACACGCGCCAATGTCGGACAGGCTGTTGCATCGCATTGGCGAAAAAATCAGTTTTCTTATCTTAGAACCAGCGGTCTGCTTGCACGTGAGGATCATCATCGTAAAGGTGTCCTTTCAGGTGCTCCTCAAGCTTTTCCTCCACAGATGAGACTTGGGCACATCACAATCCAGAAAAGAAACAGCAGTCTTGGGGTTCAAGCATAAGGACTCACCTCACCCAAGTCACAGCTTCGACTGGAAAGGTGTGGATGTCAATTTTTTGGGGACTGGCGGTATAGTCCACTCAGAATTTTTGGAACAGGATAACATTGTCAATTTTGACCAGTATGTGGAAACCTGAAGAAACTCCACACATGCTTGAAGAGGGTTCACCCGAAAAAGATGCCATTCTTCAGCATGGCTATGCTCCTCTGGAGTGGAAAAACGCAGCATGCACTGCAGCACCTCAAATTTCTTGAGATCACCCGCCGAACAGCCCGGATCTTGCATCTTGGGACTTTTTCCTTTTTCCCCAAGCCTGAGGAGCACCTGAATGGACACCATTACAATGATGACACTCAGGGGCAAGTAGATGTGCTCTGCTGGTGCCGAGATAAGAGACCTGATTTCTTCGCAAGAGCCTATCTGACGTAGGCATGTGTGCATAGGAAGGGATGGTGATTATGGTGAAATGTGATGACAGTACTCCCTTGGGGACTTTCTAAGCTTTCATCAGTTAAACAATTCATGTGAGTGTCTTGTCTATAATTGAAATAATTATGCAGGAGGCAGAACTTTTCAGCAACTCCTTGTAGTTGTTCAGATCTCTTCAGCTTTAAGGCAAATCACTTTAGCTTCAAGATAGATGTATGTAGCAAGAGGGGATGAAGAGAAGAGCCACTTCAGCATTCTTATTCAGTGATACTGAAAATGCGGTGTCTCTGTTAGTTTTACTGTTTGGCCCTGTTTCAGAACCAGGCAGAATGAAATTGCATCTCTTCTGAATATTCTGGAAGTGAACTCTACGAAAGGATGTGAAGGAGGACCCAGTCTTCAGTCGGATGAATCCTGTATGTATCCTATAATTCTGCCAGTGTGATTCTCTTTATACTATTTGTTACGAGGGGCAGTGCTTTACAGAAAGATTGCATGTGTAGATGGCATATTATTCTGTTCTGTTCAACATCATAATGGCACAGTTTTCAAGACATTCACCCTCATTCATAACCTCTGCACAATGACCAATTTATTGAAGTATTTTGACCATGTTCTTCATTTTTGTAAAAAAAATTTTATGCACCCCGGTTCTGCTCCCAGAATGGTGTCACGGGCTGGGTTGCCTTCAATGATGACTACTGTACATTTGTACATGTACATGACTGATGCTATTATTGAAGAGGGTTTCACAACTGAGAACGTATAACATAATGAAACTGGTGTCCTCAGCAACATACAAGTTTTTTTTGTTGTTTTTTTATCTTATAGGCCTATCTTCTGTGTAATGTGGAAATGGATTATAACACAGTTTACCTTTTTAGTTTTAGACAGCCTGAGCATTTGCTCCACCTAGCTTATTTAGCATCATGCTGATCCTTTATGTTCAGTGGTTTTACATACAGAACACTTTTGCAACAAGTGGGTTCACATTAAAAATGCAATTAGGCCACAATTTTCAAGTAAGCAAAAGTACACCTACAAAAGTAAAATTTCAACACTATACTCGAACCAAAAAGTTTTTTTTTCAAATTGCTATGAATGATGTGTTGCATATTCACAACAGCTGTCACAGGCTTTACCAAATATTAATTCAGTTCGGCTGTGAAAAAGCTAACACAAATGTCAAATTTCAGTTTACAGAAATGCTATTGAAGTTATATGTTTGTATTTTTTGATGTCCATAAACAAACCACCATACTGAACATCTGTGTTGTTCATGTGATGTAACAAATCAGAAATCATTCTGAAGATGATATTTCAGACTATCTAAAGTAGATGGAATGTCATTTGTCTGATATACACAGATACCTTGTCTATATCGCCAACTGGAGCTGTTCTTACATCAAATGAAGTATGGGGTGCCATCAGAGGTTTGGAAACCTTCAGTCAATTAATTTATAGGCTAGGTACTGGAGAGGTGAGTTGTAACCTCTCTATTTTCTAGATTCTTGCACAGGTCTCTATAGATTTATTCAAGCAGCTCTGTCCCTAAAGCTTAAGCTCACCAAATCCTGGCCATCAATCAAAAACAGCATCATGGCATTTGTCTAGAGACATTATCAGAATGCAAGGTGACAAGTTTTCATTTCATGATCCTGCCTGCTGACCATTTTGTCTACAGTAATGCTCAGTATACAGCTTTTTTATTTTCAGTCCAATGCCATAAAGAGTAAGATGTTATTTAAAAAAAGCTAAATCTCTGAATAAAAAACAAAAAAATTAAACTTCTTCCTGAATTTATACTCCATGGTGTTAGATTTTTCATGGTCATTTCATTTGTGATGTCAAGAACTTTACCCATAGTTTTTCTTTGAACCCCTCACTGCACTCAGGACATATGCTGTACATCCTTAAATCAATAGAGAGAGTGCACTGTTCAGCTTACTTACAGCAGAGAAAAGCATGTAGCAGCAAAAGGGTTAAAATATTATGAATTTTTTCATCTCAGTTTTAATGCATTTTCATCGCTGTCATTATCCAATAGACTTTTAAAGCAGACAGTATAGTTTAACAACATTCTTTTTTGTCTTTTGAAAGTTGAGCTGCTTTCTCTTTTGTAAATGCAGTTTAAGTTATGCAAAACTTTGAACTATAGATAATGATGATATTTTAAACATTTTGTTCTCTTAGTTTACCATCAATGCTACGGAAATACAAGACTTTCCACGATTTAGTCACAGAGGTGTTATGCTTGATACTTCCCGCCATTTTCTGAAGAAGGACTATATATTCAAGAACTTGGTATGTTTCAACATGAACTTGACTTAGTAATTAATTATATGAACTAATATTTGGTTTCCTCAGCATATCCACATAGGTCTTTTATTTTAACGTAAAGATGGTTAACCTGTGAAACTACTGACTTTGGAAGAAATGTTCGCTCTACTTGTTTTTGGATGTCTTGCTGCCTATAAAATTGGGTAAACAATGTGCCCATCTTCACTGATGAGGTATTGCTTAACCTTCTAGCGTCCAGGGTAGCATACTTGAAACAGGTCACCTAGAGTCTTTTTATTTTATTAACAAATAATTTTTCCAATAAATATTTACAACTTTGCAATAATGAGACTATATAAAATCAGTACAGCATATTATTTCAGAAGTTTTGGAATTGGCAATTTTCGTCTGGGCACTGAAGGGTTAAGGCAGTGCAGTTACAGATATTAAATTACATTTGCAACCTACAGTTTATAAGATAAAGTATATGGCTTTTCTCCTCAGGATGCAATGGCCATGAATAAATTCAATGTATTTCACTGGCATATTGTTGATGATCAGGCATTTCCCTACTCCAGTCAACGGTTTCCCAATCTGAGCAAAATGGTGAGGAGACCTTACATGAGACCTTACTTGCATGCTTATTTACATTTCTGAGAGTACTTTAGACAATTGCTGATTCAAATCTACTCTAAGGCCCAAAAGAGTTGCTTGTGTTGCTTGCTTGTTTACAGCCTGTCTATCTGGCTGATGACCAAGTGACTTGATGATTGAGGGGGGTATCAGACTCAGCCGGAACGTCACAGCTAGTTGCTGCTAGCCAAATGCACACCTCTCAAATAATGACAGAAGCTGGCTGCGACTGACTGGCCTTAGTATGATACCTACTACTAAGAAAAATATAGGAAATTATAGTGTGCACTTCTTGTCTGCCAGCAGCTGACTGTGCCATTTTTGGCTTAGTATGATATCCCTGTAAGTGGGTCTCAACATCAAGCAGCATCTTTGAGGTTTTTAAGCATATTACTTACATTTACCTGAAGTGCAACTTTTTAAAGATATTTATATAAACATTAATCATTCAACTCAAAGGAAAATAACATCAAATGCACTTCTGAATGTGGTTATTTGATCAGTCCTGCTTTTATATGTACAGAGTAAACTTAACATACACTTTGACTGATAATTTCCTTTTTTTTTTTTATGAGTTCAAAAAGTAGATATTATAATTATGTTGTCATCAATGCATGTAAGAAATTAATAAAATTGACTAGCCCTTGATGATGGTATTATCAAGATTCACATGAGTAGTCGTCATAAAGTTAAAGCTAAAGAAGATCAAGTAATCTTAAAGATGTCCTTAACTGATAGTGGCAAAAACTACATGTTCTAGTTTGGTGATAGTGATTGTCATATCAGTGAAATTCGTGGTCAGCAATTTAAAAGTAGATTTTAAATTCTGCTTGTCATACCTTCGTATCATAACCTAATTAACAACTGAAAAGTGTTAACTGGGAACAAGTGTTCTGCTCTAAGCAGTATGTTGCTAATATTTAATAGTAGACTCTTAGAACGTATCCAAAAGGCAGAATTGAAATTTTCAAGTATTATATATTGTACACCCCTGCGACCATTTCAATGATATCAAGTAACCCAATATCAAACTATTTACCTGCCTCAATGAAGAGCTCAAGACAAGATAACCTAAGATTATATCATGTTTTTTCAAGTTCTTTTCTGTTTGCACAGGCAAAATTTGTCTTCCTTTGTCATTGAAGAGCATTAAAACATCCCATGGATAAATTAACATATTGTTATCACTGACGGAGAAAAACTGAAAAAGTTTACGAACTGTATGCCAGTGGCGTCCTTTTTTGACACATGGCTTAAAAGCCGTGCAAGTAGTGGACAGTGGAAGCTGATTTATAAATTTGCTTGTTCAAAAATGGAGACTACCCAAGAAACATTCTGACTTAACATTTCCTGTTTTGAGGCTTTGCAATTGAATAGCATATGAAGAGTTTACACAGCATTATACCAAAAATCAATGGCATAAAACTGCACCTGAAAGATGTGTAAAGTGTTAATAATTATATCACTGGTCTATAGTGTGAACGCCGCTGTCTGTAATTTTCCTATTGGGGACTGCTTTTAGTTTTATGTAACATTCTTACATGGTTATTCAAGAATACCTTTACAAAACCTTTTTTTTTTTTTTCGTTATACCAGGGAGCTTATGATCCTGAGACTCATGTGTACACACAAGATGATGTGCAAGACATTATAGAGTATGCTCGTAAACGTGGAATCAGAGTGGTTGTGGAGTTTGACTCACCAGGTAATAAAGGATGAAATTGTAGATTTGATATTTTACTATTATATGATGTTTAGCTTTTTAAAAATTCATGGGTTTATTCACATTTTTACTTATTGATTGATTATTCATTACTTCAGGTTCTTATTAAAAGCGTGAAGTCATTGTAAGAGCTCACCACTCTCTGAAGTTGAGAGACAAAGTATTTTTATTATATTTAATAACAAAGTCTAAAAATATTGCAGGGATGGTCTTTAACTACATGACATAGGTGGAACATATCCCTCAATTCAAATGAAGTAAGCTTGGCTGTCTTTGGGAGTGAAAAAAAGAACCAATGGAATATCTCTGTTGTGAAGCTGTCCTGAGTTTTGCCGCTTTTCTGCACAGTGACCTTAGCTGTAATTAAAGGATATTCACATTACTGTTTAGTTTACATCAGCAAAATTGTGATAAGGTGGTGATATATTGTGTAAGGAAATCTAGGCGCATAACTCAGGTGTACCAGTTATTGATGTCATGAAAAGCAACTTGTTATTTGAAGAGTATAATAATGCATTATGAGTTATTATTTAATTTCCAGAAAATAAAGTTTATTGTTGTATGAGAATTTTTTGTCATAATCACTTAATTAAGTACAAGTGCAAAATTTAAATGCCTGACCAGGCTGCAACATGGTTGATTAATATGCACATTTAAGCATGTGCTCATCTATTTGTCCCCTTGTAGGTCACACCCTATCGTGGGGGAAAGGTCAGCCTGGTTTGCTCACTGAGTGCTATAGTAAGGGAAAACTCACTGGTGAATATGGTCCCATTGACCCAACACTGAATACTACATTTCCTTTCTTGGAACAGTTTTTCTCTGAGGTTGCTCAAGTTTTCCCAGATCAGTATCTGTTTTTAGGTGGTGATGAAGTGGATTATAAGTGCTGGTAAATACTAGAAATACATGTTTATCAAATATGTACAGTGAATTGCATTATTCATTTAATATGTTGCTTTTTTGATAATACTACTTACATTGTTGCTGGAATGTCCTTTTTTTCACCATCAAATGTTTCCAAATGCTTCTACGACCCGAAAAGACGGGAGAGAAAATATGTCCTCACTTTATCAGAGAACCTGGGTCTCGTTATTCAAATTTAAAAGGATCAATTTAATAGTTGTTTGAAAAAATATAGTAGCCTACTTAGGTGAGCTGTAAATGTTTTTAAGGATGAGACAGCAAACTTGTCTTCTACCACTACCAGATCGCGGGTGCATAAATTTAAAAGACAATTTTACATCATAAATATTTCGTGGAAAAAGAAATTATTACTCAGAGTTTGTCATATTATGAGACAGAATTTCATCCTTCATGTCTATGAGATGAAAGTTGAATACATGTATTAATTTCTGGAACAGCAGTTGAAAATACAGTATTTTTATTGGATATTATCAGAGTCAAATGCACTGTAATGACTAATGGTTATTGCCACAAGGCCTCTGTTCTCCTAAGCCTTTTTAATGTTCTCTTTTTCAGGGAAAGCAATCCTGGAGTTCAAGAGTTTATGAAAAAGATGGGATATGGTAAACATTACTACAAACTTGAAGATTACTATATTCAAAAGTAGGTGCTTCCTTGTGTCAAAACTACCCGATCTACCTAATTGCTAGTTCTGAAACAAAATCCATTAATACTTCGGTCCAACATACTATTCAAAAGTCTGTCAGTTCCTTCTGAGAACATGTCAGGACTAGAACAAAGGAATTACAAGATCTGCTTTCTCTTGAAGCAGCAAGGGAATGTATATCAGATTAAACCAGAAGCAAGACCATTAGACATGAGTTTAAGTATTTGTGTTGTTTGTTATTTTTTCTTTTCAGAGAATTCTTTTGCACCATTTTTAACATTATTGATGAAGGAGAGAGAATCAGGCATCATTTTGTCATTGTTTTAGTTTTTATAATTGTTTCAGAACAAGGAGTTTTTTTGTTTTATTTTTTATTCTGTAAATGTTTTTTTTTCTTCTCACAGATTATCTGCTATATTGTCATCAGTGAAGAAAAGCTACATGGTGTGGCAGGAAGTAGTCAACAGTGGTGGACAGGTATAAATAATGCTGTATATACTACATAATGTGAAGACCACAGTGGTAAACAATTTGAGTCATACTTTTCCTAATTCTGAGAAAAAAGTATAGATCTAACCCTTATTGTTTCATTATTATGCATTCTGAGAGAGAGTGTATTTCCATGAACTGTAATCGTTTTTTGTTTTGGTATTTATTTCCTGAGATGGAATTTTAGCACTAGACTTATTTGCCAAAGCAGTTGTGAAGCACTCAAGGGAAATAGTCCACAGGTCGCACTCAACACTTTTGAGGTAGAGCCAAAAATAGATTGACAGGGACTTCCCGGTGTAGCAGGCCAGATTATACCCCCGCCAGACTATACCCGGGGTTAAACTGGCCTAGCCCAGAATATCCCCCGGGGTATATTCTGGGCTAGGCCAGTTTATACCCCGGGGTTTACTTTGGGCTAGGCCAGACTATACCCCCCCAGTCCAGATTATACCCCCTACTTCTTTTTTAAAACAAGTCAAGACCGCAGTTTATTTCAACTTTAGTTTGAATTGTCCATTATCACTGTCATCAGATATCATATTGAAGCATACATTTTTGACTCTTGTAAATTATGATACATTTAAAAGGAAATAAACATGCTTAAAAAGCATTGATATACAAAAGGATTGAAAATCCATTGAAACTGGTATGATTAAACTTTAACACTAATTTTACTTGTGTCCGTTGGTATTATTATTGTTTTGGTTTCTTTATAATTAGTTGTCCATGAGTTAAACATGTATTGTAATCTTTTTGTTTGGCACCACTAACATATACTTAGTGGCAAGGTATGAACTAATTATAAGACTCATAAGTGTAAAGTTATCTGAATCTTATTATAATTTTTGAAAATCAGAAATATGCTTGATATGTCGGAACAATTAGATCTACATACAAAGTTACACTGATGCAGAGAGAAAGGCCAGGAAAGAATACATAGAGAAAAAAACAACAACATTTTAACAACTGAACTGGCAGATGGTGCAATTCCATCATCCAGCAGACATTAAATACTTCACACAAAACTAAATACATACTAAAATTGTTTCACATAATGAATTTAACCTGTCCAGATCCACTTGAAACGTTACAGAATGCTAACCAGTAATATACAATAATAACAATAAGAACACGAAATCATCTTATTTACTCTTGAAAATAAAGAGAATATAATCAATATCAGAATCACCATCATCTTGGAATAATACAAAAATAAGAGGGAATATAAGAATGACCTACACATCATTCTAGAATCTATAGGCAGCAATAATATATGTGTGTATGTACCAAGTACATGTAAAAGAAAATGTGTTAAATCTTTTCAACTATTCAAGTAGAACTGGACTGAAAGCTTTAGCGAAGTAGCTTTGATTATCATGTAAAATGACAGATTAAATCCACTGAGACAACAGCGCATTGCAGAAAGTAATTACAGTATGTTGTGGCAAAAATTCGATGGATCATGTTGCATGAACATGTCTTGTTAGTAAATTCTTTGATAGCGTATTTGTAGAAATGTATACATTTTATGTAGCTCATGGTTTAAGGCACTGGATTAGTTTCACTCACGTTCGTTGGCATGTTGTAGTTGTTTTTGTAGTTGGTTGCCATTGAGTAACATTTGCACGGTACTGTTTGTTTGGCGCTGACATACACTTAGTCCCAATGGATGAAATAATTAATGGACTTGTAAAAATGAAGTCATTTTCAATATTTTTTTGTGTACAAATACAGTTGTTAAATCCTTTGGCAAGGGACGTGTTAAGCTTAGGAAGGTAAAGACGGACAAGGTCTTTTTTTTTTAATTATTATTATTTCACTCGCGAGTGACATACCCTTATTCACTATAACACATAGGTTCAATCTTTCAAAAGCCTTGCAAACTAATCCAGTGTCTTAAACCGTAATGTACATGAAATGTATATCTTTCTACAAATAACCTATCAAAGAATGATACTCACTAACAAGAAATACTGTTAATGTAACATGATCCATTGAATTTTGCCTCAACATGCTATAGATCTAATTACCTTTTACAACGCACTACTTTTGTTTCAGTGGACTTACTCTGTCGGCCTACACAACTGTCAAGGCTATTTCACTAAGGCTTTCTGTCAAGTTTTACTTGAATATTTGAAAAGATTTAACACGTTTTTTATATATAGTTGATACACATACATTCCTGCTTATAAATTCTAGAATGATTTGTAGGCTTACGCTGCCATTTTTACACTCCCTCTCATATCTTGCAATTTCCAAGATGATGATGATGATTCTGATATTGATATTTCTCTATATTTTCAAGAGTAAATAACATGATTTCGTGTTCTCATTGTTATCATTATTGCTGGTTAGCATTCTGTAACGTTTCAAGTGGATCTGGACAGGTGGAGTTCATCAGTCGCAAACATTTAGTGCCTATTTAGTTTTATGTCTGCTGGATGATGGAATTGCATTATCTGTCAATTGGATTATCATTATGTTTTGTTTTTTTTTCTGTGTGTTCTTTTCTGGCCTTTTCTCTCTACGTCATTGTAACAAAAAATACAATGCATGTTTTACTCATGGCCAACCAACTATCAAAATAATAATAATAATAATAATATCATCAACACACACGAGTGAAATTAATGTTGAAGTCTAATCATGTCAGTTTGAATGGATACTCAACTCTTTTGTATATTAGTGCATTTTAATGCATGTTTGTTCCTTCTAAAATGTATCATGATTTACAGGAGTCGAGAATGTATGTCTGTACACCAAAGTAAACTAAGGCTGAATTAAACTGTTATTATTATTTTCTCTAAATTGCATTATGACTTGTTAGGGTCAAGAATGTGTTCATGTTTGTATTAATATGATATCTGGTGACAGTGATGAAAAACAGGCTGAAATAAACTGTGGTCTTGACTTGTTTTAAAAAAAAAGTAGGGGGTATAATCTGGACTGGGGGGGTATAGTCTGGCCTAGCCCAAAGTAACCCCGGGGTATAAACTGGCCTAGCCCAGAATATACCCCGGGGGATATTCTGGGCTAGGCTAGTTTAACCCCGGGTATAGTCTGGGCGGGGGGTATATTTTGGCCTATTACACCGGTCTTATATCAGTTTTCGGCATAAATAGATTCCTGAATCATTTCTTTATGCCTGGGCAAAAGGATTTTAACGAATTCCACCTAAAATTTGTTGGGTTTTTTTTTCATCTTTTTCTGATCCAATCTAATAGTCTTTTAAAATTTATGTAGACTTTAGGTGTGTTTTCCCAAAAGTGACTTTTTCTACCTTGCCACTTTGAAATAGCCCTAACTTGGTCCATTTTCAACATTTTTACATGAAATAAAGAGGAAGCTTCTCAGGAAAGTTTGTACTTTCACAGTATACGCTTAGCTTAATTTTGAAAAAAACTGTCAATGTAGACCATTTCCTTAGAGAGCCCCACAAATAACAAAAAAAAATCTGTAAAAATGGACTCTTAAAGTTTTCCATTTTTTTTATCTTAGAGAGTTGAATGTGGAGTATTCGGCTAAATTCAACAGGAATGTTCATGTTTTTAAAATGTTGGTGACAGAATTTACAGTGCTCATGTGCTCATCTTTCTTGTAATTCAATGCTGCAGTCTTATTTTGTGCATACATATTGTCTGTTTCATGATGAAGGGGCAAATAGGTAACATTAATAACTTCTTATCTATTCACCCTTTTGTCATGAAATCGATTTGTGTTCTTCTGCAAAGTATGCTTATAATCTGGCTATATATCATGATCTAGATGTGACATGTCCAATATTGAAAATGACTTCAGTATTATAGTAATTGTTTGGATCATTTCAGGTGGCTAAAGACACAATTGTCATTGTGTGGAAAGATGGTACATTTTGGCAGATTCAAATGGATGATATTACAAGTAAAGGTCTTCAGGCCATCCTCTCAAGCTGTTGGTATCTCAACTACATCACCACTGGCAGTGACTGGCATAAATATTATGGTTGTGACCCTCAAGCCTTTCCAGGTATTTTCAAAATTGTATGCTCGCAAATCCAACCTGATTTGTTCCCAACCATTAAAATCAAATTTCAGCAAATTGTACAACCATCATGTCACTCATAATGAGAATATCCAAACCATTGTTTTATTTATGTCCATATTAATAATTTACAGTGGACCATCATGTTTAACGACACTGCTAGTAACGAGAACTTTGGCTATAGCGAGAACATTTTAAATCTCCGTTTTTTCTACTATATGAGCTATATATTAAAATCCTTGAATAAGGGCAATCGATAATCACAACACTTGCTATAGCGAGAGAATTAATTCTGAGTGCATACGGCAAATTGTGGGAGAGTGTAGCGAGTCTGACATATATTGTTCTTTGTCTGTTACTGCATGCCCATCCGTCTGGTCACCTCTCACTCAGGCCGACAATGCTTTCTTTCCTTACTGACCACGTGTCATGACAGCGCATTACACTACATGCAATCAATAAATTTACATTTGCCCGCCTGCCCACCCGTTCAATTATGTCTTGCGTAGGCCTAGCAAGCGTTGTCTACTTGCTGACCATATGCCGTGACAGCACTGTACACCACCACCCACGCAATCAATAAATTTATGCCCGCCCACCCGTCCAATCATGTCTTGCATAGATCTAGCACTCGTTGTCTACTTCCACCACCCACGCACACAATAAATTTACGCCCGCCCACCCGTCTAATCATCTCTCAAGATCTTGCTTGTACCAAAGAAGCTTTGTTTTCTTACTGACCGCACACTATGCTACCACCCAGGCAACCAAAAAATTTACCGGTAGTGATTTATGTGGATCAAAGACCGTGCTGCGAGTAATAATTATCACAAGTAGTGGCCAGAGTGCACGTGTCTGACAAAGCTACACAGTTGTAGCCTTCATGGCCAGCCCCCCAGTTTGCCCCAGTGAGTGATGAGTCATCCCTTTGAGCTGGCTGCACGTAGTGTGTGGTCAATGGGGAGAGAAAGCACACTTATTACTAGGCCTAAGCAAGAGATGGCCAGGTGGGGCCACAACTCGCAAGGCAATTATTACTTGTAGCATGGTCTTTGATCGTAATTGATCACCACGTGGCGTATGCTCTTTGTCTACACCGGGCTTCGTGACCACATGCCTACACTCGTCACAAACACGCGGCCAATCTGTTACTCGTCTGCCTCTAACTTTTGGATGTCTTTCTCGTAATTTGATCGAAACATGGCTATCGTCAGCGCATAAAGACAAAACAAACAAACAAACAAACAAAAAAAGTACCGAGATCTGCCGTCAGTTTGATACTACATATATTATGCAGGCCTACGTTGATCGACAGGACATGCCAACAAGAGAGGTAACCGTTATTTTTCATGGTTGCCTCTATTGTTAGTTAGCATGTCCTGCACATAATGGGGTATTTTAACCCCTTGCCTTGCCTTTTTGACGCTTTCCTGGAATAGTGAGACCTTTGGTATAACGAGACATTTTTGGTGGAACATAACCTCTCGTTATAACCAAGTTCCACTGTAGTATGAATGTTGTATCTCATAGGAGCTCTGGTTATGAAGTAGAGCTTTTTGTTACTGAGTTTGGTTTCAAGATTCACATAAATATTTCAGATTTTGCAGAGAGCTTGATGACCCTAAAGTAAATTGATCTACTTTTATCAGTTTTTTGTAAATAGTCACTGCAGTGACTTCTTGATGCAAAAGTAGATTAGCGATGTGTGCAGGTTTTGATGTCCATTTTTCCTGTTTTGGAAGTGGCACCTGTCTGACTTCAAGATCCACAAATTTTTAATAAATTATGTTTGACAGTAATTCACAGATGTGTCTGCAGTATGGATTTTAATGTTTTTGTAGCTTTGTGATTGTCATTTGAGGTAAAAATTCCTTACATTGAAAGAGCACCTGTATGTAACCTTCTGTGAAGATATTCGGTATCGATTATGAATCAAATGTTTATTAAAGTGACACCAATATGATTCAGATTCTGTGATAGCAGGTAACTGTTAATCTTGATGATAATCAAATTTATTTATGCCTACTTCAATGTGGATAAAATTGAAATCAAAGTTGGTTCAACAAGAATAGGTGGTGACCCATGTTCCTATTTGGAGTACTACCACAATACTGAATAGCCCTGTACTCCAGCCACTTTTTTGTTCTAGTTCTAGCATTGCTTTTTATGCTAGTAATTGTATTTCACACTTTTTGAAGCTGTGTGTATCCTTCACAGCTGCCATTTTAAGGGGGACTTTGAAGTATCACGTTGCCACTTGGGATTTTCCTGCTCAGTATGGTGAAGGGCCCGGATAGCTATCTCCAATGAGGGTGTAGATCTTGTAGGCACTCCTTTAAACCCATGGAAGTGGAAGAATAAACATGATAATGGAAGTACTGACATTTTGACAAGCAACTGTACTTATCAGTTTAAAGATATTGTTGTATAGTCTTTTGATATATTTTGGTAGAAAACTGATCATTTGTTTACTGTCATTTATATCATTCCTTTCCTTTCCTGTTAAATGAAAATTACAGTAAATCATTTTGCATAAATTTGTTTCATCAGGTAAAGAAGAACAAAAAAAACTTGTCATTGGTGGTGAGACAACCATGTGGTCGGAATATGTGGATGATACGAATGTCATCTCAAGGTTATGGTGAGAATTAAAAATTAAATTTCAAAATCCATCTAACTGAGACAATTAGGGATTTTCTAAGAGAAGCCTGTTAAGGAATGTATACTTTTCTTTTTTTCTGGCATTTGGCAGACACAGTCTTGGAAAGGGCAGTGAGGTTTTAAGATGAATCATTTAAGTGTATTTGTACTTCATCTCTCAACAGTCATGTCAAACAGTTATTGTGTGACAGTCTCTTCTTAGCCTTTGAGAACTGACTTGGATTTATGAATGATATGCATAATTTTTTTTTTCTCCTCTTGGGCTTGTACATGTGGAAAATAAATCCTATTGTGTGGTCATCAAATACTGGAAACCAGAATATTATTTTAGTTAGTTACAATCCTAAGTGTATAGGTTACTTGTATTTTTTAAACACATAATGCAGAAAAAAAAAACATATAGTGAAAACTTATCATTAGAATCCCAAAAATCATACATATTGTAGGTCGGCTGTTGGAACTATAACTAGGGACCGTAGAATAAGTATGTATACAAAGCCAAATAGGGAAAATACTGAGTTGTATTCACTGCTTAGTTCTCGCTTTCTGTGTAAAATACTTCGGTCCCGTAACAACAGCCTCAATTACAAGGTTCCAATATGTATGTTAAGTTTACCCCCTTTGATGTATAAAATACCATATATCTTGTGGAAATTGCATTAAAAAAACAAAATCCGTGCAAACAAAAAGCACCTTAAAGGAAGGCTAAGTTTGAAGTCACTTTTCTTTCAGGATTAAGAGGGCTAGTATTAAGATTAAAATAATTGTTAGATTGTTCAGGATAAATGGCAGCAGTCAGGACCACATTTTCCAGGCATCATGACAGATCTTCTGGAAAGGCCAAGTTTACATAATTGTCAGGCTGGGTCTCAGTCCAGGTCCTGCATGGAGCCCTGGCATTTCTCATAAAAATATCAAATCTAGAAGATTTAATTTTGTGGTGATTTCAACTCTGAGAAATAGTCATCTTTGAATTCTGTGGTCAATTCTTTTAGAATGAATGAGTTGTGGTTACTCATCTGCCATACATACAAAACATGAAGATAACAAAGTTCATAATGTTAAAAGTGAGGATGCCATAAGCAGGCTTGAAAATGAAACTTGAATGCTCGTAAAAAGAACAGAGAGCTAAACGTTTTACTTTTGAAGCATAAAAATGCTTAAATTTATTTAATTTCTCACATACATGTATTATGAAGATATTACTCTTATTATCAATAATCTAGTCTTGCCCAATAAGAAAAGTATAAAAATTGATTGATGTTTTCCGCATTCATTCATTGTTCTGAAGTTATGGCAGTCAAACTTTACAAGATTTTATTGAGATTTGTGAAATTTTGTTTTACATTCTCATTATTTCCCTCATATTAGGCCTAGAGCAGCTGCTGTAGGAGAGAGGTTATGGAGTTCAGCCAGTGTAAAAGATGTTGCAGCAGCTGAACCTCGAATTGCAGAACATAGATGTCGAATGGTCAGGTAACATTACAGGACCTCCATGTGCATGTTGTAGAAATGCATGAAGAATATTTATAACAAAGCTACCTTTATTACCTTACCCTAGTTGCCATGATTGACTGTGATTTAATGGGCTATAAAATTATTTTGGTAGGGTCTGTTTGCACCATGCAACTAAATTACTCACAGTCACAGCGGAATTTTTGTTGCCAATTAAGATTTTTGTGGCCAATTAGTTAAACCTCATCTTAATCTTGACCTTAAAACTTAAAAAAACTTCACTGTGCAGATGGAGCCCAATTTGGCCATTATGAGGCCAAGAGACACTCCGAACTATTTCATATAATCATTAGATTAATTTTTCAGTTTCATTCCATGTTCCGTGCAGTCATAAAATTGTAACCACAGACATTCAGAATTAAATGCATGAGCAACCTGAGCTATCTTTTTTTCTTGATTTCAGGAGAGGCCTTAGTGCTGAAGAACTTATTGGACCAGGCTTTTGCAGCGTGGAATATTAGAAGTCAAAGCAAGGATCAGCTGATCAGTACCATTGTACCATTGTTTACAGGAAACTATGGTTATTTAATATTTTTAAGTGCCATTTCTTTTTATTTTACGTAAAGTGCAGAAATAGTTGCTCAGTCTCTGTGAAACATTTAAAATTTTGTGATGTTACTAAGCAACATAAGCATTTCTCACGTCAGTGTTAGTTCCTATGTTTAGAATAGAACACATTTTCCAGAGGCTTACAGTGTTGCCATAAAATCTGAATTCATGTACCAGTTCTTGATGCTACATAATTCAGTGTAGCTCAGCATGGAAAAGATTACGTGGAAGCAACAAAAACATTTAGCAGGTCATGTCCATCAAATGTTGATCTAGAGTACATGTATCATTGTATTGTACGATGAGATTGTGATTTCATTTTTTAAAATAAATACAAGTACATACACTCAATTCCCTTTAGTAAAGAGAATTGTTAATATCATTTGAAATGCCTATTACCTTTTGTTGATAGTAAAAAACACTGCATATATATACTCAACTGGAGACCGCTGACTTTGTGAGAAAGTGCACTAGTTCCTTATTCTGTGATATGAAAAAAATGTCTTTCAGATTGTGTGGCTTTTACATGTGAAGCCTACGGAATGTAGGTTCCAAAATTGAGTAACATTGTTTATTTTAAAAACAAATACATGTAGTCTACATTAACTGAAAGATGTGCATTATACTATTTTCCTGACGCAAATTGTATTCATTTTTAGAAAATGAGATTTATATTGTTCAGTAGTAACAGTATACATTAGTCCTTTGCTTTTTAAAAAAAAAAACCAACCCTTTTCAATCTGTGTTACATAACAAAATTGTGCGGATGGTCTGAGTTCCATAACTGAGAGTATTGAATGAGGAACAAATCCAGGACCAGATTTTTTTATTAAAGATATTCATCATGAATACAACTATTTCCCAAAAAAAACTTCATGAAATCCAGCACTGCACAAGTTTTTTATGGTAAATTTTAATTTGAATGTTTTCCCACTTTCATAAGCAGTGCAGATCTCATCTTTTTTTAAATTTTATAAAAAATGTTTCACTGTGCGTGTATGTTTTGCTGTAGTTTTTTTTTTACAAAATATTATGTTTCTTTCCTTTATCACCTGCTGATTGGGTAATTTAAGACAGAACTGTTATTTGCACACACACAAAAAAAAAAGAAATTGGTATGCATTTCATGCTATCTACTTTTTTACTGTCGACATCTTATAATAATGAGAGCAGGGGGTAAACTGTCTGTGACGCTTATGCATTTCATGGCCATTCAAGCTAGACACTTGAAAGTTTGCATACCACCGTTTTTGATACTGCCGAGTTCCATGGCTGGCTTAGTTATTGCGTTTGACCACGTCTTATATTTTTTTTAATACTGTGAAACGCCTTAGTGTTTAAACCCGGACTAAATTCCTGGTGTAGTTTTTATGATTGTTAGAGTGTTGCGATGGGTGTAGCAATCGATACTCAGTATCGAAGGCTGTCATTTTGCGCAAACGTCTGCATGACGTCTAAGCATTTCATGGCCTTTAAAGCGAGACACTCACAAGTTTTGGTATATCTAGGCCTAGGCCTACTGTTTTTTATCCTGTTGAGCTGCATGGATGCCATGATGTATGTTTATATGATTGTTATGAATGGCGATTCCGCAACCTATTTACTGGGCGCTAGCAAATCCAATACACAGTATCGAATATGCCATTTCCTCTGAGCGTGGTCTGCTTGAAAGTAAACAAGACATGTGCGCAGCTTGATGCTGACAATGTTACACAGACAATGTTGTGTATACCCTGACGGGGTGGTCCTCCGCCCGTCCGCGCCAGTCAAGAAAACACACTAAAGAGGGGACTTTTGAGCGGGCTTATCAAAATGGTTGGGTTTAGTATTTGTATGGGGCAAAGAAAGAAGAAAGAAAGAACGAAAGCGCGGGTTATAAGAGGTCATCATATTATGTTTGTTAACTTTTTGGTAAGTGGCGCGGACGGGGGGAAGACCTTCCCCCTCAAGTTTTGCGATCATGATTGTCTGGTAAGCGAATAGTTTAAAAAACTCAGCATTTGTCTAACCTGTCTTTGCAGTCTGTCAATCACTTTTGTTTTGTTTGCCACTCACCGTTCGGAGAACGGGCACATTTACTAGAAGGGAGAATAAAGAGAAATATTATTGATCCCCCATAAATTGTTCTGTCAATCCGTTCTTGTAGTGTGACTGCATTTTGGTTTATCACAGAATTCCAGAAAGCATGCTCTTTACTTTCCCCTATCTATTTATTCTTGCTTTAATTACTGATTATCAGAATTTGGTTATGTATGGAAATTGACATGTTCATAAAAATAATGTCTTCCTGACATAATTTTTCTCAAACCGAATGGGCTCTGTTAAGCCAAATAATAAATCCTGAACGGGGGCAGGTGGCATGAATTTGCAACATGGAAGCATTGTGTTAAAAAGAACTGAAAAAAGACTGTGAAAAAATAGGTAAATTTGAAAAGGAAGCTGGGACTGATCTTCAGTAAAATGTGCACATTGCCCCTCATGAGAAAAAAAAAAATCCACAAAATGCGCACTTTTCATTTCGATTATTACATACATGATGCAGTAGCCAACATCTTGATCCACATGCACGTGCTTCTTGCAGTCTCTGAACAAACCAGCAGGCCTGCCTAATTATCTTATTCCACATTTCGTTCCGCTTGTACCTTATATAATAACCACCTCACCCTAGGTTATACATTAAAAAAATATATACAACTTGAACAATATAAAAAGGACCATAAAAGATGAGAGAGATTCATGTGGAGCAGATGAAACTTTCTGGGTGCATGTGTGATTTCTCATGGTAGAATAACTTCCATGTGGCATCGTGCTGAAGGCGATCAAGAGCAAGATTTATTATTACTGGAGGAGTGCAGGAAGGAACACTGTGGTATCATGAAATATAATTAGGCTGGGAAACAAAGTTTGGAGTATTTCAAAATAATAGAACTTTCTGCACAGATCTCATGCTTTCTCTTCACCTCTGGACATTACTGAAGTAGTCATGCATCACTTTGATGCAAGGCTGCCGTCAGATTCATATGGCAACATCCATGTTGTTTTCGATACATGTAATGTAGGCCTACATTGAAAGTTACATTTCCACAACACGAAGTCCGTATTTTCCATTTTTGTCGCCTTTTAATATTTTAACATATTTTTAGGTATAAGAATAAGATGTTGGAGTGGCAGTTCCAAGGCGACTCGTGACAAAAAAAACCATGATAAGATTAACGTACGTCGGGGGTCATTAGAGACCCCACGCCCTCTAAAATGTGCTCTCATTAAATGAATTTTAATTTCAGGAGCTCGGTACTCCATGTATTCCTCAATGACGTCATCGCCCATCGACTCTCATATTCAAAATTAAAAAGCATTGGAATCTTTGCTCACCAATGCACGTGCATTTCTACTACCCTTTCCCGTACACTGCGGGGTCTGTCCCGACCCCATGTTTTACATAGCAAAATATTCTTTACTAGATGAGTAGCATTTTATTTTCACCACTCGATGCCACGACGCAGTTCTATGCTGAGCTGTATGCTGCTCGCTCAACGGGGCTGACCATACACGTGATCCCTCAGTCAATGACAACTTTGCAGGACTGATGGACATGACATAACAGGTCAACGAAAGTGTCGAGGCCCAGAATATCTGATGCCATTGACTGGGTGATTGCTATAGACAAACAAACAAAAAAAAACTGTCAAAAATGTGTTAACTTCTAAGGAAACACAATTTCACAACTCCACAGCAAGTTCAAGGTGGGTAGGAGTACCACATAGAAGTAATAAAGCTCAGTATTGTATAAACATCCATATTTTATGGGTTGTTTTTTTTTGTTTTTGTTTTTTTTCACATGCACAATGTAATTAGTTTTTATTGTACTGGGCCTATTGTAAAACGCGTTGAGATGCCCTTTTCGACATTTCAAGCGCTATATAAATTTTTATCATTATTTTATATTATATATGAGTGAGGTACGAGAAAAGAATATTGCGATGTGGCTGCTGTGCACAGAGTTTAGGAACCGACCTGGTGATAATATAAGAACAGTAGCCTATACTGGGATGGGATGTAGCCTAGTATTATGGCGCCAGTGGACTAGTGGCTGGGCTGCCGGACATGAGATCGTGGGGTCCGGGGTTCAAATCCTTACCGGTGTAACAGGCCAAAATATACCCCCCGCCCAGAATATACCCGGGGTTAAACTGGCCTAGCCCAGAATATCCCCCGGGGTATATTCTGGGCTAGGCCAGTTTATACCCCGGTTACTTTGGGCTAGGCCAGACTATACCCCCCCAGTCCAGATTATACCCCCTGCTTTTTCTTTAAAAACAAGTCAAGACCACAGTTTATTTCAGCCTGTTCTTCATCACTGTCATCAGATATCATATTAAGACATACATGAACACATTCTTGACACCAACAAGTCATAATGCAATTTAGAGAAAATAATAATAACAGTTTATTTCAGCCTTAGTTTACTTTGGTGTACATACATAGGCCTACATTCTCGACTCCTGTAAATCATGATACATTTTAGAAGGAACAAACATGCATTAAAATGCATTGATATACAAAAGAGTTGAGTATCCATTCAAACTGACATGATTAGACTTCAGCATTAATTTCACTCGTGAGTGTTGATGATATTATTATTATTATTATTATTTTGATAGTTAGTTGGCCTTGAGTAAAACATGCATTGTGTCGCGATGTGGGTTACATGGGGATATTTCGACTGACACTCTTTCGAGGTCCGCTCCCACAATCGACGAACACACAAAAATAAATACTTGCACTCTAGAAACTAAATAAATCAATTGCTTTGATTTTTAGCAGAACTGTAGGGCAGTTTAATTACAGGAATTAATGTAACAAATATAATTATAAATATATATATCAATTCAAAGGCAACTGAATCTAACTAATGAAACTACAGCTTTTATAAAGACTAACGTATTCAATCTAACTACTTGCCGGTCATATGAGTTATATGGCAAATAGAATCCGCGCACGTGGCGACAGATTTAACAGTTTAAATTCTATTAATTCAATGAGACATGTTATGATGTGGACATTTCCTCTAGACACGCCATGGAGAATGCTTGTACAACCATGCGTTGTCTGGCGGTAGCTCTGAAACTGTCTTCAAAAGTAAGTAGAACGGTTCACTTTCATCATTACAAATTAGTATAGACTCTCACCATGCGGCCCTCACTGGGTGTGAGAGCGCTGGATGTAAACGCTGTGGGTTTATATCAAACCAAGTAGCTTAGGCTCTGGAGCTTTAAATCAGGCCCCTCACAATGGACTGCTCAACTGCGTCTCCATGTCCCTCATCTGGCTGAGGACTATCGCCGTCCACCTCGTAAATGGATTTTCTACATGTGGCCCAGAACTAAGTTCTGTATGGCCTTAAATACTGGACTGCATCTGCAGCTTACCGTCTAATTCCTGGATTGTGATTGGTGCAACCACTTCTAGCTCAGCTGCCGAACTGAGTTATTTTAAATAACAGCCCTACGCAACGACCTTGGGTCGACATCAAAGGTCGAATTACTTCAATACAATATAATATAAATTTTATAGCAATAAATTCTTAACATGTTCAAAACCCCGAGCTTTTACTCTGGATCACGGTTTTTCTGTACGTCAACAGACGTCTCAATAACATTTAATTCCTACTCACCCCTTCCCTCTTTACTACCCCTAGTTCAAAACACGAGATACAACAAGTGCTCAGTCATGCACACCTACGCTGTCCCTCTATCCTTCCCCACCTTCTGTCTATCTATCAGGGAAAAAACTGTTCAAAACACATTGTTTACGAGACCAGCTCAAGGCCAAGTTATGCTGGCTCGTACAATAATTACGTTTCTAAAAATTACTTACTGCTCTCGCAAAAATTTACTCTTATGAATTAAATCCGCTCTTGACACATCCCCCACCCCAGTGAAAACTTAGGGTTTGAACGACACAATGTGTACTAAAGTCATTAAGTCAGAATACATTTGGAAGCCATATGGAAAAACTATAGCGTTAACTGAAAGTCATGAAAAAAATTGTTGAGAACGTGCATTCTGAAGGACATATGCGACGTTCTATAATATATGTGGTAATAGTGTATAGTGTAATATATGTAATGTAACAATATCGTTACAATTAAAGTGATAACCTATTTCACAAAGACATACTGTAAAGACTTAAAATATTGAGCATCTAGCTCATAGCTTCACTGAGCGTAATTATGACATATATAACATGTACAAACAATGGTTAATGTAACGTAATGGTATCCTGGCAGCAGTAGGTCTGGTCCCTTGGTTTGCCATTTCCTCATCTCATTGACCCGCAGACAAAGGCGTCAAGGTTGTCTGGAACTCAGGTCTTGGTCAGAATGGACGCTAGTGGATAAAGGAATCACATAAATTTTGAGAAAGTATGCCCATAACTTGTAGGACAAATAATGTGAAACCATCCACGGTCTCCGAATAAGGTGAAAAATGCTCAACCTCAATGTTTACAGACTATATAATGATACTAAATTAACCGGGACAACACATCGGCTTGTAGATTATCATTCCCAGGTATAGCTCTAATGGTAAATTTGTATTCCTGGAGCGCAAGGCTCCATCGGGTAAGTCGCGCATTTCTCGCTCTGTTCGACTTGAGGAATAGTAATGGACGATGATCCGTTTCAATTATAAATTCGGACATTAATAAGTATCGAGAAAATGCATCGACCGCGTAAACAATCGCGAGACACTCACGTTCGATAATCGCATATCGAGTCTCTCTATCAAGTAGCTTCCGGCTTGCGTAAAAGCACGGACGTAAGGAACCTTCATGCTCTTGGAGCAACACGGCGCCGATACCTTTATCCGACGCATCTGTACGGACGACGAAGGTCTGGCGAATATCTGGTAAAACAAGCAGGGGGAAAGTAGAAAATAAATTCTGAATAGTCTGAAGGGCATCAGCGCACTGAGGCGTCCAGACGACTTTATTTGGAAAATTCTTCCTCGTTAGATCAGATAACGGGGCTGAAAGGGAAGAAAAGTTTGGTATGAACTTCCTGTAGTAATTCAAAAGTCCCAACAAGCTACGGACTTGTTTTTTAGTTTTAGGGGGTTGAAGTTTCAAAATAGTGGATATTTTGCGATTGTCTGGAGTCTGAACCCCGCGGGTTATGGTATGACCCAAGAAGTTTATGTGGGAATAGCCCAAGAAGACCTTACTGGGCCTCGCGGTAAGGCCAGCTCGGCGAAGAGTGGCAAAGACCTCACGAAGGGCCATCAAGTGGCCAGCCCAATCGGTCTGAAAAATACATATATCATCGAAGTAGGATAACACGCAGCGCAGTTCATTTAATAAGATGTTCATCATGCGCGCGAAAGTTGCTGGTGCAGTAACCAGTCCAAAAGGCATATAATTCCATTGCATTAAACCCAAAGGGGTTTGAAAGGCTGTATACTGTTTACTATCCTCTTCGAGAGGAATCTGCCAATATCCTTTGGATAAGTCTATTTTAGAGAAGATAGTGGCGCTAGATAACCGCGCGAAAAGGTCCTCCTGATTGGGAATGGGTTCCGCATCATAGATGGTAATAGCATTGAGCTTTCTATAGTCAATGCAGAAGCGCACGGTATCGTCTTTCTTCTTGACTAACACAATGGGCGAGCAATAAGGGCTTGTAGACCGCTCTATTACGCCTAATTGTAACATTGCACGTACCTCGGTGATTATTGTTTCGTGAGCGTGCAGCGGGTACGGGTACGGTTTTACAAAAACAGGCACGTCTGTCTGGAGACGGATTACATGTTGGACTAAAAACGTACAACCGGGCAGGTCAGTGAACACTGTCGCAAATTCTTGGAGCAGGTCCGTAAGGTCCTGTTTTTGAGACGGCGTAAGCTCATCACTGATATTAATATCACTGATGCTCTCGGAGGCTTGTAATATGGGCAAGGATCTGTCGATACTTAACGGGTCCTCGTCGTCGACAGTAACTAAAGCCGCGTTGGCCCTTGCGATGACATGAACGGAGTCGCCTCGACGACGATCATCGCTAGGCAGGTACTTTTTGAGCATATTAATATGGAATACTTTTTGCTGCCCGCGGATGTCTATCAAGTAATTGACTCTGGAGAGTCTCTTTTGGACTCTATATGGTCCCTTCCACGTTAGAAGGAGTTTATTTTGCGTTTGAGGCAAAAGTACAAGTGTCAGATCTCCGACTGACAAGGCGCGCATGTGGGCGCCCTGATCGCGATAAAATTTTGAAAGACGCGCCCTAGCGCATGCAAATTGCAGGGCCGTTTGACATGCATTAACAATTCGTTGTCGGAGATCGACAACATATTGATACGCGGAGCGCGTATCATAATCATCGGTTTCCGAACCGGTGAACAATTGACTAAGAATGGCCATCGGGCCACGTGGTTTACGTCCGTATAATAGTTCAAATGGGGAGAAACCCGTGGACGCGTGCGGGAGTTCCCTATAGGCGAAAAGAATAGCGGGGAGCTGACGGTCCCAGTCTCCTGGTCTATCGGCAGATACGCGGGCTAACATTGCCTTCATGCTCGCGTTCCACCGCTCGCAACAACCGTTTGATTGCGGATGATAGGGGGACGTTAATTTCTGCCTAATGCCCGCTAACTCCAGCACCTTTTTGTATAGTTCAGAGGTGAATTGTGGACCTCTGTCGGAAAGAATCTCGCCGGGAAATCCGACTCGCGAGAAAATAGTCATAAGCGCTTCAGCGATATGGTCAGCCGTAATGTCTTTCAAGGGAATAGCCTCAGGCCAGCGCGTCGCGTAGTCGATGACCGAAAGAATAAAACGGTGGCCCCTATCTGATTTAGTAAGAGGGCCCACCAAGTCAATCGCGACCCGCTGAAATGGGATTGAGACTGGAGGCATTTCCTGTAGGGGCGCGCGCGATGCCTTACCTTTGGGTGTACGTTTTTGACACACATCGCAGCGCGCCACAAAACGGTTGACGTCCGCGTATACTCCAGGCCAAAAAAAATGTGCCAATATTCGTGACTTGGTTCTGGCTGAACCTTGGTGGCCTGAAAAGGAAGTGTCGTGCGCGAGACGCAAAATATCACGACGGAACGACTTAGGAACTACCAGCTGTTCGACGGCGTCGCGTTTATTTCTGAAATTTCTATAAAGTAATTTATTCTTAATAAGGAATGGAGAGGCATTTCCATTCTGAGGTTGAACCCTCGCAAACAGCGGTTGAAGTGAAGAGTCGTTTTGTTGTTCTCTGTAAAAAATGGAAGGCGTGACATTGAAATCAAAAACGGGGGTCGCTAAATTACTATCCGGTGGACGCTTTGACTGTTGTCGGGTGATTACACACGCAACTTCTTCTGTCCAGATGTTCAAGTCGCCGTCAGGTGTATCGTTCACCTGTGGTAAGTTACCAATTATTATATCGGCAACCGGATTCGGTAAAACACACGCCGTTACGACACCGGTAATAAATGGCGTGGCGACGTAGACCTCCGCGAGTCGGAAACGCTCGACGGAGCCCCCAAAAGTAATACATGTTGCCTGTTGTTCAATAAGTTGGGTCGGTCGAACCAAAGACTCCCGGACACCTATGGTGGTGCATCCTGTATCCCGTAACACGGACGCGGGTATGGCATTTACATGACCTTTATATAATGTCAATGACCCGTGCTGATGAAGGGCCGACATCACCGGGACGGCGCCCGTCATGGGCGACGTGAGTTCGACGGGGCTGACATTCTGTGCAGCCGGAACTACGACAGTGCAAGCATTCGCAGCCTCGAATTTTACTTTACAATCCTTTGATATATGCCCAGGTCTATTGCACCGATAGCACCTGATAATATTCACGTTACGTTGGGGTGGCATTGGAGGCGCGTTATATGGAGTAGTAAAATATGCCCAAGGAGGTGGGCATGGTGGGCCTTGATACTGGAAGCCCTTGCAATTATCCCGACGCGGTGGACCAGAAAAATTTTGCGCTTGTGGTCCAGTGGGTGGTCCAGCACGTCGCGGAAAACCGCGCGATCGATTCGGTGGCGGTTGGGAGTATGCCCTCGGAGACGGTGTCTGGCGATTAGTAGGACGGGAATTTCTACTTCCCGCAGGTGGAGCACCACTGACTCCGGCATAAAAGGGTTCGCTTGTTTTTGGTTTCGCCAGCGAACGATTGGGATGGGCAGAAGCGTACTGCTCCGCCAACGACGTGGTTTCTATTAATGTTTTCGGTGCCCACTCTTTAAGGTGGGACACCAGATCAGGGTGACACGCGTTATAAATTTGGTCCTTTAATATTAGCTCGTACAGCCCTTGAAAGCTACCGTCAGCGATGCCGGCTAACTGAATCCAGCGGTCGAGGTAGTGCTTTAATCGATCAACGTACGTAGAGAAGTTTTCGGATGGGTCCGGTTTACACGTCCGGAATCGTTGGTGAAACCCGTCCTCTGTATGTTGAAATCTTTTGAGAAGAGCGTTTTTAAGGACATCATAGTTTTTAGAATCTTCAATATTGAGGCCATGAAATACCTCAAGCGCACGACCAGCCAATAAATTTGCAAGGCACGAAGTCCATTCCGTGCGGTCCCAACCGGCGGCTACAGCGTGGAGCTCAAAGCGATGGATGTAAGAATCGATGTGGTCGATCTTATCATTGTAGGTCGGTAGCTTCGGCTTAGTTTTAACATTATTCGCGGATGCTAGCGGAGCCGCGGTGGGCTGGATGGCCTGCAATTCTAGTTTCTTTAGAAAAATTTCATGCTCTCTTTGAGCCGCGTTCTCAGCTCTTTCTCGTTCTTCTTTTTCTCTTTCTCGTTCTTCTTTTTCTCTTTCTCGTTCTTCTTTTTCTCTTTCGTGTCGTTCTTTTTCTCTTTCTCGTTCGCGTTCCTCGGCCTTCTCGGCTCGTTCTGCGGCGCGCTCCTCTCGAGCCAGCTCTTGGTCTTCCTTTTGTTTCCTTTCGCACCAAGCGGGTAGCTGATCATCGGGGACGCCCAACAGCTTCGCCGCGTTAATATAGGCAGAGTAATCAGTCATTATGGTTAAGACTCCGAATAAGTCTCTATATGAGATCTAGTATTGATAAAGGTCAGGTATCCGGATCCTTCACGCGATAACCTGCGTACAGTGAACTATGTTAGCACTGTATTCTTTACGATTATCCGATTAAAATAACAATCTTAATTATTAACCTGAAGTTATCAATTATCCCTGAGGCCAATTGACCTCGTCGGGTGGCCGCTACTAAGAACGACGAATTACCAACACTGTTCCTTCGTTATACAACTTGCAGTGTCCTTACTGTTATCACTGCGTAACTAATGTTTATGACGTATAAATCAACGACAATTTTATTTCGTTGATTAAAATTACAGCTATCTTTATATAGCTATCGTATATTTTAAATTCCGAGGTAAATTCTATTACCTGAAGTTCTTTTTAAGAACTACTATTTCAGTACTTAGTTACTGAAAATTCAAGGCAGGTGCACAACTGCGCTTGAATGGGGAATCTCTATTCCCAACAATATATTTAACTTCCGGCCTATGAGCCTTACTCGTCACAACAACCAGAGAATATAATCAATGCGTCAACATTGACGCATGATTCACACAGGCAATATATTTAAGAAAAGGAATGTATAATTACAATGTACGTAAGGTGTAATAAAAAAAAACAACACGAAACTCGACGCTAGACTAACAAGAAAAGACGGACAATAACAAACTCTACAGTCTGAACATATTTACAGATAGGATTAAGAAGAGGACAAGAGAGACGTCTTCCTAAAACAACGAGGAAGATAGAAACGCTACAATCTAAACAAAATGTACAGATCCCTATCAAAGTCTATTCTCACGAATGCGAATCCTCACTGTTTTAATCACCACTGGTTGTTGCGAGACCGCAGACGTTGTCGTCGAAACGGCAAAATCGGCGACCAAGCCACCACTTTGGCACAGAGGACACGCACACGTAAGAACGCCCTCGCCACCGCCCGTGGGTTCCTAAACACAGAGAAAAAGTAAAATGAGCCTGTAAAACAGAAGGAGGAACACTCAACTCCTTAACGCAGACGATATTAAGGATGGAATCACTTAACTCAAGGAACTGGTGGAGATTCCTTTAGCCTTTGCGTACACCACAGTCAGTCTTTTTTGTCTTTCACCGTTTAGTTATGTTGAAGTCTCCTTGGCCTCGATCCTCGGGTCAATGGGAGAGCCGGAAATATGTGGAACAAATAATGAAAGAAAGCAGTATACAAAACTAAATACAATGAAGTAATTAAAGTAGCTCAACGTGAAGACCACGTGAGCACTGAAACTGAAAAAAAACAAAAGTTAATCAAAGAGAAAACCGATATTATACTCCAATCTAAATAACCTATAAACTAAACAATGTCCCCTCCAGTGTCGCGATGTGGGTTACATGGGGATATTTCGACTGACACTCTTTCGAGGTCCGCTCCCACAATCGACGAACACACAAAAATAAATACTTGCACTCTAGAAACTAAATAAATCAATTGCTTTGATTTTTAGCAGAACTGTAGGGCAGTTTAATTACAGGAATTAATGTAACAAATATAATTATAAATATATATATCAATTCAAAGGCAACTGAATCTAACTAATGAAACTACAGCTTTTATAAAGACTAACGTATTCAATCTAACTACTTGCCGGTCATATGAGTTATATGGCAAATAGAATCCGCGCACGTGGCGACAGATTTAACAGTTTAAATTCTATTAATTCAATGAGACATGTTATGATGTGGACATTTCCTCTAGACACGCCATGGAGAATGCTTGTACAACCATGCGTTGTCTGGCGGTAGCTCTGAAACTGTCTTCAAAAGTAAGTAGAACGGTTCACTTTCATCATTACAAATTAGTATAGACTCTCACCATGCGGCCCTCACTGGGTGTGAGAGCGCTGGATGTAAACGCTGTGGGTTTATATCAAACCAAGTAGCTTAGGCTCTGGAGCTTTAAATCAGGCCCCTCACAATGGACTGCTCAACTGCGTCTCCATGTCCCTCATCTGGCTGAGGACTATCGCCGTCCACCTCGTAAATGGATTTTCTACATGTGGCCCAGAACTAAGTTCTGTATGGCCTTAAATACTGGACTGCATCTGCAGCTTACCGTCTAATTCCTGGATTGTGATTGGTGCAACCACTTCTAGCTCAGCTGCCGAACTGAGTTATTTTAAGTAACAGCCCTACGCAACGACCTTGGGTCGACATCAAAGGTCGAATTACTTCAATACAATATAATATAAATTTTATAGCAATAAATTCTTAACATGTTCAAAACCCCGAGCTTTTACTCTGGATCACGGTTTTTCTGTACGTCAACAGACGTCTCAATAACATTTAATTCCTACTCACCCCTTCCCTCTTTACTACCCCTAGTTCAAAACACGAGATACAACAAGTGCTCAGTCATGCACACCTACGCTGTCCCTCTATCCTTCCCCACCTTCTGTCTATCTATCAGGGAAAAAACTGTTCAAAACACATTGTTTACGAGACCAGCTCAAGGCCAAGTTATGCTGGCTCGTACAATAATTACGTTTCTAAAAATTACTTACTGCTCTCGCAAAAATTTACTCTTATGAATTAAATCCGCTCTTGACACATTGTATTTTTTGTTACAATGATGTAGGGAGAAAAGGCCAGAAAAGAACACACAGAAAAAAATAATAATGATAATCCAACTGACAGATAGTGCAATTCCATCATCCAGCAGATATAAAACTAAATAGGCACTTAATGTTTGCGACTGATGAACTCCACCTGTCCAGATCCACTTGAAACGTTACAGAATGCTAACCAGTAATAATGATAACAATAAGAACACGAAATCATGTTATTTACTCTTGAAAATATAGAGAAATATCAATATCAGAATCATCATCATCATCTTGGAAATTGCAAAGATATGAGAAGGAGTGTAAAAATGGCAGCGTATGCCTACAAATCATTCTAGAATTTATAAGCAGCAATGTATGTGTATCAACTATATATAAAAAACGTGTTAAATCTTTTCAAATATTCAAGTAGAACTGGACAGAAAGCTTTAGTGAAATACTAAATAGCCTTGACAGTTGTGTAGGCCGACAGAGTAAGTCCACTGAGACAAAAGTAGTGCATTATAAAAGGTAATTAGATCTATAGCATGTTGAGGCAAAATTCGATGGATCATGTTACATTAACAGTATTTCTTGTCAGTGAGTATCATTCTTTGATAGGTTATTTGTAGAAAGATATACATTTCATGTACATTACGGTTTAAGACACTGGATTAGTTTGCAAGGTATTTGAAAGACTGAACTTATGTGTTATAACTTATAGTGAGTAAGGGAATGTCACTCGCGAGTGAAATGAAATAAAAAGAAAAAAAGAAAAGACCTTGTCCGTCTTTACCTTCCTAAGCTTAACACGTCCCTTGTCAAGGGATTTAACAACTGTGTATTTGTACACAAAAAAATATTTAAAATGACTTCATTTTTACAAGTCCGTTAATTATTTCATCCATTGGGATGTGTATGTCAGTGCCAAACAAACAGTACCGTGCAAATTTTACTCAATGGCAATCAACTACAAAAACAACTACAACATGCCAACGAACGTGAGTGACACTAATCCAGTGCCTTAAACCATGAGCTACATAAAATGTATACATTTCTACAAATACGCTATCAAAGAATTTACTAACAAGACATGTTTATGCAACATGATCCATCGAATTTTTGCCATAACATACTATAATTACTTTCTGCAATGCATTGTTGTCTCAGTGGATTTAATCTGTCATTTTACATGACTATCAAGGCTACTTCGCTAAAGCTTTCAGTCCAGTTCTATTTGAATAGTTGAAAAGATTTAACACATTATTTTTTACCTGTACTTGCACATATATTATATATTATTGCTGCTTATAGATTCTAGAATGATGTGTAGGTCATTTTTATATTCCCTCTTATCTTTGTATTATTCCAAGATGATGGTGATTCTGATATTGATTATGTTCTCTTTATTTTCAAGAGTAAATAAGATGATTTGGTTTTCTTATTGTTATTATTGTATATTACTGGTTAGCTTTCTGTAACGTTTCAAGTGGATATGGACAGGTTAAATTCATTATGTGAAACAATTTTAGTATGTATTTAGTTTTGTGTGAAGTATTTAATGTCTGCTGGATGATGGAATTGCACCATCTGCCAGTTCAGCTGTTAAAATGTTGTTGTTGTTTTTTTCTTTATGTATTCTTTTCTGGCCTTTCTCTCTGCATCAGTGTAACTTTGTATATAGATCTAATTGTTCCGACATATCAAGCACATTTCTTATTTTCAAAAATTATAATAAGATTCAGATAACTTTACACTTATGAGTCTTATAATTAGTTCATACCTTGCCACTAAGTATATGTTAGTGGTGCCAAACAAAAAAAATACAATACATGTTTAACTCATGGTCAACTAATTATAAAAAAACCAGAACAATAATAATACCAACGGACACAAGTAAAATTAGTGTTAAAGTTTAATCATATCAGTTTCAATGGATTTTCAATCCTTTTGTATATCAATGCTTTTTAAGCATGTTTATGTCCTTTTAAATGTATCATAATTTACAAGAGTCAAAAATGTATGCTTCAGTATGATATCTGATGACAGTGATAATGAACAATTCAAACTAAAGTTGAAATAAACTACGGTCTTGACTTGTTTTTTAAAAAAAGTAGGGGGTATAATCTGGACTGGGGGGGTATAGTCTGACCTAGCCCAAAGTAAACCCCGGGGTATAAACTGGCCTAGCCCAGAATATACCCCGGGGGATATTCTGGGCTAGGCCAGTTTAACCCCGGGTATAGTCTGGCGGGGGTATAATCTGGCCTGCTACACCGGGTCTGACGACGTTGCATTTCTGGGAAAGGCACTTGACACGATTTTTCACACCCCACTCTGGTGTAAAAGTAGTACCGGTACAGTCGTTTCTGGATAAATGCGTGCTGCTTGGGAGCAGAGAAAAGCTCGAAAGTTCTGAGTGTAGCATACATCTTGAACTGAGCTCACGGCTTGATCCTGTCAGGGAGTGATGTGTGTGTATTATCATTATTATGTGTGGGTGCGTGTGCGTGCCTGAGTATAAATGGGGAGGGGATGTACATGTCAAAAATGGCTGCTCCCTTGGACGTTGAGACGGATTTTGGAATGGTTTGGCCTGCCGGGGGAGATAAATATTGTAAAGGACTTTGAGCCTGCTAAATAAGCAGAGCAGGGGGGCTCTATACATACAAGCAACTTTATCCTTATATTGATATAATTAATACTTTTTTCTTTTACTACGTTTTGTAGATGGACCGTAAGAACATCTTTCGCCTGCTAATGGATCAAGACCTTGATGTGTCAACTGACAGTGAAGAGGAAAACGTTTTCATTACAGAAGCTCCAAAACTGTCAGAAAGTGATGCTGATGATGAGGATGGGGAGGAGAAGGAGGAGCAGGAGGAGGGAGAGCCCATGAGAAAGAAGGAAGAATACTCCCTCACTGAGCTGGAACCAGCAAAAGATGTTGGTACATCATCAGGGGACATCATAATGGAGGGGAATGACAAAACAAAGTATAATAAAAACCCACCGGCAGTTACAAAAACCCCAGCCAGGAACATATTCAGACGTCCACCGAACAAGGCCATCAACTGTTTATCCGCCCATTCCCATGTGACTGCATTCCGTCTCTTCCTGACCAGAATGCTGATTTCCATCATTGTGAAATGCACAAACTTAGAAGGAAGAAGGAGCAAAGGTGCAACGTGGGTGGAGACCGATGAGACAGATATTGAGGCGCTGATTGGATGTTTCATCAACCTCGGTGCCATAGGCCAAAACTTGATGCCAACAACAATGATATGGGACAAGGCATATGGCAACAATTTTGTGCGATTCGTCATAGGGAGAAATCGTTTTCTGCAATATTGTCAGAACATTTAAGATTTCATGACAAAGAAACCAGATCGGCTAGGAGAGCAAAAGACATTTTTGCTCCATTCCGTAAAGTGTGGGACATTTTCAATTCAAACTTGAAACGGCATTACTTGCCAGGACCATGCATCACCATAGATGAACAACTTGTGCCGTGGAGAGGGCGTTGTAAGTTTCTACAGTACATACCTTCCAAACCAGGAAAGTATGGCATTAAGATTTTCGGGTCAGCTGATGCGGACACATTTTATCCCTTAGAAGGCGAACCTTATCTTGGGAAGGAGGGCAGGGAAATGGGGAAAATTAAGGTTGGAACGTTGCAACAAGACTGTGTACACCCTTCTTTGGTTCAGGTAGAAGCATGACGTCATGTGACAATAATATTAAATTTTTCACTGACATGGAACCAGCGGATTGTCTAGCAAAAAATTGAATGACCCTAGTAGGCACTGTTAGGACAAACAAAAGGTTTTTACCGCCTGAAATCCCAAAATATGATTCAATTTTCGGATTTCAGAAGAAAGCTTCTCTTGTTAGCTACAAGTCAGGCAGCAAGAAGAATGCAATACTTCTCAGCACCATGCATCACACATTATCGGTGGATGACAGCAGAAAGAAAGTTCCTGGAATTGTCTCCTGCTGCAACGCCACCAAAGGCGGTGTTGATGTTATGGACATAATGGCTGCTGCCCTGTCTACTCGGAGATCTACAAAACCTTGGCCGATGCGACTTTTCTAAAATATGCTAGACATGGCGAGCATTGATGCACTTGTAATACTCAGGTGCAGGGTGCCAGAGGACTCCACAGCCCACAAGGACAACCGTAGAGGGTTTCAAATATCGATTGCACAGGCTCTGGTTGAAGGTCAGGTTCGGCGTCGAAGCCTCCAAGCAAATCTTTCAAAGTCCTTTCTGACTTTTGACTCTGCCAACAATGTTCCTGCCCAACATGCATTATTATGTACTGATATGCTATGGGGTGAATATCCATTCAAAATGATGATTCAACTTTAACCCTCATTTCACTCACGTTCATTGTCATATTGTAGTTGTTTTTATAGTTGGTTGCCCATGCGTAAAATTTGCACTGTATTGTTTGTTTGGCACTGACATACACGTAGTCGCAATGGATAAAATAATTAACACACATAAAAATGAAGTGTCACTTTAAAGTATTTTTGTGTGGGAATACACAGTTGTTAAATCCTCTGGCAAGTGACGTGTCACGCTTAGGAAGGTAAAGACGGACAAGGTCTTTTTATTTTTAAATTTTATTTCTCTCGCGAGTGACAAACCCTTATTCACTATAACACGTAAGTTCAATCTCCCAAATGCCTTGCAAACTAATACAGTGTCTTAAACCATAAGGTACATGAAATATCTTTCTACAAATAAGCTATCAAGGAATAATATTCACTAACAAGAAATACTGTTAATGCAACATGATCCATCGAATTTTGCCTTAACATGCTATAGATCTTATTATTTTTTACAATGCACTACTTTCGTCTCAGTGGACTTACTCTGTCGGTCTACACAACTGTCAAGGCTATTTCACTAAAGCTTTCTGTCCAGTTCTACTTGAATAGTTGAAAAAATTTAACACATTTTATATGTAGTTGATACACACATATTGCTGCCGTTTCTACACTCCCTTTTATATCTTTGTATTATTCCAAGATTATGATGATGATTCTGATATTGATATTTCTCTTTATTTTCAAGAGTAAATAAGATGATTTCGTGTTCTTATTGTTATTAATTAATGTATATTACCAGCTAGCATTCTGTAACGTTTCAAGTGGATCCGGACAGGTGGAGTTCATCATGCGAAAAAATTTAGTGCCTATTTAGTTTTATGTGAAGTGGATGAAGGACTTGCACCATCTGTCAGTTGGGTTATTAATGTTTCTATTATTTTATTCTGTGTTTATTGTTTTCCGACCTTTTCTCTCTGCATCATTGTAACAAAAAAAATGCAAAGCATGTTTTACTCATGGCCAACCACTTATCAAAATAATAATATTATAATAATAATAATAATATCAACAGACACGAGTGAAATTAATGTTGAAGTCTAATCATATCAGTTTGAATGGATACTCAACCCTTTTTTCATATCAAGGCATTTTAATGCACGTTTGTTTCCTCTAAAATATATCATGATTTACGGGAGTCAAGAATGTGTGTATGTACACCAATTTAAAGTAAGGCTGAATTAAACTGTTATTATTATTTACTCTAAATTGTATTATGATTTATGGGTGTCAAGAATGTGTTCATTATGTATTAATATGATATCCGATGACAGTGATAAAGAACAGGCTGAAATAAACTGTGGTCTTGACTTGTTTTTTAAAAAAAAGTAGGGGGTACAATCTGGACTGGAGGTGTATAGTCTGGGCTAGCCCAAAGTAACCCCGGGGTATAAACTGGCCTAGCCCAGAATATACTGGTATATATGTCAAGGCTATTTCACTAAAGCTTTCTGTCCAGTTCTACTTGAATAGCTGAAAAAATTTAACACATTTTATATGTATATTCTGGTATATTCTGGGCTAGGCTAGTTTAACCCCGGGTATAGTCTGGGCAGGGGGTATATTTTGGCCTGTTACACCGGTATGAAAATCAGGACTACAAAGACCGGTTTTGCAGAATTTGGAGTCTAATGTCAGAATTATCTTCGAGGTTTTGCTTTAGGTTTATAACAGCAAGGAAGCAGAGAAGACATCAAAGAGTGACCTTACATTAAAAAAAGCAGCCGATTTGCATGGTATCTGTAGTGTTATCTGAAGGTGGCACCCGACATGCAGCCTCGACCAAACGAAGACTTAGATTTAGTTCAATCTAAAATCCTGAAAAAAAAAGAACGCTACCTGGCAGTCCTGTGAAGACGCTACCTCCCCACCTCTCACTCACCCAGATTTTGGGCACGCTCAAAATTATCAAACAAGATAGAAATGCAGCATGTTTACATTTTCATTCTTTTTTTTTTTTAAATGTCTAATAAGTTCTGACGGACGCCAGGAATTGGTTCATTCATGTGTGTTTGCATTCAATAATTCCTTTTCAATTAAGACAGAAAAACGAATTGAATTTGAGTTTAACTGTTTGGGGAGTTTTAGGCCTGTACCGGTACTTTTTTTTTTTTTTTTTCAGTGACAGAAGGATAGTTACTTCTACCAATATGTGAGAAATAAAGAATTAAATAGAATTTCAGGGGATGGAGCTTGGGCTTAGAGATTTTCCGAGGTTTCCAATAAAGCACGTTGTTAGTACTATCTCTGGTACTATCTTGTAGGCCTACCCGTGAATAAATGCATGACAAAGCGGGCACCAAGTGTGAAAGACATTGGAGGATGCTGTTGTGATTATATATATGTTGGAGAAAACTGTCAGAATTTAGAGGCAACTTTTTTACCAAAACTATACACAAAATTGTGATTTCACACAATGCCGACAAGGAGAATTTTTTTTCTTTTGAAAAAGTCGCTGGAAAGAACTTATCCTGGCAACTTGTACTGGTTTCCGACTTTCCGGCGGTTGACTTCGTCCAGGCTATCAAAAATTGAGCGAGTACTAGAATCTAGATTCTAGATCTAGATCTAGTAAGATATCTAGGCCTACTCGAGTAACAAGTGGAATATACAGACTTTTTTGTCGTAATAATTATCCAGAACAAGTTATTTAAATTATGTTTCGGTTACCGCGCATGATGACTGCTGTGCTGCAACAGCGAGGTCTGAAGAATGAAAGCAAACGGTATATTTCAGTTGGTCGCAGGTTGCTAGGCCAATCCCAAGAATGGCAGCAGCACGGGATTCCAGGGTCGGTAAGTCAAGATCTCAGAACAGTTTTGTGTTAGATGTGATTCAAGAACGTGCATCGTCATATTCTTGCGTGCCAGTGTACTTGTATTATTTTATTCCCCAATTTTTGATCTGGCAAGGCATAGATCTAGATCTAGATCAGATGCGTCAGTGAATGATATGACCTATTCCATTCACAGTCATTTTTTTCACATTTTATTGAGTTTTTTAGTTTAGATTTACAAATGAATGGAACCTGATCCTGCATATGACTAGATCTACTTATTACATCCTTTTATGCATTTTTGACCCATAAAAGTTGTGTACATAACTTTTACATTAAATAATGACAGAGCATTGTAGATCTAAATTTGAAGATTCATAATCATAGATTATTCTATTTTTAACATAATCAGTTAAATCAGGCATTACCATTGAATTTCAGTGAAGTGTTAATTTAAAGTCATGAAAGGAAATTGAATATCAGGAGTCAACAACAAGTATTTTAAATGTCACAGTGAAAGAATGTCCATTCTAATACATGTAGATCTAATACTAATAGTTACGTGATTTACGTGACATAAGTTGAGGACACACATGTAGATCTAGATCTATGTTTTGATTCCATAGAAGATAAGAGATAACATGAAACTATCTCAGATCCATAGGTACTAGATCTACATGATGGCAAACAATGAGGTACAGAATGAACAAGATATGTTCAGGCCATTGAATTTGGTTTTTTTCCTCAGTTCTATGGTAGTACTTTTGCTCTGTATGTTCACAATTTACATGCACAGAGTTGTGCATTACTAATCAGCCTAGGTATAACTTTCCCTCTGAAATCCAAAATCCCCCTCAGCCCCCGCCCCATTTTTCTTTCCCTGGTTATGCACAACTGGTATGGTGTCTTCAGGCAGTTTTTTTTTTTTTTTAAACACCACTAAAAATAAAATAAGCATGAAAAATGCAAATGAAAACTGGACTGAGGAGCAGTGCTTAACTTTAAGAGATGGAAAGTGAAAGCACCAGTGGAAAAAAGTGGACAAGTGAAGAAAGAGAAGTCAGCAGGAGTGACTAGAATTCCAGTAAAGCTAGTCCAAGCAGGGGGCAGAAACAATGGTAAGAGCCCAATTAACCGTTTGCAGACAGGAAAATGGCCTACACAGTGGACACAATCCCTAATTATCACTCTTCCCAAGGAATACAACATAAGCCCTCCCAGAATTACTGCCCTATCAGCCTGAACACCCACTTGAGCTCTGTCATTTTATAGATCCTGCTAAACAGACTGAAATCACAGGCAGAGAGGGTCATAGCTGAGGAACAGGCAGGCCTTAGAGCAGGGCACTGCACAGAACAGATGTTTAACCTTATGATACCATGCAAGAAATACCCCCTGCATCACCAAGAGGTCCACCATGTGTTCATGAAGTTCTTATGGGCTATTCACAGGGTATGCAGCAGGCCATAAAGATGACAATATCAACCCCAAGCTTATCAGAGCCATAGAGCTCATGTACTATAACACCGGCATAGTCCACTTCAGCAGAAGCATAGGGTACTAGTTCAGAATGACAGTCACAGTGAGAGTCAGACAGGGCTTTTAGCTCTCTCTTCCCCTTTTCGTCTTTCTGTTGAGAATCATAGCTGGTACATTTAAAGACCATGCAGGGCATTGGTGGCAGGACAATTTAAGATTTGGTGATGACATAGATGGACTAGCTGGGAAAGAACATGAACTAGCAAAATTAGTGGAGCTACATGACAAAACACCTGCATGGAAATCAGTGCAGAGACGATCAAAATGATAAGAAATAGCAGCTAGGCATCAGTGCTGATATCAGGATCAAAGGCAATAAACTGGAAACTGTCCGCAGTTTCAGATACATTCATGAAACAATCGTAACAGATCAAGGGTCAGAACCTGAGGTCCTCATCAGGTTGGTGCAAACAACATTAGTGCTAACAAAACTGAATTATATTTTTGCTGTGCTCTGCCTGTAACACCCAACTTTTAGATTGATAGGAACTGATGGTATCTGCAGGTGGACACAAACATTTCCCTTAGAGTGTTAAATGACAGGGAGTTGACCGCGGAGAGTTCAAAATGTGAGTCAGTACATAATCTGCTTTCATGAATAATAAATATACATGAAAATGAGTTGTACTTATCTGTCATGTCATTTACCTTTGTCACAGCTGTAGGTGTAAACTGTGTATAGTGTATTTAAAACTAAGCTTTATATGGTTTTCATGTTGTGGTTGTTTTTTTCATTGCATGATCTGTTCATTTACAGCATATTTATCATACTTCTTTCCACAGAATCTCCCATTTGACATCAGAAATATATACAAGTTCACTGCAGTCTACATCCTTTATACAGCTTCTGGCTTTCTTGCCCCATTTATCATTTTGAGACTTGTACTTTTGCGAGAGAGCGCTCCAGATAGCATGGTCGTAGGACAGCAGCTGTCAACTACCATTTGTCCTGAAGGAGCTGAGGAGTGATCATGAAGACAGTGACTTGGATTTGTGGTAAAAGATAATTCAGTTTTGTCAAACATAGCAGATACGATATGATGGGGCAGTTGGGGCATTTTTGTGTTCACAGTTTTCACAGCACAACCCAACGTCGAATGCGCAGGAGATGTAAACAATGGTTTATTTTACAAAGCTGAATAGACAAAATATTGATTTTAGCTTACTGTTCAGCCATCTCCCCAGATCTTTATAGAAGTCGCTAACTTTGAAATTATTAATTAATTCTTTGTAGGAACTCTGAGCATTCTTTTTTCCTTTTAAATGTGGCGACAGTAAAAATAGGTAGTCCAAACTGATTTTTACTTTTTATCATATCTCATCAGTTATTGTCTAATCTGATGGAGCTTGCTTTTCCAAGAATTTTGATACCATTATTCTGGCTTAAAGGCTTTGAAAGTTTTAGCATTTTCAAAAGTGAAAAAACACCTCGAATTTGCTACCTTTTGCAAATTGCACGATAGTCCCAACTTTGACCGCCCATAAAATGACGGTTTACTGAGTCATGACATTAAAAATTCTTAGTTTCCAAGTCAATGGGGTGCACATTACACTCAATTTTTTTCAAGGGGTACAAATAATTATAGTATAAGCATCTCATTTTACTTTTTTTTAGTCCCCAAACTTCGTCCGACATCATTTCCATGTGAACTCTTACAAGGGAGACAAAAAATAATGCTTTTGTTTTTTATTTTTTATTTGAAAAGGAGGTCAACCATGTCATTATTGACTTAGCACTGAGTGTTGGACAAAGGTGGCGAAATCAAGCATAGGGTAGGTCTATAAAAACAGTCGGCGTCTGATCTTGGCATATTCTTATAATACAAAGACTGAAGTTTATTAACCCTCGTCCCACGTTGATTGAACTCGTTCATGTAACGCCCCATGCGGGGATAACCAGTGGCCATCCAGCCGATCGTTTGCGTGTTGCATATATAACCTTGGCGGTCGGGTCAATCGGGTCCTTTTGAACACATGTATAGTGTTTACTTTAGGACGCAATAACAACAGTAGTGGTGGATAAATCTTAAGTGACCCCTATGATATTTGGATAAAATATTGTGATGATATGCAGTAAGTTTTATTGTTAAATTGAAGGCCTAAAATCAAGAATTTTCTGCATTTACATGCCATTTAACACACGTTTTAACATTTTCCCCAAGATCTCTGCGCTTTTTCCGCCCCTAAGTCAGGCCATTCAGGTGAACAAATTGTTTTTTAAGCTAGGCCCTTAATTTACTAACCACATGTATCGTTGCAATACTGGCGTTGCCTTCTCCCTCCTCTACTATGTAAAGCTTCCACATAGTATGATGTTGGTTTTGGCGAGAGATTTGATTTCCAGGTCGCAGAGCACATACATGTGCTACTGAAAAGTGGTTTTATCAAAGTAAATCTCTCTAATTACCACATCAAATAAAGACAACGACCAACAACAAAGTCAGTCATTTTCTCCCAGTTTCCCCTGATGAAAAACTTACAGACAGACGCCCTTATGCAGCATGCCCTAGTATTTCATCGGAATTCATAATTGACAGAACGGTGTCTCAAATACACACGTGGCCCCTTTCTTCTCATTTCACATGTAGACGACAACCAGCATCAAAGTAAAAGTTTCCCCAAGAATTTCCCCAGTTCGAACTTCAGACCGTCAGTACTATTACATAGTATGACAGATAGTTGCATCGTAATAAACGTAATCTTACGGTACCATTTTGTTAGATATTGTAGGGATGACAGGATAGATAAACACGCGAAATTTGTGTGGATAAAAAACATGAAAAAAACGATAGTTGCAGCAACCGAATAAACAAAACTCGAGGAGCAGCGCTGCCATACAATATATTGGCCTCCCGCTGGACCCAGTTTGCAGTATGTAGGCCACAATATTGGCCTCGCATGTTGCGAGGCAGGACGAGGGTTAGCGTATAATTGTGATCCTGATCTATCCAAGTTTCCGCCAGTTTCTTAGTCAACAAACTTTTCAACAAATGATTTTTGAAGGAATTTCAACTTAAAACACGATGAAAGATACATTGAATTAAACATCATTTGTCTGGCACGGCGGTTTATTCTCACTACCAGAGCGGATCACTTAGTTCGCCCGCGGGAAGGTCATTAATCACCGGCCGAGCCCTGTCTTGACAGGCGCACAGGTACCGTCGCCGCTAAACCTTATCGGATGCCGCGAAATTTAAAAATTGGCCGTTTTGTTAGCCTTTCTATCACTGAACCTTTCATGAAAACATGGAAGTGTGAGATATCAATTAAAAGCTCAGTACCTGCTCTCTGTCCTTGTCTTTGTCCGGTTGTGATTGCATTATTCATTCAATCTTGAGCAAGTTTTGAAAAGTGTGTGTAATATCTGGTCAGATTTTTCATTTTTTTGTTTTTAAAAATTCATATAAATTAATTGCTACTTTAAAAGTTGTCCATAGTTGCTTCTTCACTTGCGACAACCGTTAAGACGTGTATTAAAGAAAGAATTGTCATTAGGCGTGTTTAAATAAATGACTTATCAGTAGGTGAAGTTGTGTCACCTGGGTTAAACAGTGAGAAAAACAAGAGAAACTCCCATTAAACTGTGGAAATTATACGACTTGAAGTATTTAGCAATGATACAATTTTAGCAACATTGTTTAAATATCGATTTCCTGATAACTGAACAACAAAACTCTCCCACCAACACTATACGGACAGTGTGAACAAGTGAGAACAATCTGCGTAAAGCTTGTGGCGAGCGAACTCAGCAAAGAGCAACACCACAGAAGAAATCTACACACTCAACAGACCTTAAATCCCACATGTGGCATCATTTGAATTTACCATAGCCGGCCTTTTATAGTAAATCGCTGTCACAAATACACGAAACGAATAACACCCATGACAACCACACCGACACGACTTTCAAGCCACTATTGACACTACACACAATCAGGAAGAAGTTCAGTACACGTAATAAGTGCTACTCCGAAGCCCACACATTTATTTCACATTCTTGTCCCCACTGGGTCCATCCGGGACCAAGTCATGGCAGACAAAACACATTATTATCTGGAGATGGAAAATATGTTTGCCCTACAAAATAACACCGAAACTCCATATTTTTGAAACCTATTGCCTCGACTTATCGAGAACAGGATGATTATCCAGCATAGAAAGAGAACCGGACGGGGAGCAACTAAATTCAACAATAAAAAAATTGAGACAAAAGCATTAGGAGAAAGAAATGAACATACAGGGTTAAAGATAGCCATGAACGAACATCTTTTACAAGTACAACTAAAGCTGAAATCATTGATTCCCCGGCAAAAACAAAAAACAGAAAAATAATTGAAGAAACAAGTCACAACGGTAAAGATTCCGTCACAGGAGCTATCGATAGTGTTTTGTGGGAATTTTAACAATGTGTCTCCATGTTTTCAAGTGCGTTTTTAGATCTTGTAGGTAGAAATTTGCATCGTGAGAAACCTCAGTGAGTGAACAATGGTGCTCTGTTCACATTGTTTTTATTACCGTGGAGTTTTGGTAGGAAGGTTACCCGAGAGAATAAGTTCCTGTGTATAAATCCTGTTAGCACATTATCTATGTAATAAATTATGGAATCTGACAACGCATTTGAAGACGCCTAGGGCTAAAAGTAAGTTTGTGTGAAAGGTCAATCAGTGGGCTTTGAGTTGAATTTTAAAAGACATGATTTTAGAGTGTCAGTTTCTTAATATGAATTTTTTAAAAACATATATTGTGACTAACCTTCCACTACATATGCCCTTGTTTCAAGCGCTCCCTCGTTGTATGCATATTTATACTTTGTCATGAAAATTATATGTCTGTTAAGAGCATTAAAAACTCTTTCTTTTGATATCTTCACATTTATTACCTGACTTAAACTGTGAAGCTCACGCGTATTTTTTTCAACGCATACGTAATAGCACATAGCAACGATATTACCGCAAGCCAGCCCAGCTGGGCTCAGGTAACTTGACCTGTGCCTGACCCGACGGGCTTGGCGAGGAATGCCATTAACTAAGTGATCCGCTCTGAAACCGCCGTGCTGGCCTTCTGTGTGAGTTATTTTCAAACACGTGCACTACATCGGTGCAACGCTCTGCGACCCTTTGTTATGAGGGGGTCAATTCGGTACGCGCAGCTCAGAGCGAAAACGGCAAGACTACGTCCTGTTCAAGCTATAGAAACACACAGCTAAGCGCATTAAACAATATAAAAGGAAGTATATTTTGTCAGAGGAAAGATTGAACTTTATTTTGATGTAGGATACATACCGTTTCACTTAAGTACACAGCAGTAATAGCCTTGTAACGTTGGCCTAAAATTATGCCCAAATGGGATTTCGCCCCTTTAGCGGGGGTTTGGACTACCTAGTATGAGCAATTTTTTTTTATTAACATATCATTTGACAGAGATAGATTTACTCATTTAGTAATTGTGTTTTTAGAGTAAGTTAGGACACCTCACTGGCCCAATTTATGTGCTTTGTTTTATGGAGACGCTTATTGTAAATTTATATAATCATATTATTCTAATAATTTCGGTTGAAATTGCCTTTGGAAGCGAAACCGATCAGTGCTATAGATCTTATTTTCTATGCGACTACAGTGCATGAAGCACTGGCTCAATGCACCAGGAAAGGGCGGGGCCTCATGAACACTTGTAAAGAAGGTTTTGTCCTATCTTTATTACATCTAGAATCTTTGGTTTTATTGACCATCAGAGATATGAGGATTTTAAAAAAAAAAGTTGGTTGATAATTAATAAAGGTCCCACTTCTGATTTGTGAAGATGGAAAATCTTGGGAGTCTAGCAAAAAGATTTGAACAGAAAACTGGATCATAGTTGGAGGATCCCATCTGCTTAACATCATTAACAGGTGGTGTCTGTGAAAATATAGTTAATTGCAGCACAGCACTGCATTAATCTCTCTGCACAACCTGAACAAAAACAAAGATTCTCATGAAAATGTGAAATTAATCATTTCTCTATTATGGAGTTAGACACTGCAAGTAGATCATTTTTATCCAAGGAACTTTATGCAACATTCCGCACGAATTTTGTATTGCCAGTACATAACTTCATTACATGAAATGGTTAGCGACAGGACAATTTACAGACAAGTGCATTTCTCTTGAGTTACAGTGTTAAATTGGCAGATTTTTAGTATCACTTTTATGACACATTTAGATGAATTGCTGTGAATGTGAAATCATCGGTACATATTGGGGTACCAATGATTAGCATGAAAATACATGCAAGTAGAGGCTATCCAAATGCTGTGCATGTACATATTTTGGTGCACAAGTTATCCCAGAGATAAGTAAGATTGAGTTTTGACTTTGGAGAAAGCCGGTGGACACGACAACTGTCAAATTGTGCTGGGGAAAAGCTTAGAGGATAGACAGAACAGAGCAGAATGATTGGACAGAAGGACATCAGTTATGGCTTTTCTGAATTTTATAATTATTATTAGTATTACATTGATTTTTGTTACTTCAATTTTTTTTGTTTTAGCTTTGTGAAGAGTGGACTGCACCTTCAGTTTTATTGACAGAATGGCCCGCCCATGCATTTAATGTTTGAAGATGGGGTGGGGGTTGGTTGTGTTAGACATACTTATATTTAATTTGCTCAATAAGATACACACTAGGTACTCCAAACTGGCATTTATCACTGCCGCCAGCACACAAAATTGACTCCCCAGGTAATAAATCCGCCCGTGCAGATGCGGGGCTCTCTTGTAGAAGAGGGACAGCAGAGAATACATCTGACGTGATACTGCGTGTCGTAAGAGGCGACTAAAGGTGCAAAGGTCCTGGTCTCCCGAGAAGAGCCAGTTGGCGGTGGGCCAACTACCCACCCTGTAAAAATAAACCAGTTACAGAAACACAAGCAAATACTTCAAATCAGTCTTTTATCTTGGGAGAAGGGGGAGCATCTGCACCTGTAGATTCAATGAAGGACAATGGACAAAGCCGAAAGGACGCCACTGGCCCGACTGCTCCTTCATCAAGCAAGTCACTCCGGATTGCGTCGTGGAATGTCCGCTCCATGTATGAAGCAGGAAAGAGTGCCCAGGTTACAATGGAGATGAGGCGATACAGACTGCACATACTTGGAGTTAGCGAGACCCGCTGGATACAGTCCGGACTGAAACAACTTAATACTGGGGAAAAGATTTTGTATTCTGGAAGGGAGGACAAAAAGCATACAGAAGGAGTAGCGATCATCTTGAGCAAGCACGCCCAGAGGTCACTGAGGGGATGGGAACCCTATGGAAGGAGAATTATATTGGCATCATTTACTACTAAGAACAAGAACATCAACATGAACATTGTGCAGATATACGCCCCAACAAATGAAGCAACCGATGAGGACAAGGACGATTTCTACAACCAGCTTCAGGAAATAGTTGACACACTGCCAAGAAAAGATGTGAACATTATAATGGGAGATGCCAATGCCAAGATAGGACAGGACAATACTGGGTATGAGGACATTATGGGGTGCAATGGTTTAGGACAAATGAATGAGAATGGAGAGCGGTTTGCAAGTTTCTGCGCATTTAACAGCTATGTGATTGGAGGTTCAGTATTCCCACACAAGAGGATCCATAAGGCCACTTGGATTTCACCGGATGGAGTAACTGAAAATCAGATTGACCACTTTTGCATCACCCGACGATTCAGACGCTCACTAGAGGATGTCATAGTACAGAGAGGAGCAGATGTTGGATCTGACCATCACATGCTGCTGGCAAGACTCAAACTCCGCCTCAAGAAACAAGGTACCAGAGCAGGAACAAAGAGGAGAAAGTTTCAAGTGAGCCTTCTGGATGGAGACAAGAAGGAAGAGTTCCAGCTGACACTGAGGAATAGATTCAAACCCCTTGTTGACCTCGAAGAGACAGTAGATTTGGAGACTCACTGGGCTAAGGTAAAAGGAGTATTTACATCGACATGTCAGGATGTTATTGGGGAAAAGAAAGTGGAACACAAGGAATGGATCAGTCAAAAATCACTGGACTTGATAAGGATAAGAAGAGACCTAAAAGAACGGGTAAATGCAAGTCGTACAAGAAGCTCAAGAGTTGGTAACCAGGAAGAGTACCGAGCATCAGCTAAAGAGGTCAAAAAATCAATTAAAAAAGACAAAGAGGAGTTCATAGGAATGTTAGCAGAGAAAGCAGAGAAGGCAGCAACAGGAGGACACATGAGGATCCTCTACCAGACTACAAAGACTCTTGCTGGAAAATATGGAAAACCTGAAGTTCCTGTCAAGGATTACAACAGGAAGGCTATTTTTGGAAAGGAAGCTCAGGCAAAAAGATGGATAGAACATTTTAACAGCCTCTTGAACAGACCTCCACCAAGCAACCCACCCGACATTCTACCCGCAAGAAATGATTTACCGATCAGTTGCGACCCTCCGACTAAAGCAGAGATTAATGATGCCATAAAGCAGTTAAATCGAGGCAAGGCAGCTGGACCAGACCAGATCCCACCAGAGGCGCTGAAGGCAGATGCTGCTGGGGCTGCAGAGGGTCTGCACTCACTATTCTCGAGGATTTGGATCGGAGGCAAGTTTCCAAAGGACTGGAAGGAAGGACACCTCGTGAAGCTCCCAAAAAAAGGGGACCTCAGCAATTGTAGTAACTACAGAGGAATCACACTTCTCTCCATCCCAGGAAAGGTTTTCAATCGGATTATTCTCAAGCGAATACAGAATGCAACAGACCAAAAACTTCGCGAGGAGCAAGCTGGTTTCAGGAGTAATCGATCAACCACCGACCAGATCGCCACGCTGAGAATCATAGTAGAGCAGTCGCTAGAGTGGAACTCCCAACTGATAGTGAACTTCCTTGACTACGAGAAGGCCTTTGATAGCATCGATAGAGAAACACTGTGGAGAATATTGAGACATTATGGAATCCCAGAGAAGATGGTGAATCTTATCAAGAGCATGTACGAGGGGACAAGTTGCAGAGTCGTACATGATGGTGAGCTTACTGACAGCTTTGATATCAAGACTGGTGTTAGGCAGGGTTGTTTGCTGTCCCCATTTCTGTTTATCCTGGTGATTGATTGGCTTATGAAAGAAACCACCAGTGGAGGAAGAAATGGCATACAATGGACCCCATGGACACAGCTGGACGATCTAGATTTTGCAGATGACTTGGCACTATTGTCGCACACACACGACCAGATGCAAGCAAAGACTACAGCTCTAAACAAAATTTCAGAATCTATTGGATTGAGGATACATCCCGCGAAGTCGAAGGTCCTAAAAATTGTTGCACCCCTAAGCGAACAAGTCAGAGTAGGAGATCAACCACTGGAAGATGTAGAGTCCTTCTGCTATCTTGGTAGTATCATTGACAATAAGGGAGGAACAGAGGCAGAAGTCAAAGCACGAATTGGAAAGGCACAGGCAGCTTTCACATCCTTAAGCAAGATTTGGAGAACCAAGGATATATCTCTAAAAACAAAGCTGAGGATATTCAACTCGAACGTGAAGTCAGTCCTGTTGTATGGATGTGAGACCTGGAATGCGTCCCAGGCCTGCATAAAGAGAATCCAAGTTTTCATCAACAGATGTTTGAGGAAGCTACTTAAGATCAGATGGACAGACAAGGTCAGCAATGAAATTGTATGGAAAAGAACAAGACAGAACCCAGTCAGAGAGGAAATTGGTAGGAGGCGATGGAGATGGATCGGCCACACTCTCAGGAGGCCAGGAAACAGCATCACGAAGAAGGTATTGGACTGGAATCCCCAGGGCAAGAGATCAAGAGGAAGGCCGCGCGGAACGTGGAGAAGAGCCAGAGAAAATGATGTGCAACGAAGCGGAAAGACTTGGAATAATGTAAAGAGACTGGCCCATGATAGAGAGGGATGGAAGGTGTTTGTTGGTGGCCTATACCCTGATCCAGGGTGAGAAAGGCAATGAGGTAATAAATCGTCTCGCGCATCTGAACAAAGAAGCGTAAGGGCCCTGAACATGTATAATCTAAAGTGGAAGAGCCTCTTCACACTGGTATAAAATATTTCTTGGACCTAGTCTCTGTAAATGATTCACGAAATATAAAAACCACAGAAAAACTGGGGTCGCAACAGGGCTATAAGCAAAGTCAAAATTGGGCAAAAAGAAAAGGTTGTATGTTGCAAAGCCCCGTGTGAGAAATAAAACCCAAACAATGCAAAGCAAACTAAAGAGAAGACAGAAAATACACAAATTTTCGGCTTTCGCCTTTTTCAAGTGAAAAAAACGAACAATAAAAGACTTCAACAGGAACGAAGTGAAACAATTTACTTAGCTGCGAGTTCTTGCTTCGTTAGCAGCACCAAAGCTTCCGTGCTTTTGGCGGACGGACGTGCTTTGGTGCTTTAAGAACTCGTGGCATAATAATTTGAAGAAATATAGAGAAAAGCATTGTAAGAGCTCCAAACTTTGTAGATGGCAAAGGATATATACATATTATAGAGATTGTTATGTGGTGATAACAAACAAAGAGAAGTCAGTTGAAGCCGGGAAGATAAGCAACTTTATTCTGGTAATATGATTTGAGGTCTTTATTTTCGGAGGTTCGCTGCCCTTGGCATTTACACCTCACTTTACTTGTTTTATTATTTCTTGTTCTGGCGTGGGGGGGGGGGAGGATGATATGGATAAATTTTAATCTATTAATTTCAATTTTGCCCGGGCAGCGGCCTTTCGGCCTGCTCTTTACGATTTCCAACTGCCAAGGTATCTTTAACGTGCGCAACGTGCACACGGGCCCTCCGAATTTTTTCGTCCTTATCCGAGAAGACTAGGTACTCGATCCTACCCCCCAATAGGACCAGGGACTTGAAAATATGAGAAAAATCCAATTTCCAAGAACTACTCGATCCTACCCCCCAATAGGACCAGGGACTTGAAAATATGAGAAAAATCCACTTTCCAACATGCCTGCACTGCCCGGGTTTAGAACCCGGGACCCTTGGCATGAGAGGCGAGCACCTTGCCTCTAGACCACCTTGCCCCCTATTCTGGTAATATTTACAGGTCATTAGTTATATACAGTATCGCAGCAGATGTACATAATAATGCATAGAGTAATGAGTGTCACCAAATATCAATAAAGATAAAGTCATTCACATACTTTCATACTTTAGAATAGGTGACCTAATGTATTATCAACTCACTGAGAGTAATGCAACATGAAAAGTAATGTAAGTAAAGTGGTGGTGTTAATTAATCACACAACGCATAAGAGGTAAATTATTTCCCTTACTACGTAATTAAGTGTAGGTCTAACCAAGGGCAGTAACTAAGTAATTACATGTATGCGTAATTTCCCTTGATTACATATGGATATATAACACCTCCCTTCCAGCCTGAAGTACATATTATGGTGAAGGCTAAAACTAAAATTTCATGCTACATAAACATGATAAAGTCGCGTCTTGTCGAGATCGGTCCTTGCCACCCCACGTCAGAATGGTGTGGTAGGTCTCGGTCTCGTCCGCTCCTATCCACCCTATGCCAGGATAGTGTGGTAGGTTTACGGACACGTCAGTCCTGGAATGCGGTCCTTGCCACCCCATGCCAGGATGGCGTGGTAGGTTTCCGTACTCTGTCATAGGTTCAGTCCTTGCCACCCCATGTCAGAATGGTGCGGTAGGTTTCTGAACCTTTACAAACAAATCAGTCTCTATGTCTCTGTCGTCGAGGACGTAACTGATCTGTATGCCGGCGGCAAATTGGTCCATCTGGTAAAATCTTGACTTCAAACAGGCTGTGGCCAATGGTTGCTGTCACCTTTGCAGATTTCCATTTGTCCTTACGCCCCCCTTTGAAAGACAAAGTGAAGCAGGGATCACCAACGTTGAACTTCGGTTGATGGTCGGCAGATTTGACTGTATCTTTCTGTCGTCTGCGCTGTCTTCGACGGGCTGGTGGAACATCTGGAGTCTGGTCGTCGGCATTGGGTGGACTGGCATGTCGTTCTCTCGCTGGAAGGATGACGTCAATATTGGTTCTGATTTGACGACCATGCAGTAGTTGACTGGGACTGGATCCACATGGTAGAGGTGTACGTCTGTACAGCATCAGGAATTCCTGGATGGCGTCAATTGGAGGAAGACTTGACTTCTTTAGAGACTGCTTGAAACTCTGGACGAGTCTCTCAGCTGCACCATTTGTGGCTGGGTGGTACGGAGCTCCTTGTAGATGTTGGATGCCTCTTTCCTTGCACCAAGCCTTGAACTCCTCTGATGAGAAACACTGGGCGTTGTCAGTCACAATGGTGTGCGGATAACCAAAATGTGCGAAGTCCTCGTCCAGTTTGCGGGTCGTCGCCTTGGTGGTGATGGAAGTCATCAGGTGCACACATGGGTACTTGGACAGGGCATCCACCATGACTAACCAATTGTGTCCTTTGAAGTTGACAGCATGGTCGACATGGACTCTGCTCCAAGGTTCTTCAGGAATTGTCCAAGGGTGCGTCTGCTTGGCAGGAAGCTTCTGGTGTTCGTTACAGGCTAGGCAGCTTCGGGAGACGTCTGTGATGTCTGCATCAATGCCGGGCCAGTCTTCTTCTTCTTCTGCGTTCTTCGTGTCAGACTATTTATATCAGGAGGCCGGTAGCCTTTATGAAGGATGCTGTGCTCCTGAGTTCCTCTGCTGTCCCATATAGCTTGGTGTGTAGTGCCGCACCTCGGGGCCAGCTGTTTTCCCTCTGTTCTCTGTATAGGGGGCATTGTTGGAGGACATGTTCTGCATTCTCTGGGCAGTTTCCACATGGGCATGTCTCAGTTTCTCCAACCCTGAATTTTTTGTAAAGGTGCTGCCGGAGTCTGTTATGTCCTGTTCTCAGCCTAAAAATGATAGTTTGCTCCTTTCTGCTGAGCAAGTGTATCGCATCGTCTGTTACATGGCTTGGATGACTTTGTTTCCACTTGGCCAGTAAACTGCTGTTCTTGCCAACTGTTTCATTCGCTGCATCCCAAAATGTCCAAGGTGAAGAATCTCTAGGATCTGAGGCTGCAGGCTTTGTGGGATGATGAGTCTGGATCCATAAAAGAGACAACCAGTTGACTGTGACAAGGAGCCTCGTATGGAGTAGAAAGGCTTTACCGTACTTGGAATATCGTACGGCCATCCGTCTTGTAAGAAGGTCTTCACTGTTGACAGTAGCGCATCTTCAGACGTTGCCTCCTTGATAACAGCTTTTGAGTCCGTTGGGGCGACTTGCTTGCTGATCATCTTGATGGTGCAGATAGTGTTTGCATCTGCACCTGATTCTTGCTGGTCAAACATCTTGTCCGGGCCGGCTGGAAGTCGACTGAGATCGCCGGCATTGCCATGTTGAGCTGTCTTCCGGAACTCGATCCTGTAATGATACTGGCTCAGGGTAAGAGCCCATCTTGCCAGTCTGTTTGCTGCCAGTGCTGGAGTTGCTTTTGTTGGCCCAAACAAAGCAATTAGCGGCTTGTGGTCCGTCACCAGGATGAACTTTCGACCATACAGAAACTGGTGAAACTTGTTTAGGCCGAAGATGATGGCTAGGGCTACTCTCTGGATCTGGCTGTATTTGCGCTGTGTTCCAGTAAGGGTCTTGGACGCATTGCTGATGGGTCTTTCGCTGCCATCTGGGTATCGGTGAAACAGGACTGCTCCAATCCCAACTTGAGAAGCATCGCAGGATATGCCCACTTCTAGAGATGGATCAAAGTGGGCCAGCACAGTGTCAGCCGTCAACATCTTCTTGACGCATTGGAAACAAGCCTCTTCTTCAGTTCCTCAGTGCCACGGAACGTCCTTCTGAGTGAGTCTGTAGAGAGGCTCCAATGTTGTTGATACATTCGGCAGGAACTTATTGTAGAATTGGACTTGACCCAGGAAAGAACGAAGGCTTGAGACGTCTGTAGGTGCTGGCATCCTTGTGACTGCGTCTGCTTTTGGCCCCTTTGCTATGCCATCTTTGGATAAGTAGTGTCCCAAATACTCGACATATGGTTGTGCAAAGGAACACTTATCCTTTCTGCAGAGGAGTCCCTTATCCTGGAGTCGCTGTAGTAATCCTCTCAGGTTGCTAAGGTGTTGCTCTGCTGTGTTGCCACTCACCAGGATGTCATCCATGTAGGCTGCCACTCCAGGTAGATCTTGCGTCAGCTGGTCCATTATTTTTTGGAAGTAGCCTGGGGCTGACGTGATTCCAAATGGGAGACGCTTCTGGAGAAGAACACCTCTGTGTGTGCTGAGGGCCAATCTCTTCTGGGATTCTGGACCAAGGCATATTTGAGTATAGGCATCGGCAAGGTCGATCTTGGTGAAACCATGTCCTTTTCCCAACTTGCGCATCAGGTCCTCAGGTAATGGCATTGGATGGCGGTGTGGCTCCAGTTGTGGGTTGACCGTGACAGAATAATCTCCACACACTCGTATCTTCTTGCTGCCTGGGTTGGTCTTCTTGATGGGAACAACTGGAGTGCCATAGGGGTTAAATTGAACTGGTTCCCAGGTCCCTTGGTTGATGCCGGCTTGGATCGCTGCTTCCAGGTCCTCTTGGATGGCAATAGGGACTGGTCTGGGTCTGTGAAACACTGGCTTGGCATCGGACTTGAAGTTGATCTCCAATTCAAAATCTTTCAGTGTTCCCAGTTCTTGCTTGAAGATATCAGGATATTCCGCACACAAGTTTCGACAGGATGTCTGCAGGACTCCATCCGGTTTCAAATCGTCAAAAACTTTGTGTAGGAGATTGTCCACTGAGATTCCCAATCGCTTTGTGGTTGCTCTTCCAAGCAGGTTAAAGTCCATCTGGGTCACGACGAATTTCTGTATACAAGTTGTCTTGGCATACGATGTATGTAGAAATATTTCGCCCGTCACTGGTAGTTTCTGACCTGAGGCACACTTGTACTGGCATTTCACAGTGCTGAGTTTGGGGACTTCAAACTACGCCATGTCTTGGTTGAAATGAAGTTGTCCCTAGAACCAGTGTCGATTTCAAACTGGACAGGCTGGTTGTTGACGCAGCATGTCTCGGTGATTGGTCCCGCTGTATTCCAACGGACAGTTTGTATCCTCTTGATCGGACGTTGTTGACTTTTCTTCTTCCGACAAGCTGACTCTATGTGCCCTTTTATGTTACAGAAATGGCACACGGCGTTAGCGAACCTGCACTCATTTCGGCTGTGCTGTCCATCGCATCCTCTGCAAACAGTCTTCTTCGTTGTCGGTTTGCTTGACTTTTTAAACTTTGATGGATAGCCCTGGTCTTGAGTTTGCTGTTGAGGGTTTTGCTTGCATTTCCTTCTCTGATTGAGCTTGAAAACTTCGCCGTCACTGGTACCGGATGTTTCTTTGGCCACCTTTGACGCCTCCTCGACCTCTGCCGCCACCTCTACCGCCTTGCTGAAGGTCAGTTCATCATCTTTAATCTTGAACAGTGCCTTTATAACAGCTTCATTTTTAATGGAGCAGACCAATCGTGTACGCATGGCCTCGTCAAGTGGGTCTTGGATTGATGCGAAGTCGCAAGTCGCTGCCTCTTGACGAATGCGAGCAGCCAGTTGGTGCACACTTTCTGCAGTCTTTCTGTCAGTGTAGGTCCAAAATTTAAATCTTTCCCGCACAACGAAACGTTTGGGGTCGAAATGTTCCCCCATCCAGGTCTTGATATTTTCAATGGTTATTTTGTTGACGTCTATCGGCGGGGTCTGTTGAGAAGCTTGGTTTTTCAGCATCTTGTAGACCTCACTGTTCTGGTTGGTCAGAAAAATGTCAACCTTTTTTGCTTCTGGTATGGAGTTTGCCTTTGTGAAGGTGGTAAACCTTGCCCAGTAATCTGACCACAGTTCTATTGTTGAATCAAATGCTTCGAACTTGGTGTTGGTGACTGGCTTGTTCATGGCCAAAGACATCAGTGCTTCCATCTGCTGTCGCTGCAGTTCCCCATCTGTTCTCGTTGCTGTTCCATCTGATTACGCAGCAAAGTGATGAAGTCTTCTTGTGACGTTTCTGCAGCTGGAGTCCTCGGCATCTTGAGGCACGGCTGGGCTACTTGGCACAGCTGACTGGCGGTTTACAATTCGAGATAGCTAAGAGCGAGTTACTCGGTGTTTTAGAGCTAGCCGAGACGTTGCTTGGCTCTATGTATGGCTTCAGGTCCGCTACTTGGATCCGGGTGGTTGGTCCGTGAGCTGGCTTGGGTACTGAAGCTGCTTGTCTTGCTGCTGGTCTGATTCCGCAGGCTTGTAAGGCTTGGATGGCTTGGGTTCTTGTAGTACTAGTAGGCTTCAGAACTTGAGTGACATCGGAACTTGTGAAGATCCCATCTTCGTCGCCAATTTGTTATGTGGTGATAACAAACAAAGAGAAGTCAGTTGTAGCCGGGAAGATAATGATTTGAGGTCTTTATTTTAGGAGGTTCGCTGCCCTTGGCATTTACACCTCACTTTACCCTTGGCATGAGAGGCGAGCACCTTGCCTCTAGACCACCTTGTCCTCTAGGATATGCCGGGAAGATAAGCAACTTTATTCTGGTAATATTGATTTGAGGTCTTTATTTTAGGAGGTTCGCTGCCCTTGGCATTTACACCTCACTTTACTTGTTTTATTATTTCTTGTTCTGGCGGGGGGGAGGATATGGATAAATTTTAATCTATTAATTTCAATTTTGCCCGGGCAGCGGCCTTTCGGCCTGCTCTTTACGATTTCCAACTGCCAAGGTATCTTAGCGTGCGCAACGTGCACACGGGCCCTCCGAATTTTTTCGTCCTTATCTGAGAAGACTAGGTACTCGATCCTACCCCCCAATAGGACCAGGGACTTGAAAATATGAGAAAAATCCAATTTCCAAGAACTACTCGATCCTACCCTCCAATAGGACCAGGGACTTGAAAATATGAGAAAAATCCACTTTCCAACATGCCTGCACTGCCCGGGTTAAACCCGGGACCCTTGGCATTAGAGGCGAGCACCTTGCCTCTAGACCACCTTGTCCCCTTATTCTGGTAATATTTACAGGTCATTAGTTATATACAGTATCGCAGCAGATGTACATAATATATGGCCTTTAGCGTCTTTACAGACGGTCTTAGCAGCTAGAATATTCACTTTCATTTTGACTGACAGCTTCTCTCGTGGCTTATTCTACCAATGTTTGACCCGAGAGTGCGATGGCAGTGATTGCAGGTCAGTCTTTTGGGTTCACTTTGGCGAGTGTTTTCATTCCGCCTCTGTCGTTTTGTCAGGTATGTTTCTTTTGCCTTGAAGTCTATTGCGAGCGTGCCACTGCGCAATTTTTGTCTCCATCTGCTTCGATCATTTGCAAGGTTCTCCCATTCATTGGGGTCGATGTTGAATGCTTTCATCGTGACCTTGCAAGTGTCTTTGAATCGCAGATGTGGCCTACCTCTGGGTCGGTTGCCAGTAGCAAGTTCCCCGTAGAGAATTTGTCTGGGGATGCGATCATTTTCCATACGGTGGAGATGTCCAAGCCACCGCAGTCTTTTTTTGCCTAGGAGAGCCTGAGTTGATGGAATGTTGGCTCGGCTCAGAACTTCGATATTTGAGATCCTGTCTTGCCACTTGATCTTGAGAATTTTGCGTAGGCAGCGCAGGTGGAAGGAGTTGAGGGATCTTTCATGTTTGGAGTAGGTGGTCCATGTCTCTGAGCCATACAGCAGGGTGCTTAGGACGCAAGTTTGGTACACGAGTACCTTTGTTTTGATGGTCAGCTTGCTATTGTTCCACACCCTTTTTGAGAGTTTGCCAAAAGCTGTGGCCGCCTTTCCTATTCTGGCATTTATTTCAGTTGTTATGTCTGTGCTACCACTGATGGTTGAGCCTAGGTAGCAGAATTTTCCCACTTGCTCCAGAGGAGAGCCATTCAGCATGATTGGGTTGGGGTTTCTCAAGCCTTGTGCCAAAACTACAGTTTTTGAGACACTGATCTTTAGCATGAATTTGTCACAGGCTTTGGCAAGGCTATTGATGAGAGCCTGGAGCGTGGTTTCATCGTGGGCCACGATTGCAGCATCATCTGCGAAGAGGAGCTCTTGTAACATAATATGCTCTGTACGAGATTTTGCTTTTAGTCTGGCAACATTAAAAATGGAGCCGTCCACTCTGGTGTTAATAAGTACTCCACCTGAACATTGACCAAAGGCATTCTTGAGTAGGGCTGCAAAATATATACCAAATAAGGTAGGAGCAAGAACACATCCCTGCTTCACACCGCTGTTTACAGCAAATGAATTGGATGTGCAGCCCTCAAAGTTGACACATGCCCTCATGTCAGTGTGGAAGGATGCAATAAGTTTTAGCAATGTTGGTGGACAGCCTATGGATTTAAGGACTGCATACAGGCCAGATCGGCTTACGGTGTCGAAAGCCTTTGTTAGGTCCACAAAGCATGTTATAAGCGGCCTGTTTTGTTCTTTACATTTTTCTTGGATTTGCCGAAGTGCAAATATCATGTCAATAGTTGATCGTTTGCTTCGAAAGCCACATTGTGTTTCTGGTAAGACTTTTTCCGCCAGTTGTTGAAGGCGGCACATAAGAAAAATCCACTTTCCAACATGCCTGCACTGCCCGGGTTAAACCCGGGACCCTTGGCATTAGAGGCGAGCACCTTGCCTCTAGACCACCTTGTCCCCTTATTCTGGTAATATTTACAGGTCATTAGTTATATACAGTATCGCAGCAGATGTACATAATAATGCATAGAGTAATGAGTGTCACCAAATATCAATAAAGATAAAGTCATTCACATACTTTCATACTTTAGAATAGGTGACCTAATGTATTATCAACTCACTGAGAGTAATGCAACATGAAAAGTAATGTAAGTAAAGTGGTGGTGTTAATTAATCACACAACGCATAAGAGGTAAATTATTTCCCTTACTACGTAATTAAGTGTAGGTCTAACCAAGGGCAGTAACTAAGTAATTACATGTATGCGTAATTTCCCTTGATTACATATGGATATAATATAACAGAGATAATGGTCAATTTTTTATTTCAAAGATCTGAGAAAGTTATAAAATCTTCTAAGTGTATTTCAAAGCCCAAAATCACCATTGGCTAAAAAATGCTGAGAAAATGTGAAAATATGTCAACCTGACATCGGAAAAAAATCATCTAAACTCAACATATTGTGATAAGTCACTTTATACACCAATGTAAAGCTTTTTTTCTGCCTTATTCCACAGATAATGACCTGTGCAGGAAAAATTAGAAGGGCTTAAGTGCAATTATCTAGTTTAGTTAATGAACTTTGAGACAAATCTGTTTCCGCACGAAACACTGCACAGCGATTTCAGTTATGTTTTTGGAAGTACACATTAAGAGTTTTCCTTAGAGGGATAGAAATCCAGAATATGTGCATTGTAACTGTGTGTTTTTAGGAAAACTAGGTATCTTCAAATATGTTTTGGCTGTTTACATCGGCAATCGGCATTACCCAGAGAATCATGGATCGCCTAGTATCAAAAGAAACGCCAATCATTTCCCTTTTCTATGATATCATTACTATTTTTATACAGCATAGCGTAGTCGAGCGATTCAAGAAAGGACTGGGTAAAGCCTGTTCCAATTCCGCAGCCAGCAAAGCTGCTACAACGCTATAAATCAAAATTATTGATAAAATATTTCCAAACAATCCATATTAACATGACAAACACCGATAAGCAACGCGTAACGAGATATTAAGTTTTCATGTCGTTTTTATTGCATTCAAAACAAATAAATAAGAGTGTTATACGCTGGGGAAGGAAAGGTGGTCTCGACAGCTTTCCATGCATCAGAAAATTTTTCTACCATTTGTAGGCAGATTCATTGAGTTTTCATGATTTCTTGAAACAGTCAAAATTTCACTTTTGTCTATAAATGTTGCAATTTTTGCTCCAAAGCCACTTTTGTGCTATTAAATAACTGTATTTGTAATGTTTAAATTCTCCCCATAAAAATTGAGTTTGCTATTTATGATAGCAACTGTTTTGTCAGTTTGAGCGCCCTGTGATGTTTCTCTCTTAAATTACACCTCACCGAAAATGGCTTCTGGCACATCACAAAATGAGGTATAATGACTGAAAATCAAAAATTGCACAATTTGCTTCATTTTGAAGATATAGTGAGAAAGGTGGTACATGTACCAAAATGTTCAGAATAAAAAGTTTTATTTCAGTGAAATTACTTCTTTTCAAGAGACTGCATTTTGAAAAATCACTTTGGAGTAAATGTAGGCTACCTACATACTCTCTGAGTTACAGTATACGAAATTTCTTACTGGTTCAGTAATATCTTTCTACACTAGATATGTTAACATAACTTATAGTAAAAGTTATAGCTTTTGTCAAACTTTTTTTCTGTTTCTTATTTTTATTTCAGACAGTTCCCATTTCTTCCCAGTCCAGTGGTAAATTTGTCACGAAGATAAGTGTGGATCATGAGTTGCCCTGGGTCACAATTATTTTGGGAGGGTCTGAAGACTGCAGTCATTTGTTCTTTTAGTTGCACAATTTTTGCAATTGAGGCATTCTTTGAAATGTTTATTTTAGATTAAAATTATTTTACTAGATCAAAACTGTTTTTGTTGGGTTTTTTTATCACCAAGTGTTGCATGCTGCTAAATCTCATTTTTTTTTCCTGTTGATCATTCTTTACCACTGCAAAAAAAAAAAAAAAACCAGTCTGATTGTCTTTTGTGGGCTACTAAATGTGGTCTGTTAGCTCGCTTGAATTAAAACAAATAAAAAAAGAAGAAAAACCAAAAACATCATGTATCAGTAAACTTTCTTCCTAGAGAAACAAATACTTCCTCCACTGCATAGTAAAACTTGATTCAGTGTGTCCCCTTTTAATTTTGTTCGCACTGTTTGTGCTTGCTGTCACTCTCACTGTCTTTCTTTTTATTTACTCTTAATAAACATCTCACTATTAGAGAAGGTTTGACACGTTTTCTTTTGATGGCCTTCCACAATTTGATCAAAAAAGGATGGGCAGATCAGTAACAGAATTTTAAGGACATGGGTCAATGGTTACTGTCTTATTATTGCACTTACTTCCCTTGTTTTTATCTCATGACATTATTTAATTTGTCCGCCCATAGAGTGAGCGACCACGGAACGCCTGTAGTATAAGTGGGTTGTGGGAAAAAGCGTCCTTTGATTGGTCCGCTAGATTGTCACAGCCATGCAGGCATCCCATTTCCTTCTAGATTTAGTCATACATGTACTTAGAATTGAAAGATCGAAACTTGGGTTCATTTCTAATACTATGAGTATGAGGTAGTCTGCCCGTCCTGTACAATTATTATAGTTGTATTATACATGTACAGTGGAGAAGGGCCAAACCGAAAGAAAATAAGCATCTTTGATTTTTCCCTCTTTATCTTTGTTAACAAACTAGCGCTAAACTGAAATAACCCTATGGTTAAACTGAAAAGAAAATTGCTGGATTCAGTGGCCAGTCCACCCGAGCAGTTCCTCCCGCTTCCTGAACATCCACATCTCAGACGCAGTGTAGTCACAAAATCAGCATGAGGTTACAACTTTGGAAAAGAGTTCCTTAAGTCCCGACCACCACCCAGTTAAGACCACCCTATCTCTAACCCTAACCGGGAACCTTGTCCCTAATCCTGTCATCCCTAACTCCACCCATTAACTTTTCAAAACAAAGAAAATCCAGAGAATTGAAAGAGTTCAAAGTGATCAAAACGCAAGGAACTCTTTCGACAAACTGAATTGTTTTGAAAATCCATGCGAGATTACCGAACTATTTCGATGTAATATACACCGACTCAGGCAAAAGCATGACCACATAAATACCATGTTGTTTTCTAACGAATTTGGCCTCAAAATCGCTCAAAAACTGTCATATAAAAAAAATATATATAAATGTCAAAGCACAGTCATGTATAGTACTATTAGTATTAGTAAAGTATAGACCACAGCAATATGGCGCCTTTGGTAGGGAGAATACGATCTTACCATATTTCCCAAGATTTCGTGTAACTGGCATTTTACAAATGTCGCACACCATTACCAGTACTGTATTCATACCCTAGAGTTCTCGCCTGAAAGGGTACACTCTGCTCGTCACAAATGGCTCTACCTGGGAGCAGTGTTCCCTCTAAACTGTGCGCGCCCATATAGTGTTTCGACAAACGCGCAATGGAAATGAATGCCTGCACAAAGATTTGTTACTAATGTTATCTTAAATAATATCGCAGCTAACTGTCTCCTTAAATCTCAACTACCCACGTTACTGTCACAAATCCCAGACTGGGAGATGTAATAGTTTATGACAGGACAACAATCACGAACAAACAAGTTTAACACTTAACAAAACGACCCATCAGACTCACACATTTATTAAACATAATTATACAGATAATAGCGCAATTACATACATTATATTATTGAAATCAACTGCCGTACAACGGCCTTATTCTCACACACACTCTCCCTCGGATCCACAATCCGGTAGTTACTCCTAAAGGCACTTCGGCCTCAGCCTCTCCCCTCAGGGTCTTAATAGCACCTTAGTAATTCACTGGCCCCGCAGTCTCTCAATATCACCTTCCTATTGTCATACACCTTAGCACTCCCCTAGCACCTCAGCAGGGCAATAACACATTATCATTTCAATAGACATTATCATTTCAATAGACATTATTATTTCACCAGTACATTATTAGTTCACTAGCCCCTCAACATGGCAATAGTGCATTATCACATTCACGCTCATATCTACGTCCCTGTCCGTGGCCTGACTGCCACGACTTTATGTGCCTCTACTGTCCTGCACTGACAGCCTCACTTCTGGCCTATGTGTGGCCTCCGGCCCTATGCTGGCCTATCCCCTGTGCTCATCGAGGTGGCTCTGCGGCCCGTCCTCGACACCTACAAGAATAACATTACATTGGTATAATACCCTACCATTTCTATTCACTCCACCTCTCCTTACAACCCATGAAGCGTACACACACTAGTTCACCTTTCACTCACCACACATCTTACGGTAACACACTTCCATCGGAGTACACACTACTCACTCGCGCTACAAATCCATGAACTCACTTTCATCTATCGCTCATGGCGCACATTGCTATATCCAATATCAAGGACTTCCACATTCCTCACATATACTTATTTACATCATGGTAATAGACGAATATAATATAATACATCAATCATAATAATCAATCAACGTTCTACATACCAGTCATTACTGGAAAGACTCTCTCACTAGTCTTCTCGACTGCTCCCCTTATGTCCGCCCGATGGGCTCTTATTCACAGGTCCGTTCCGTAGGACCTTCTAACTTGCAGTGATAGTAATACAGCGCTTTCGCCTCATTCAGACCCCCCCCCCCCCCACTACTCACAACAGCACGCTTAACTTACTTGTCTACTGTGAGCCCTTCTTACTCTACACCCGCTCTGTAGCAATCCCCTTAATTGCACTCACTCCACTCGTGACAGTTACCATACTTTGTAGAATGCAATCGCACGTTGATATGTATATATGTTCATATCAAAACATGCTAGCAATAACATGCCAATATTAGCCACGAGATACAGGCTGTGCCCAGATTATCTTGAAACAATCCAGGGAAGGAGCTCCATATGAGTTACATGATAGGGATAGCGTCCATGAGCGGTGAGTCGCGGGGGGGGGGGGGGGCTGGCGCGTTTGTCCTCCAGAGGGATGTCTTTATAGTAAATGCGGGGCTCGGCGACTAACACTCAGTCAGACTATGAAATATGTGCCCGACTAAAGTCATATATATCATTGTGGTACTCCTCCCCAATCCAGTATTATTATTTGCACAAGCAGCCAGTGTACACGTAGGCCTACGTTTGTAATGGGGAAACAAATTTGCGACAAAATTTCGCTGTTAGTGTAATAACAAACAGTTGAATCGGAGTCATCAGACACTCAGGCTTTGGCCCAGATTGAAAATAGAGGTGGCAGATGATTGGTTATATCACTTACAGACAGCAGTGGCCGACCAAGTCTCAGGTACTTTTGAGAAGTAGGCGGGGTTCCCGAGAGAAAGATCAGCGGTGACAGCTAATAGCGGCTGCCGCATTCAATAGCCCTTTTTTTTTTTTTAAAGGCATAATCACGTGACATAAGTCACGTCAAATGCACACAGGTGATCTGATGGAATGTGGGAAAAAAACAACCCAACAAAACAAATAGAAAACCTTTGGAAGGAAACAAGACAAACAACTACCCGGTTCAAATCCTATAGTTATACGCTCGATTTTGAACACGACCTACGGCTGCTCATACAGCTTCTTGTCCCCATCTCCTGAATTGAATGTTGCTGTTATCATTAGGAATCGTGCTACAGATGCTTTTCTTTTACTCATCCTCCTTTTTCCTACCGAAGGAGAGAATTTGATGGTGGTCAAACATCAGTTCTGTCTAAGAATAGTTCAGGATCCTTAAATTCATTTTGTGTGTTTGTGGGCATGCACGCACCAGATACATTGGTTGAAGGGTTTAGTTCTATATCGTGCTTAAATGAAAGTAACGCTAAAATTTAGATACTGAGCAAAACATGTTTTTTATGCATGCTTTGAGTTTGATTCTGAAAACTTCACCTCTTGCAAGGTGTTTCATTCTAAAAATTAATTGGGGTCCTAGGTTAATGTGCTTTGCATAGAAGATACTGACTGATCTTTAGGTACAACTGTAGAATTTGTTTTTAGGCTTGGTGGATTTACTCGCGAAAAAGTACACGTACTAAGCATTTCAGTTTAAAATGGCGAAAGTGATGTTTAAGTATTATTTTGACAAAAGATTTTCCGAAAATTCGCAATGTCTCTTAAAACCTGTGGCTGTGGTGGAATATTTAGCAAGAATAACATCTGAACCATTTTCATTTGATTGTCATTGCAATCAACAACTTATTGAATTTTCAAGGTATGAAACTTTTTTTGTTGTTTGTTTCAGTCACCTGAGATTTAGTCATGGGAAATAAAACTTAAGAAAGTGCAAAGATCAGAACAGGATGCGGGAAGCGGAAAATCAGACACGTGGCTTGTCTCCGTGGCAGATGTGACAAACGTATAATCCATACCCACACAGTACTCAACTGTTGAGTGATTAAAAATGTAACCCTCACGGCCCTGTTGCAAGACTCTCGTAGGCCCATCCCCGTGATGCGCCTCTCGCGGCCATGTGTTTCACACTTGGCATGCTGCGATCGGGGTTTGCCAGATTGAAATTTTAAGTTTAAGCCAAACAATGCTAGAAAAAAAGCCATAAAAAACCCAAACATATTTCAATATACTTTTTACTAAACATCTCACGAAAGGCCGAAAACCAGGTTAATATCATATCCCCCCCCCCCTCCCCCCAAAGATGGGGGGAACATTTGGCCTAAATCTTGTGATTTTTCTTTTTTTAAAGCATATCTGGAGATGCATTGGAAGCCTTTGCAACATTTTTTTGAAAGCAATAATTTGCCCCGACACTCATAATAGCATCAAGGCGATTCAGCTGCATTCTGTTTTCTAGTCTTAGTTTCAACGGAGGAGGCATGAGAAAATATTCTGTCAACTATAGCATTGCTGACTGGGGTTATTAGTAATATTAGATGAAGGTGGCCAACTCATTAAATCTTAATCCAGACCCACAGTGTGTGTAGGAAGTTCTAAAGTGCATGATAGTCTATAAAAAAAAATATTTAAAAAACGGTAGCAGTTTAAAAAACGTCAAAAAATAGAATCCATGGTGAACTGGACACTGATTTCGCCGGCTGGCGCTTCCTCGACATTTAGAGGCAGAAATCTTGGTGTTGGATGAACTACGAGTGGCTAATGTGGTTACTGCGTGGGTTCAATAGTAACTCCCTTAAGGATACACAGGATTAACAAACACGGGGTTCTGCTGGCAATCTTATTTATTCAAAAAGCCTAACAACGGTATCACTACCAAACAAAAGCCCAACCAGCCATAAGCTGGAACAAGAGAAAAAGACGAAAATATGATTAGGATATAATGACAACATTAATCAGGCAATCAATGGTGGACATACATAGTAATAGTATTAAGTATTAAATCAAACAACAACAACATAATATAGAATTTAAGCAATAACCAACTGGATATGTATGCATGGAATAAAATAGCGCTAAGGTTAATGAATAACAACTACAAGTGGCTATATCATATACACAAGGAGTTTCCTAGTACACTGGCAACATAAACTAATGTACTAATCAAAGTATGAAGGACATAACAAATGAAGGGGCAAGAACACAATAGTTTCGCTCCACTGAGCCGGTGTACAACACATCCAGAGTGGCCATTCCATTTAATAACGCAGTGGCCAACATGGCCCACTGACCGTCCATAACACAGACGCTGCATCCCAATGCAGGCCATCCTCATAGGCCCACTCCCATTATTAGTACTAACCCGCCCCAGGGCTATTGTATTGGTTACTTCCCTTCCCAATCGATACTGAAGGGTCATGCCCTTTGACCTTAGCCGCGGAGCTATGCCGCCAGGCTAACATGTGTATGACACACCACTAGATACATAAAGTAATGTGTACATTCCTTAAAATGAAACTGTCCTTCACACACTTACGAAACTCATCGAAGCATAATACATCTGGATAACTATAATGCATGCACATGATATATATATATATATGTCGGCGAGACTCATTGCAACATGTGTAGACTCACTGAAACATTGTTCATCCACCGCCGCACATAGAACAATCCTGGGGCTCACCCATGTGAGGCCCAACTAATATTATACATCTCCAATACATGTAATTACTTACACATCTTGAACACTAAACACGCAATCACAATCACACTGCTCTCTATAGCATAGTGGTACTGGCAAGGTACACAAATACCCGTAATACAATCAAGCGTATAGTGCCGCTCGCTATAACATAAGTCATCCACATCAACATGTCAGGAAATCCTCACTGCCTACCACAACAAGGCAATGCTACACATACACTATATATAGGCACACAAGCAAATCGTGATAGCTTGGTTAGCGAGCCATCATTATCATCTAGCACCGCAAACGTTAACTTTGACAATAAAGTCACAATATCAAGACACTGTACTGCAAAGCGCATCTTACACGAATAATGACAATGGCAATTACCGTTGAGCCGGACTCATAATGGTCTCTGTAGATCAGCATTCTCTACGCGGCATCCAAGAAAGGGGGGGGGTGCGCAAATTAAAGTCACTTCTAATATAATAGTCTCCAACTTACCCAAAGTCTCTCCGGGTCCTGTGCTACCGCTACATGCCTTATGGGGCGGGGTGGCGATGGCAAGCGTCGGCAAGCCTCTGAGCTGCTACGGGCCCGGGTTGCTGGCTGGGTTCACTGTGCTGTCGGCTCTTGTCTCTGCGTCTATGATGGAGTGTGTTGACCACTCGAACCGCATCTTATTTATGAGCCCGCGCGGACGTCCGAGAGAGCTATTACGTAGCCCGTGTTGCACAAGTGAAAGGCTCGGACATGGAGTCCAGCCCGACAACATAACCGGTTAGGGTCCTAACACAATCGAATTTACAGTACGGTTAAAAGGGTGCACACAAAAGTCAATTAGGTATCCCAGTAAACTGCAGAAATTACTCCAGCAATAATTGAATAAATTTGACCCAGGTTGGATTTATCGGGGATAACATGCGTCTAACTCGTGGTTCACTGTAAATCCGAGATCCTCTTATTAATTATTTCAATAGGACATGTGCATCAAAGTACAACGAAATTAGTACCATTATAAAGTAGAAACTTGCAGCTAAAATTCTAACGGACTACTTATACCAGAAACCCGGTAATAGTTTTAATATGAATTTTCAAAGTGTCAGGACTAACAACATTCGACAATTTTGTGCGGGATACTTTCGTCCATTAATACGACGTATCTCCATTGATAACAAACGTTATCATGAGTACCTATTTTGTACCGATAGGGTATTGTCTACTCTCAAAAATGAATTCGGGTTCCCGTCTTTCTGTCGGTGGATAACAACGAAGGAGCGAGTTGTAAGAAACTTAAAGCCATGATATAAGAGTTGGAAGCCCGGTGGTCAACATTTCCAACTGACCAATCAAAATGCGCGCTTTTCACCGTGATGTGAATAACGGGTCCCGCGCTAGTATTACAAGGGAAATAATCCAATTAATGGTACTCGGCCAAGTGTCCATAAACTACTATGAGTGGCCGTCCCTCACTCACGCACCAGAGTTACCATGAAAGCACACTAAAAATAGAAAGTCGTTCATCCTCTCACATTGGCATATAGATGTACATGTAACTGACCAAAAACATAATATTTCCTCGATAGAAAATGTTTCAGAAAAAGGATGGTATGTAGTTTCGTGGAGATAATTTTAGTATGTCAAGAAAAAAAAAGCCAAAAGGCCAAATGAGTTCTCTGACGCCAACCATATCCAAATTAATAAGAAGCTATTCTGGAATTTGGCTTTAAAGCCAATCTGGTAACCCTGGCCTCTTTGATTAGATCCTTACTATACCGAGTGTACACAACGCAGCCAGAAAAATGTAGGCCACATTCTGCTTGGGTATTCCCAGAAGGACATAATTTCAATGAAATGCACAACGAACCAATGATCAACTTCAGTTTCAGTTTGGCCCTGTTTGCCGGATTGGTTTTTTTCATGGTGAAGATTCCATTTGTTTCTTTACGGCCCCCACACACGGCTGTTGGCCTTTATTGGATTATTTCAACTCAAAGTGAGCTTAAATTGTGTTTACTACAATGATATTTAATAAGAATGTGTGACTTGGAAGGAAAGTTTTATTTTCTTTGTTTGGGTTTGTCTAAAATAGCGAGATCTAGACAACACTATCGCAAACCCTTTTAACACGATGTAAATTATGTTACAAATGACATATGATATTTATATCTAATGACGATTTCCCAGCCAGCATCTCTACGCCAATCTTACGTAGATTTGTATAAGATTTCTGTAGGATTGGTCGGATTACCGTAGGGCGAATTACCTACACCAAACCCACGTCGGCACGATGTCGTAACCAGCGGATCTACTTAGGAACGATGTCAGTTTTGTGCAAATTTGACGTCAATCCTAAGGGTTGGATTTCCTACGGTTAGTGGCTGGGTTGTTATTCTTAGCCTCTAACGTCCTTTCGATACAGTGGCCTTCAAAGGTAGAAAGTCATTCTCTGAAAGTGAAAAAACAACAACAAGAAAACAACTGTCCTCCCGTCTGCCACGCCAAAGAGAATGGTTATACATGTAATTTCAATAAAGAAATGTGTTACATTTTGTACAAATTTTTGTTTCTTTTTCAAAAATTTATTTGGCTTATGATATTTATAATCATTGAGTATGATTTATTCGTAGTTGTTTTCTCTGGCAACCGCAGATATTTATTCATGATCTTCAGAAAGGCCTACTGTATTTTTTTCAGTTTCGTCAATTCAGCATACTGATAGCATTCCATTTTGGATGAGTGAACCCAGTCGTTGGACATAGGGGATTACAGAGAAGGACGATTATTGTCATAACCATGGCTGATTCCGATAGAGAGCATCAGGTAAGTACCTATAACAAACATTATTAATTATTAGGTATTTCCTTTCAAACTTCCTCATTGGGTTACCTAATGGTAATTGTAACAGGGCGACAGACAGGCAAGGTATAGCTAGCGTGGGAAGATAGCTAACGGCGGGGAGACAGAGTTATTGTAGGCCAGAGGGGGAAAGTAGCCGATGCAACTGAAGCGCTTTGACACCCGAAAAGGGTAGTGTTTACTTGACCGCCGTACTTGTCGATCAGATCACCTGGGAATTGCTTGGGGGGGTAGAGCTGTTTCAATAGTATTTGACGTGGAGTCGACGGGGGTGGCTATTAGGATAACGGTGGGCGTCTTGGGACGCTACCTGACTGGGTATAAATCCCCGAACGCTCCTTCCAACTTCAGACCGCTGAGAGCACTCACCAGCTTCGTGCCGAAGAGGAGACCACAACCGCAACTGTAACTTTGTACTAGTCTTGTGAGTGGGGAGGGTCAGGGAACCCGCAAACATCCTTTGTCAGAGCGTGGTATCTTTGGTATCTTGTCGGCATTTGAGCTGTTGCTGAGTGGTAAGTTAATTGTACGATGTATGTGTATTTTACTTAATGTTCATGATTGCAGAACCTAAATCTAGTGGGTTTACTTTGGTATAACTACTGCCTCTGAGAGAGTCACGGAAACGCCGTTACATATGTGTTACGAAACCTTATAGGATGGGGTCTGTTAGAGAGAGCCTTATTCTTCGTGGGGAACGTGTAAATATCATTAAAACTGTGTTGATCGTTTATTCTATTGCCTATATGGGAGTCTATGGAGTATAGGAGCTGCAGCCTGTCTTATAACAGTGTCAGCGGTTAAAAGTATTAATGTTGAATATCCGTCATGGAGTAAGTATGGAAGTCATGCCTTCCAACAGTAGATTAGGAAGTTACGATTGTTTTTCTACAGAGGAGGAAGAACAACACCTTCTTGGCTTCTCAACTTCTTGTACTTTGATTAACGACATCGTGGCTTCTTGGCTTCCCGACCTATTGGTACCTGCCGATACCTGTTGATCTAACTGCGCAGTCAAGCCAGGGTAGAGAGGAAGAACCAGTGCCCAGATAGCGCCATACACCCCTAAAGGAGAGGTTTCCTTATGCTGAATGTTCCCATGTGTTTTATAAAATGTGCTAGAGATTGAATATTACGAAGCCATTTAATTAGCATGTACTGATTTGCATCACTTCATTCCATCGAAATTCACATGAAATTGTATGACCTATGTTCCTATTATTATTGAATGAATTAATAATTATTGTATATATGTAAGCAATACAGATATCGTTTGTTATAACTTATAGAAGAGAGATAGTCGATTATTTAGTGTGTTTGTGCCGTGCCCATCACGGCTGGTGTCAGAAGAAAGTTAGTGAGAGAAAGTGGAAACATCACAATGGTGTCAGAAGTGGGATCCTGCTAGTAAATAACATTTAATTTTGATCTGGGTCGTGTCAAGGGGCTATTGTGTGATTGTGTGGACAGGTCATCTGCCCTGAGGCGAGTGAGAGAGATTGACATTTAGTGCCTGCGACATGCTCTGATTTTACCTGTGCATTGACTGTTCAATTTTATCTTTTGTCACAGAGAAAATTGTTGTTTGCTATTGCAGGAATATTGTTGTTAACTTCACAGCTTTATTGTTAGCTTTGTTTACAGGTCAATTGCTGATGGACTATCTGGGCGCACTGAAGCTTGCCAGACAAGAAGGCATTAGTGATGAGGAATTCAAAATTAGGTGGGACGAAGAGAAAGCCCAAAACCGAGAACAAAGGGCTATCGAACGAGAAGAAAAGGAGCGCGAACGAGAAGAAAAGGAGAAGGAAAGACAATTTGAAAGGGAGAGAATGGAATGCGAACGGGAACTAGCCAAAAACGGGTGTCACAATGGTAAAGGGAATGGAAAATCTGCTGCCCCGAAGGTACCTAAAATTGCCATTTTTGATGACTCGCGCGAGGATCTCGACTCGTATTTGAAAAGATTTGAAAGGCTCGCGCAGGCAAATGATTGGGAAGAAGACACCTGGGCAGACATGTTAGGGGCATTGTTAACTGGCAGGGCGTTAGATGTTTATTCCGGTCTCAGCGATGAAGACAGTAGGGATTACGAGAAGGTAAAGAAGGTGTTGTTCAAGAAGTATCACCTCACGGCAGAGGGTTATAGGCGTAAGTTTAGGGAGAGTCGTCTAGATAAGGACGAAACTTATACGCAGCTGTCCGTGAGATTGCAGAGATATTTTGAGAGGTGGGTAGACCTCTCAGAGGCAGAGAGAACTATGGAAGGGATTACGGATCTGTTAGTCAGGGAGCAGATGTTGAAGATTGTCGACTGTAATCTTTCCATATATTTGAAAGAGAGGGACCCCAAGTCCGTGCATGAGTTAGTTGAGATGGCGGACTTGTATAGTGAGGCTCATCAGTCGAAGCGAGGGCTGGAGCAACAGCAGAAGTCAGGTAAGAGGGTTGAGGAGAGCAGAAGTAAGGGTTTAGGAGTGAGTAAACCGGTATGCTTCAACTGTGGCTCTCCCAATCACCTGAGTAGGCAGTGTGACCAGGGCAGGACGAAGAAGGGTGCTGCTGCCACTGTCGAGGACAACCGAGGTAAGTCCCAGCGTGAGAGTGGGCGTGGTTGTTTTGTGTGTGGGTCACTTCTCCATATTGCGAGATTCTGTAGGAAGAGACAGAAAGAGACGACCGCAGTCGTACTAACCAGCGATGAGGAAGCCGATGACAGTCAGTGGGAGTCATCGGGCAGGGCGAATACTCAACCAGGGGCTGAGCAGAGTGTTGGGCCACAGACCTTCATTTCTTGGGAGACGGAAGGTAAGAGTATTGAGTTAGAAGGTTCGACAGAACATGAGCCCGAAGACGATGTTCCGGAGAATGATTTATCCGCTTCATTTTTGGAGAAGGGGAGGATAGGGGATAAAGAGATTACTATCCTTCGTGACACGGGATGCACGTGTGCGATTATAAAAAGGGACAAACTGCCTCCTAACAGCTTAACTGGGAAGAACAGGAGTTATGTCCTGATGGACGGGACGAGAAGGTCTGCTCCTGTCGCGGAAATGTGGGTAGAAACCCCATTTTATACTGGGCTTCTCAAAGCGCTAGTAGTGGAAGACCCAGTGGCCGATTTGATTATAGGAAACATAAAGGGGGCGTCTCTTGAGAAGATAAGTGTGGTACTCACGCGATCTCGCAAGGTGGAGATTGACAAGGAAGAGCATGAGTGTGAGAATGCGAGTGCGAAAGTGAGTCAGACCACAGATAATGAGGAGGCCAAGGGCAACTCAACGGAGGAGGTAAGGGTAGGGGCCAAGATAGGGGAACTCACACCAGGTGAGATAGCCCGGGCCCAGAGAGAGGACGAAACTTTGAGAGTTTTAAGGGAGAGAGCCACGTTGGAGCAATCGGCTGAGGTAGGTACTCACATAAAGGAGAGTAAGGGAATTTACTATCGGGTAAAGAAGGCCGGGGCTGGACGTGCTGATGTGGAGCAGTTGTTGGTACCTAAGCAGTACCGAAGTGAGCTGATGAAGATAGCTCACGAAGGAGTGTTCGGGGGACACTTAGGAATTTCGCGCACACAGGACAGAATAATGCAGTCGTTCTTTTGGCCTGGGATAGGTGCGGACGTAGGTCGTTTCTGTCGATCGTGTGACGCGTGTCAAAGGACATCCAATAAAGGTAGGGTGACAAAGGTACCCCTAGTGCCGACACCCCTGATCGACACGCCCTTTTCGCGCGTCGCCATAGATTTGGTTGGTCCACTTCCGCGTACGGAACATGGGAGATCGCGTTATATTTTGACGCTAGTAGATTATGCCACGCGTTTCCCGGATGCCGTAGCCTTAAGGGGGATATCAGCTGAGCAGGTCAGTGAAGCGTTAATGGAAATATTTCCTCGTTTAGGCATACCAAAGGAAATAGTTTCAGATAGGGGATCACAGTTTACCGGTGAGCTGATGAGAGAGGTCAGCGCACTTCTCAAAACGAAACAGATATTCTGCTCGCCCTACCACGCGATGGCCAATGGTCTGTGTGAAAGATTTAACGGAGTGCTGAAGAATATGCTTCGCCGAGTAGCTCATGACAGACCCAAGGACTGGGACAGAATGTTGTGTCCACTGCTGTTCGCGTATCGCGAAACCCCACAGGCCAGTACAGGTTTTTCGCCGTTTGAACTAGTGTTCGGTCACCCTGTGAGAGGACCACTTGCAATACTGAAGAATCTGTGGACTGGGGAAGCGGAGTCAGAAACGAGGTCATCGTACGAATACGTGGTAGATATGAGGGAACGATTGGAGGATGCCATGAAAGTCGTAGCCGAGAACAGCAGCGTCGAAAAACACAGGCAGAAGAAATACTACGATAGGGGGGCCAAACAGAGGAAATTCCAAGTGGGCGATTCCGTCCTCATACTTCTCCCAAGTGACGGATCGAAACTACAGATGACTTGGAAAGGGCCTTACAAAGTAGAAGAGCAGAGAGGGTCAGTGAACTACATGGTGAACGTCAAGGGGAAGAGACGACTGTATCACGCGAATATGCTGAAGAAGTATATTGAGAGGGAAGACGAACAGGAAAACACAGAGGCAATAGCTGCAGCTATAATTGACGAGACCGATGAAGGAGAGGAAGCGACTTCGATGCCTCTGGAGACAGTCATGCCTAAGCTAGAACAGACCGAAACCTACAGGGATGTACAGTTAGGGGACACGCTAGATCAGGATCAGAGAGAACAGATGCAAGAGCTCATGGAAGAATACAAAGATATATTTACCGATGTACCGGGGCTCACTGACCTGATCAAGCACAAAATCCCATTGCTAGATCAAAAACCTGTGAAGGTAAGACCCTACCAACTACCGTACTCAACTAGAGAAGCTGTCAATGCTGAGGTAGGCAAGATGCTTGCGGCCAGAATCATCGAACCGTCCGAGTCCCCGTACAATAGTCCAATTGTATTAGTTAAGAAGCCCGATGGTCAACATCGTTTCTGCAACGACTACAGGCGGCTAAATGTTGTGACTGCCGATGACGCCGAACCGATGCCTGAGGTAGAAGCCATTATTTCCAATCTAGCGGAGGCAAAATATTTCACCAAGCTGGACTTGACAAAGGGCTTTTATCAAGTTCCGATGGCCGAGGAAGATAAACACCTGACGGCGTTCGCCACACCGTTTGGGCTATACCAGTACAGGGTCATGCCGTTCGGGTTGAAGGGATCCCCCGCCACATTTAACAGGCTCATGAGGAAAGTATTAAAAGATGCTGGCGAAGGGGTAGATGCATTTGTAGACGACTGTCTTATACACAGTGCAAATTGGCCTGACCACTTGGAACGTTGTCGGAATGTCTTCGAGCGACTGAGACGGGCAAATTTAAAAGCTAGACCTACCAAGACGCTAATAGGGATGACAGAAGTCGAGTACTTAGGCCATAAGCTGGGACAGGGGACTGTAAGACCGCAGGAGAGTAAGGTGCGAGCCATTGTCGACTGTGACCGACCGACGACCAAGACACAAGTGAGGAGTTTCCTGGGGCTAACGGGGTACTATCGGAAGTTTGTACCAAATTACAGTGCAATCTCGGCGCCGTTGTCAGACCTCACAAAGAAGTCCCAGGGCACAAAGTTCGCGTGGGGACACGCGCAGGAGAACGCGTTCAATGCCCTAAAAATTTGTTTGAGTTCCGAGCCGATACTACGGATGCCAGACTGGAACAAGGAACTGATTCTCCAGACAGACGCATCTAACCTTGGAGTGAGTGGCTGCCTACTTCAAGAAGACGAGGGTACGAAGTATCCAGTCGTATACGTGAGCAGAAAGTTGAAACCCGCGGAGAAGAACTACTCAACAATTGAAAAGGAATGCCTGGCCATATTTTTCGCCGTTAGTAAGTTGCAGGCGTATCTGTATGGGAGAAACTTCGTGTTAGAGACGGACCACCGACCTCTAACTTGGATGCGAACTAAAGACCAGAAGAACGCGAGGGTAACTAGATGGAACCTGGCGCTGCAACCATATAACTTTCGAGTCAGCAACATCAGGGGGCGAGACGCTCTATGGGCCGACACTCTATCTAGATTACCAGTAGATTAATAATTTTATTAGCCGATTTTGCCAGGGAAAATCGACTTAAGTGGGGGCGATTGTAACAGGGCGACAGACAGGCAAGGTATAGCTAGCGTGGGAAGATAGCTAACGGCGGGGAGACAGAGTTATTGTAGGCCAGAGGGGGAAAGTAGCCGATGCAACTGAAGCGCTTTGACACCCGAAAAGGGTAGTGTTTACTTGACCGCCGTACTTGTCGATCAGATCACCTGGGAATTGCTTGGGGGGGTAGAGCTGTTTCAATAGTATTTGACGTGGAGTCGACGGGGGTGGCTATTAGGATAACGGTGGGCGTCTTGGGACGCTACCTGACTGGGTATAAATCCCCGAACGCTCCTTCCAACTTCAGACCGCTGAGAGCACTCACCAGCTTCGTGCCGAAGAGGAGACCACAACCGCAACTGTAACTTTGTACTAGTCTTGTGAGTGGGGAGGGTCAGGGAACCCGCAAACATCCTTTGTCAGAGCGTGGTATCTTTGGTATCTTGTCGGCATTTGAGCTGTTGCTGAGTGGTAAGTTAATTGTACGATGTATGTGTATTTTACTTAATGTTCATGATTGCAGAACCTAAATCTAGTGGGTTTACTTTGGTATAACTACTGCCTCTGAGAGAGTCACGGAAACGCCGTTACATATGTGTTACGAAACCTTATAGGATGGGGTCTGTTAGAGAGAGCCTTATTCTTCGTGGGGAACGTGTAAATATCATTAAAACTGTGTTGATCGTTTATTCTATTGCCTATATGGGAGTCTATGGAGTATAGGAGCTGCAGCCTGTCTTATAACAGTGTCAGCGGTTAAAAGTATTAATGTTGAATATCCGTCATGGAGTAAGTATGGAAGTCATGCCTTCCAACAGTAGATTAGGAAGTTACGATTGTTTTTCTACAGAGGAGGAAGAACAACACCTTCTTGGCTTCTCAACTTCTTGTACTTTGATTAACGACATCGTGGCTTCTTGGCTTCCCGACCTATTGGTACCTGCCGATACCTGTTGATCTAACTGCGCAGTCAAGCCAGGGTAGAGAGGAAGAACCAGTGCCCAGATAGCGCCATACACCCCTAAAGGAGAGGTTTCCTTATGCTGAATGTTCCCATGTGTTTTATAAAATGTGCTAGAGATTGAATATTACGAAGCCATTTAATTAGCATGTACTGATTTGCATCACTTCATTCCATCGAAATTCACATGAAATTGTATGACCTATGTTCCTATTATTATTGAATGAATTAATAATTATTGTATATATGTAAGCAATACAGATATCGTTTGTTATAACTTATAGAAGAGAGATAGTCGATTATTTAGTGTGTTTGTGCCGTGCCCATCACGGCTGGTGTCAGAAGAAAGTTAGTGAGAGAAAGTGGAAACATCACAGTAATACCACTAGTAAATCAATACATTTCTTTTTAAGGGGAGGGAGAGAGAGGTGGTGATTACACGTATTAAAAGATCGTTGATAAATGATGTTGATATAGTGCAGGTGTGATGGTGAAAGGAAGGCTGCCGGTGTTTCAAGTCGAGCTTCGCTCACATTGATAAGGAAGTCGATCAGGCTTTCATCATCGTTGCCTACTAATTTTTGTTATGCATGTATTATGTAATGATTGAGAACATTCCTAGCACGATATTAATACTTTCAGTCAATGACATGCTTTTGTTGAGTTTTGTGTGTGTGTGTGTGTGTGTATGTGGGTATGTCTCATTGTCAGCCCCAGAACTATCGCACGTAGGCTACTTCCTAGTTTAAATCCACTGGTGTGCTAAGTGACGGGCTACGTTCACTTTTGCTTTACCCACTGTAGGCCTAAGTTTGTCTTTTCTTGTTGTGCATGTGAAGGAAAAAAATGACGATAGTACTAGTAGTAATGAGTTCCCTTTTTCCATATCCCTGTAAAATTTCGAAGTACATGTATTGCAGGAAGGAATTTTGACCCCAGATGGTGATGTCTGTAGGCTACCTGTAACTGTATACCTGCACAAACGTATTGATCGGTGACCTGTTCGTTCGTACTTTTTGTTCTCCCTGGGAAGTAGTCAGATCTATTCACTCAGTTTCAGATTGTAGCTGTGTCTGGATATGATAACATTTACTGCAGTCATTCTAATTATGGCACCAATGTAACGAACATGGCTGTTGGATTCGGCTAATGATAACGGGCGTCCTAGGTTATCTGGTGTACTATTTACAGAAACAGAAGTGGTTGGGGGGGGGGGGGGGCAAGGAGGAAACGGTGGCCTGGTTTGAAAATGTAAAGTAACGTCTAATCATTAATTTACAGTTTAAACTGAGTCTGCCAAGTAATGTGCATACCCATTCACTGGTCAGCATCGATAAGAGGCGTGACTCTACAGTTATGACAAACAGCGTATCTGTGTGCATGCGGGTGTGTGTTTTTGTGTGAAGGGAGAAAACAAGGGTAAGGGGGGTGGGGGGTTTGAACTATAACTGTTACAGGGGCTTTGATATCAGGCCACAGTAAACATGTTTTCTTCTACAAAAATCGGCGGCACATTATAAAGAAGAGTGTACACAACAAAATCTGCAACACATTCTTAAATTAGTTGTGATTAATTTATTTCATGGGATCCTGAGCTTGAACTGTTAGGGGGCCTCACTACAATCAGCAACAATAGGCAATAACATCCTAAATTCACTCATTGAAAAAAAAAAAAAAGTTTCTTCAGGGCACGTCCGGGATTGGAGGCCCTGAAGCTTATGCTTCATTACTTTCATAGTGGATCCGCCACTGGCAGCAGAAAGGTATGAGCACAAACAGGCGCTTTTGATTTTGCTATGACTTTAGCCTATAGGGGCCCACCAGCGGATTGCTCGGCCTGCAAGTTGGATGGTGACGCTACGACATTTTGTTTGAATGAAAGCCAATTAGTGGGGCTGATGCATGGGGTTTCGTACAAACTCAGTGTCGTGTCATCACCGTCCAACTAGTTGGCCGATCAAAAGCGGCTAGTACTAGTACTCGCCAAGCCTTAGTGCCCGCACAGAGAGGCCACCGAATATGTTTCGGCGTATCGGTGACATAACTCACTCTGCGCCGATCTTTCCGAGGGTAGAACATAAAGGACACATAATTATTTTCAGCGCGTGTAGGCTGTCCCGCTGAACTAGACCTAGATTTGACAGGTTGAGCTTTAATATCGTGTTGAGAAGATGATGATGATGATGATGATGACGGTGAAAAAGTCCGTATTGACAGTCAGTGTGTTAAAGAATACGTGGTGAGGATTTTCCCTTCTTTGCCTTTGTATTAAACCTTCCTATTCGTTGATTATAAATGTTATAGTTCAATATTATATAAATATATAATTACTATGTGAATATTATATGTGAACAACTGTGCTTCTTGAACGTCAAATGAAACAGTCCTTATACACACACCCGCACCACTTCTCAGTATCACGTAGGCCCACGAACATTTAACTAGAAATCTGTGAATGTCGGTGAGTAGGAATCAAAATTTCATTTCTATAAAATTAATAATTTTAAGCTGCCACCGATCCCGCAGATCGGCGCAGAGAGAAGGCCGTGTCTCTGTGCGGTTGTAGAAATTGTATAGATTGATTCTTATAGCTTACGGCGCATAGTGGTTAGGTGACATATTAAATCGGCCGCCAATATGTTCTCCGTTCTCCGCTCTAGGATCAAAATACGCTTGTAGCCTATGCGCCTAGGCCTGTCGGATGGCGACGCAACCTAGGCGCGCACTAGCAAAAAAAAAAAAAAATCGTCCGCGGCCTAGTATGAAGGTGACGACACGACATTGAGTTTCAATGACATTCATCTAGTCTGCACATGCGCGCCTAAGCTACGACAGTTAACCCAACGAGACCTCGAGCACCGATGGCAGGTTTCATGAAGAGTGCCCATCCCATGGAACAGAAGTTGGTGCCCCAACGGTCTGGGCGCGCCGGGTACTTGATGTAACCAGAGACCTTACAATAGCGAGACAGGTAACTGCCGGGGCCGCTCCATACGTTTGCACTGCAGTGCAGTGTGACAGGCCCAGCGTGACCCAGATACAGATAACGGCGGTCGCAGAGTCAGCTGGGAGGCTGACAATAGTGGAATAAGAGGCGATGATGGGCACTATTTTTTTCAATTTACTGACGTTTAGATAAAGATGATAAATAGTTTTATGAGTGTGATAAAAGGAGGAAAGACTATTGTAGTCTTCAAAAACCTCAACTTTGTCATGAGTTGGGTCGTAACGAATACCATACTTGATGGCCATCTCATCAAATATAATGGCACATAATCTTTCCTTCTCTGCCATGGCCTTTACTTTAATTTTGAACATATTCAGAATATTCTGACATAGACCCGGTTGTATGTGAACATTTTTCATGGACAAAGACAGAGTTCTGGGTGACGGAAGGTGGAAAACCTTTTGCAGTAAGCTGTAAGCTTTTCTACTCGCATGGTATACGGACAACGCAAAGCTTTTATCAGCAAAAGTCCAGCGGCGTGCTCCTTTGGATAATTTAGAAACCCTGATCTGGGTTAAGACAAAGCGGAGGGCATCTTTTGACAAATGCGGTTTGAGTATTTCTTCCAAAGACCTGTCATCTTCTGTAATTGTTTCACTTGGTGCAGATTCTTCCCGAGACTTCTAAAGCTTTTTCTTAAGGCGCCAGATCTTCGTTCTCTGCGCTGTAAACTTTTTTCGCAACGAGTTTTTAATTGTTTCTACCCTTTTGTCGGCATCGCCTGTATTTGGGTATCCATAGGTTCATTTTGTTGTGATGAGGATACGGGGGGAGGAGAAGGTTGAATGATGCGTGTAGGCAATGGTCGATTTCCAGTGAGTTTGGGGGGGGGGGGCGGATTTGACACTTTGAAAATTGTTGGGACGGCGCCTTTCACCAATCGTTTTCTCGTTGTTGCTGTTGCGCTGAAACAGCATGGCTCAAAGTGCTCTGAACACAGAACATTGCTCTTGTGCAGTGCTTCAGCCGACTTCTTCTCTAGATAAGCCCTTCGTGTATTCACTACCCACTTCTTGCATCTGGAGGAGGAATGACAATATGCCTTGCCACAAAGATGTCACGCTCAATCTAATGGATAATATTTTCTTTTCTTTCATTGCATAGACATCCACTATGCTTCCTTTTCAGCCCAACTTACATATTAGATCCGAAAGACACTCCAGAATGTTAATCACAGTCATACATACGTTAAAAAAACCTGTCAATTACAATTAATCTTTCAATCTAACAATAATCTTAAAACAACCAAAGCGCCATAATTTACGAGAATAAAATAGTTTTAATTTTTTAAAGTACATTCAAAGTAATCAAGGATACCTTAACTTTAAGTCAATGCCAATGCATTACCATCCCTGACCAACATTTGACAATAATTTTGTAACAAATTGGACAATAAATGTATGCTGACTCGATGCTTTAAAAAAAAAAAAAAGCCATGTAAAAGTTTATTACTTGACTGGGTCTAATGGAAAGGAGAAAAATGATAAATCCGGTCGTTTGTTCTTTGAATTAGTACAGTACATAGCAGAACACCATTTACAGTGTGTGTTCTTAGTGCTCGCCATTGTTACAACTACCGAGAATCGAGGAGCTTACACCATTATACGGTATAACAATGTAAGCTTCTTGCCGATAATAAAGACTTGTCTTCTGTTACCGCCGTTAATGCCAACACGGATGCCTGACCCAGATACGCGGATCCAGCCACAGTTACCTGTCTCGCTATATAAGGTCTCTGATGTAACCTAACAGCCATCAAGTTGGATAATGTCACTGAAACCCAATGTCATAACGCCTCTCTTCAATTAGTCGACCCTCATTATCGGCCCGTGCACGCCTAGGCTATAACATACGACTTGATTTATGACTGCGCAGGAAGCATTAGGCCTACAGTCTTGATATGACCTACTTTCAATGTCGCGAACACACTGCATACACATGTAGAGAACACGTAAGGTAATTGGCCCTAAAAGAAAACGTCCTAAGAATGTTTCGGAAACTCATGTATTACTATCAGGCGGCGGCATTATGACTCAACACCTAATCTAGAAACAACCCAACCAACAGCCCGTCGTCTGTCTGGTGTAGAATTGTATAGATCTAGGATTACCTCAGGATTGTTAGAATTACCGCACGACAAATTTTCTACTTCAGGCCGATCCCGGCATGATGTTGTAATCAGCAGATCTACGTAGACGCTGGCTTAGAAAGATCGATATTTCATGGGGCTACTCCATAGATGTACACTACTGAACGGGCTACTACCACCTCCCTTCCCCTCACCATTTTTTTTCTCGTCTCACCAAAATCTTTTGCTCACTCATGGTAGGCCTAAATGAGTAATCAGTAATAGGAATGCAAGACTATTAGCTCTTATTACGTTAACAACCACCACAACGATGAAGTTCACAAAGTCCAGAGTGGACAGGGTCCAAGAGCATCACAGCAAGACGCTGCTTGATTTGAGTGATTTCTTTTAGCATTCTTGGGTAAAAAGCTCTAATAAGAGCCATGCGGCAAGAGAGATGTGTGAATAATAATTATTAGGGCCGGCTTTACCACTCTCGTACCAGTCGCAACTGTATGTTGTCCTTTTCTCTGGGTATCAGACTGAGTCCTACGTGCGAAATCTTCGTTATTTAAGATTTTCTGTAGCCCATAATATAATAATAAGAAATGATAATACAGATTAAAACAACAACAACAACAACAACAGAACAAAAAAAGATAATAGTAAGATAATACCAGTAAAGCCTGTAACAATGCGATCCTTGTCTAAGCCCTCTTGCTCCATTCTAAAAATAAAAAACCAACCCAAAAAACGCAAAACTGCGCGCTTTTCTTCTTCTGATCTACACTGGTCTACTAGATGTGTAAAACGAGATACATTTCGTTTTTTCCCTTTTCTATTTAGGATGTGGTTACCAGCTGCGGATTTATTATAAAGCTAATGGAGCTTAATAAGCTTCAGGGCCCCTTATCCCGAAGGCACCTTGAAGAGTTTTTTTTAATGAGTGAATTTTGAATGTTGCCCTATTGTTGCTGATTTGGAGGGGGCACCATACAGTTCAAGCTTCAGGGTCCCAAAAATATAGGTCTGCCACTGCTTTAAATCTGCTCAATCATAGCTTTTTTTTTTTTGTTTTTTGTTTTCAAACTTGATACAGATTGACCTCTATGTAGGTCTTCAACAATTCGAAGTCGCGTTTATCGCATTTCTCTTCATCGGGATTACCACGGTTGTTCTAATCACCACCATCATCATGAACAACAACGACAGCAGCAGCCTTGCCCAAAGGAGCGACATCAGTGTAGTTCTTGACAGGTTCTGCTTACTGCTACTTATGTTATCCACTTTTGTGAATGTCTGGATGAATTTCAGTTTTCTCCCTGTCGTCTCACAGGCTCGGAGGCTACGCGAGCTCTTTCGGGGACGCTTTGACCAAACTGTCGCAGAGAGGCTGATAGAGGAATTTGGGGGTGAGGGGCCAGCCGCAGATTTTCTCTTAAATGGTATGTCTTTCAACATTTGTTATGTATATCTGCCTGTGAGACTCGGGATGGGTGAATCTCAGCAAAGTTATCTCCAGCAAAATGTTTGGCCCACTTATGGTTTCCTAATAGGTTTCAGCCTGCATAGAGGTGTAAATGCCAGGGGCAGCCAACCTCCTAAAATGAAGACATAAATACAAGACTGCTCTAGTCCTACAAAATGCACTATGTTCAAAAGAAATGTGGTTCACTGAACAAATTTTACAATAATTCAGATGCTGTCATACCTTTTTTTTGTCTTTGGAAACCACTTGAGGTAACATCTGGAGTCTATATTTATAAATGCCGGCCCAATGTAATAATAATAATAAGTCATTTCTATAGCGCCTGATTCCACAGAAGAGTGCTCTAAAGCGCTTAACAGTTCTCACAGTCACACAACACACATTTTCATCAACCTATACCTAATCACTGTCTCAAGAATGTTACATAGCCTGCGTATATATACGCTTTTGTAAACAACGCTGTTTTAAGTTTTCTTTTGAATTGGATCAAGCTGTTTGAATGTTTCACATGATCAGTCAAGTCATTCCACATTTTAGGTGCACACACTGAAAAAGCTCTTTCTCCCATGATTGTTCTTGATCTGGGCACTACTAATAAATTTGCTTCTGCTGATCTCAATTTTTTGGGTGGGATGTATTCTTCAATGAGCTCTGCAAGATATTCTGGTGAGCTTTGATTGAGGCATTTAAACACAATGCATAAAATCTTAAATCGAATACGCTCTCTAACAGGCAACCAATGAAGGTTTTGAAGAACTGGTTGAATCTGTTCTGATGTTTTTGATAAAGTAACAAGTCTAGCAGCCTTGTTCTGGATCTTTTGTAATCTATAAATAGTTGCCTCAGGGATACCAATGAGCAAAGAGTTGCAATAATCTAGATGACTGACAATAAATGCCTGGACCAGAATCTTTGCGGTCTCTTCATCAATACATTTTCTGATCTTACTGATATTCCGCAAGTGAAAGTGCATTGTTTGGCAAAGTTTTGTAACATAGGTTTTCATGGACAGGTCTGAGTCGAAATAGACGCCAAGGTTCTTAATGGCTCCAGATGTTACGTTGATGGTAGTACCGTCAAGATTTAAGTTATCAATTTTCACATTAGATCTAGAATTTTTTGCTCCAAGTAAAATTATCTCAGTTTTGCTGTCATTGAGTTTGAGTTTATTGTCAAACATCCATTGCTTGACATCCTGTAAGCAGTTCTCGATGGCCTGGATCCGTTGTTGCTCATCACCTTGGCAGATGGGAATGTACACTTGGGTGTCATCAGCGTACAGGTGATAATCCAATCCATGACTGCTGATGATGTCTGATAGGGGTGATGTGTACATGTATTACTTTGCTTCAATATATTTTGGCATTTCAGACAGGCTTATTAATAGCAAAGACACTAGAAATGCTAGGATGAGACAGCTAGGGGTTTTGGCATGCACAGGTTTGGCAGCGCCACCTTGTGGCGTATGAGTGCGAGATGTAAACAACGGCATTTTTTTACAAAGCCGAATAGAGAAAATGCCGAGTTTTGTTCAGTGTTCAGTTCTCACCCTTGACCTTGCTGGAAGTCTCTTACTACTTTGTAAAATTTTATAAAGTAATTAGTTGCAGTTGGAAATCGTAAAGAGCAGGCCGTACAGGCCGCTGCCCGGGCAAAATTGAAATTAAAATTAATAGATTAAAATTTAGCCATACCACCCCCCCATATCACCCAAAAAAATTTGTATAATTCATTATTAAATAAATATTAATAGATATTCAAATATTGTTATAACACTTTAGGATACAAGTTGTGAGCTGTGAACTGTTGTGAGTTGTGAATTGCGCCTAACAGGCTGCGTTTTTGCTCTGAGAAAGAGAGAGGTAGACAGAGTGAGAGAGAGAGAGAGAGAGAGAGTGAGAGAAAGAAAGAGCGAGTGAGAGAGCTTCTGTAAAGCGCATAGAGCATTTCTAATGACAGTGGATATGCCCTATGTAAATGCCATCCATTATTATTATTATTATTATTATTTTCTGTGCAAATCCTTTGTATGAAGCGCTGGTTCTGCGCGCCGAGAGTGGGCGTTGCCCATGACCGGATGTAAATGGTATTTTAAGAGGCCCGAAGAAGGGAGTGTCTGATGTTATCAATCTAGTATCTTTGGTAATAGTAGACTGTTCACCTCCTTTGCTGCAGAGTGAATTTGCAAAACAGGCAGATACATTTCAAGCACAACCTTGTTCATCATAAGGGTAAAATGAGAACCCATGTAGCCAATCAGGTTGATAATGAGCATAGTGCCTGATTTTAACCGCACAACACTTGAAGTATAAAAGAGGCAGGGCTGGGTAAAGGCCCTTAGAGATCCTAAGCACTTTAAAAATGTTGGTGTCTCCATATACTCTGTATATATAATTTAAAAAAAGAAACAAAAATAAACCATAAAATACACTCTGTATGTGTGTGTGGGAAGGAGAGTAGATAGGTGGATACTGCATGGCTTTAATATTTTCTTTCCACAATAAAATACAGAAGACCAAGAACAGGTGACACGCTATTTGAGAGAGGTAAGTTGAAAGGCTACAACACTGTTAAGTAATTAAAGTTTGACCAACAATATTTGCGATTTTGTCACCTCTGATGCAGCTCTGGAGCAACTAAAGGCACATTTTATATTTCATGGGAGGAAAAAGTCATACTAACTGAAATGTCATTTCAAATCTCGATGAAGACATAGCTGGCAAAGTATTGGAGAAAATGTTTGGGATACAGAAGCAGATATAAAAGAAGTTATTTTCAAACATTGTCTTTTTGATAGAAACCGACAAATATAAAAATAAAAGTGTGTCTTTCATTCTGCAAAGATTCACATAAACGTCTGCCATCAAAGCTCTTCTTACATCATGGAACTGGTGTAAGAGGCCAAAGTATATCCCCCGACTATACACGGGGTTAAAGTGGCCTAGCCTATTTTATACCTCGGAGTCAAGGACTCATTCATATAGTAGTCCTTGCTCGGAGTATATTCTGGGCAAGGCCATTTTATACCCCGGGGTATAATTTGGGCTAGGCCAGACTATAACCCCCCCCCCCCCCCATGTCCAGATTATGGGCCTACCCTCTATTTTTTTTTCCTTAAACAAGTCAAGACCACAGTTTATTTCAGCCTTAGTTTAAATTGTTCTTTATCACTGTCATCAGCTATATTAATATATATAGCTATATATTAACATATGGGATGATACAGTGACTTGACTCGCTGTATGGCAAATCACAGTGGACTGGCCACTGAATCCAGCAATTTTCTTTTCGGTTTAACCATATGGTTATTTCGGTTTAGCACTAGTTTGTTAACGAAGATAAAGAGGGGAGAAATCGGGGATTCTAAGTTCCTTTCGGGCTAGCGCTAGTCTCGGTTTAGCCATTTTCGGTTTAACCGTTATCCACTGTAGTAATATACAATATTGACAAAGAGAACACCAAATCAACTTATTTACACTTGAACATAGAGAGAAATATCAATTCCAGAATCATCGTCTTCCTTTTGGAACAATAAAAAGATGAGACTTGACTTAAACCCTTGAAAGGAATGTGAAAATCCCGGGGTATAATTTGGTCTGGGCCAGACTATACCCAGCCAGACCAGATTATACCCCCACAATCAGATACCCAAAAAATTCAAAGCTACATTGTTATTTTATTTCACTCGCAAGTGATACACCATTATTCACTATAACACACAACTGCAATCTTTCAAATGCCCTGCAAACTAATCCAATGTCTTAAACCGTGAGCTACAAGTAATGTATATCTTTCTACAAAAAAGCTATCAAAGAATTCACCAACCAGAAATGTTGTTAACACACCATGATCAATCGAATTTTTGTCGTATGATACTATATTTATAATTACTTCACACAATGCACTACTCTCAGGGGATTTAATCTGTCGGTTTACACAACTACCAATGCTACATTACTAAAGCTTTCTGTCCAGTTCTACTTGAATAGTTGAAAAGATTTAACACGTTTTTTACATATAGTTGATACATGCACATTGCTGCTTACAGATTCTATAATGATGTTTAGGTAATTTTTACATTCTCTCTTATCTTTATGTTGGCGGAAAGGTTCTGATTCCACTTCTGACACCAGAAAATGTTAGGGGAACGAGTGGCTAGGTGGGTCAACGTGGGTACTAGTATTCCCTTAAGGATTTACAGGATAAACACAGGGGTGCGGGCACACTTATTTATTCAGAAAAAAATAGCCAAAACAAAGCTAGAATAAAAGGGTATCAAAAAGAAAATTCCAACCAGCCATGAGCCAAATTCTCTCTGCTACTGGCGCAACTAGGTCATGTTTTGGTGAGGCGCGTTGCGGCGCTGCCGCTCTACTACTGCAAGGTTCAAAGTTCAGCACTCGCTGGTCACTGTTTGCGTCTCGACGTCTTTGATGGAGTCTGCCTGACCACTCGAACTGGCATCGTATTTATGAGCCAGCGCGGACGTCCGAGAGAGCTAGTCCAGTTCCAGACAACTGGAATGCTCTGGCATGAAGTATGGACCGGAATAATTAGTTGGGTACCGACACAAAAAATTCGTAGCGCGGATAATGGGAATGTTACAGAAATCAACCAGATATCCCAGTAAACTGCAGAAATTACTCTATCGTCCTATCCACCTATAATTTAATAAGTCTGACCCAGATGGACCCAGGTTGGATTTATCGGTGATAACACGCGTCTAGTTCATAATTTACTTTAAATCCTAGACCCTCTTATTAATGATCTCACTAGGATACGTGCATCGGAGTACAATAAAATTGGTATCAATATAAAGTAGGATCGAACTTGCTGCTAAAATTCTAACTGTCTACTTTTACCAGAAACTCTGTAATAGTTTTATATAATTTTTCAAAGGTGACAGGACTAGCAACATTTAACAAATTCTTGCGGGATACTTTAGTCCATCAGTACGACGTATCTCTGTTTATAACAAACGTTAGCACGAGCCCCTATACTATACAGGTAGGGTATTGCCTACTCTTAAAAATAAATTCGGGTTTCTGTCTTTCTGACGGTTGATGAGACAGAATGAGCAAATTTAAGAAACCACTAAGACATGATACAAGACCTGGGCGCCCGCTGGTCACAATTTCCAATTGACCAATCAAAACGCACGCTTCCCCACAGGGATGTGAATAACAGTGCGGCGTTACTATATCAGGGGAAATAATTCAATCAATGGCAACCAAAACAATTGCCCATAAAATACTATGAGTGGCCATCCCTAACTCACACACTAGCGTTAACAATGAAAGCACACTATTTGAAATACAAATTGTTCATCCTCTCACATTTATCTTCTTCCAAAATGATGATGATGATTCTGATATTAATATTTCTCTTTATTTTCAAGTGTAAATAAGATGATTTGATGGTCCTATTGTTATTACTGTATATTACTGGTTAGCACTCTGTAATGTTTCAAGTGGATCTGGGCAGGAGGAGTTCATCATGTGAAAAAAATTTAGTATGTATTTAGTCTCATGTGCAGTATTTAATTTCTGCTGGATGATGTAATTGCACCATCTGTCAGTTGGGTTATTCAAATGTTTTTTGTTTTTTTCTCTGTGTGTCCTTTTCTGGCCTTTTCTCTCTGCGTTGTTGCAATGTTCCATGTAATTGTTCTGAGATATCAAAATATTTCTGATTTTCAATAATTGAAATAAAATTCAAATGACATTACATTCATGGGTCTTATAATTATTTCATATCTTGCCACTAAGTGTGTGTCAGTGGTGCCAAAGAAAAAATACAATGCATGTTTTACTCCTGGACAACTAATTACCAATTATAAAAAACAAAACAAACAATAATAATACCAACCGTCACAAGTAAAATTAGTGTTGAAGTCAAATCATATTTATTTGTAGGGGCTTTCAGTACTCTTGCATATCATTAATTTCAATGCTTTTTAATGCAAGTTTATTTCCCTAAAATGTATCTTAATTTACAAGAGTCAAGAATGTATGCTTTAATATGATACCTGATGACAGTGATAGAGTGCAATTTAAACTAAGGTTGAAATAAACTGTAGTCTTGGCTTGTTTAATGAAAAAAAGTAGGGGGTATAGTCTGGACGAGGGGGGGGGGGGTATAGTCTGGCCTTGCCCAAAGTCTACCCCGGGGGTATAAACTGGCCTAACCCAGAATATACCCGGGGTATAAAATAGGCTAGGCCACTTTAACCCCATGTATAGTCTGGCAGGGGTATAATCTGGCCTGCTACACCGGCACCAATAGTGTTAAATAGGACTGTTGGTTGCATTTTTAAGCTTCAGACTGGTATAAGTGCAGATGGGCCATATTATTATCCCATGGATTCTTCAGAATGGTGTAAGCTGTTTCACAGTACTGATATAATAATTTTACTTGTGCTATATACCTTCAAAGCTGTTCTAATGCTAATGATTAGGAGGAGGAGGAATTCATTCTATTATATTGAAATGACGAATTGGACAAACTTACAGTTTTGGTAAGCTATTACGACCAAGGTAAAGTCGTTGCTATGTTTGTTGGAAATCATAGTATATCACAATCTTAGTAATATCAGGAGTCCAAAAATGGCTGATTTTATTAGTGATATCAGACAGCCCTAACCTAGATCTCTACTATTTGTTGTACAGGAAAATGCATGAAAGAATTAGGGCTTGATATTGCTATCTGAAAATCGAAGTAAAAGATAAAATAAAAGGTGATAAACTCATCACAATGATATTTACAGTGAATGAGAAATTGACAGAACTAAATGTTTTAATACCAGTAATCATTTTGACATTTATTCATTCCAGAATGTGAATGATGATACCACTGATTTGTGAGATTTTGATATTCAACATGCTAATTGCGTGTCTATGCTCTATGGCATTCATTATCAACTCATGAAAAGTACATTCCACCAAATTTTCTACCTAGAACCATCAGCATTTGACACTATAAATGACATGAAAACTCTACCAGTACAATCATTTGAAACAGTTCATGTTGTTAATTAATATTCCCCTGTTCTTCTTATTCTTCTGAATGCTGTAAACAAATTACACCATTGCAGACAATTCTTGTAGAGTTGAGCTAATTTCTGTAGTTCAGTTATCGGGGTTAATTAGATATGTATGTATTCCCCTTTGCCTGTGTTATGCATTGTGCCTTCAAAGCTTATGTGGGTAATGACAGAAATAATTATTTAAATGTCTCTTATTAGAGTCCTGAGTACCTGGAGAACATGCGAAGGGATTCGCAAGCAGTTGCCAGCATTTTGAATAATCAACTTGAATCTTCTGTGAGGCAGTTTGCTTGTGGGCCTTGCAACAGAAGTTGGTGGAGGAGAGTGCCATTGAGAAAGGAGGTGAGTTTGCAGAGGTATATAAACATTATTCCCTTTCCCACTTCTTTTTCTTTGGTAGTTTAATTAAGTCTTTTGACATGGCAGTCACAGTCAGTAGCATAAGTAACTGTTTTGCCAGTTTAGCAAATTATCAGCATTTTACTGAAGTATTGTATACATTTGTGAATCAAATTTTTATCTTAGTTTGCCATATCTTTCATGCTACATGATCTGACCGAATGCCCATGAGTTAAACCAATAGAAAAAATAATGAGAGACAGAGGAAAAAAAGAGGCATGACATACTGTTTATTATTTTCTTTTGTTTTTTGGGGTACTTTTCAGGTGTCAAAATGCAGGAGATGTCATGTGAAATATGACCCTATTCCCAGGGATAAAGAATCAGGATGGGGCAAGTTTATCTGTCCCTGTGGGAAAGAATTCACGTGAGACTACTGCATATAAGTTTTAGATATGTGAGCGGAAGCAGCTAAGATGCATTAGCTCTTTTAGGGTGGCTGTGAACTTGTTGCTTAAAGTTTTCAGAAAATAATCTGGCATCAGTTTTAAATAGAAATTCAGAAAATCCTAACAGCATCAAAATAATGTGAGAAATCCACCATAGTTAATGTGAAACTGACATACTGACCAATAATTCAACAGTGCTCTATGAACCCATTTATTGGTTTGATAAGAATTAGCTATTAAATTATGCTATAAATTCATTAGCTTCCAGAATTTATGGTCTTCTCTAAATTTAATGCAATGCTGTTATTCATGGTAATGACAGGAATGTACGTGACACTGACCTATATTTAAAAAGTGTTCCATATGATTTGTGTTAAGTTTCAACCATTACAGCCCAAGCTGTCAGACAGTCTTGCATAAATATAGCCAGTCTCTCCATTAAGCTTATTTGGTGAGGCTGTGTCATGTATAAGTTTGAATGTTCAATCCAGTCTTGACTTGTAGACGTATAAGTAATTATGTAGATATGTAAGTATTGAAAAGTGTTAATTGTTCAGTTACCTGATAAACCATTTACCATTTTTAACAAAAAATCAATTAAAAAAAAAAGCTCGTGTTCACGTTTTATTCTTAAAACCAATATTAGCATTACTAATTGCTGGGCTCAGAAAGTAAAATGGGTAATGTTTCAGTGGGTGGTAAGAGTTAAAGAATGTGTTATTGAGTACTCAGACATAATGTAAGCGATGCTTTCAATTTTAATGCCATTTGAAAATTATCAATTGTTAAGAAAAGCAAATGGTTTGACAATGCATCTGTTACAATATTTTCTATAATATTAGCCTAGATCTAGCACTGTGAGATGGACAAGACTACATTGTACTGTCATATTCTCAATGTAAACTGTGGCTTGCCTCAGTATATGTTCATGTTAAAAATGTACTTGAGCCTTTTCTAAATGGATGAAACAAAATGCTGAATTCGATTTTCATTGTGGGGTCATCTAAACATTCTATGGAATGAGATAGCATAGTAACACTACACATAATCTGATAGTTTTCTGTTTTAGCAACTATATGTTTCAAGCATGGTAAGTAAAACAAGTGATCAGAAATAATGTGCTGTGCCAAATGTCATCATTCCAGAAGCTTTGCGGAGATGGGAGTGACCACATGTGAGTGCTATCAATGTGGAGTTTCTGTGCCTGTGGACCACATGTTGCCACCAAGGAGGAGAATGCAAAGAAAAACTAATGCACCTCACTCATGTAATGCAGAAAACTGTTACAAGTAAGTCAAGTCTGGATAGTGTGCTGTCAAGTTACAAGCAAAACAACTCCTGCACAAGACAAACTGTGCAGGAAGAAATGTTATCAAAATGAGACAGCGACATGGACACATGATAAAGTCTGTACCAGGCTGATTTCATGACTATGTCATCCCCTTCATGCAAAGAGATTAATAAATGAAATTACATCAATAGCAACGTTTCATAACTTTCCAGATAAAACATACTTCCCAGCTGATGTAATGATTGTGAGTAAAATTCCAGCTGCTAGATGGCATGGTCATCTTTGTGAAATTTCTTTGGAAGCTGTATGAGTGGAAACATGTTTTCTGTTCTCTGTAGGAATACAATAACAATCTTTAGTTACTTAAGGATTTCTGGAAGGCTTCTTTGTCATCATACAAAATTACAAGTTCATGATGAAGGATTTATTCCCTTTCAATGCTCTCTGGCATTTTGCCTAAAGGGACATTCCACAATAACATGTTACCTAAGAGATATTTTTCAGACCATGCCTGGGAAAAAAGTAATGGTTGTGTTGTAAAGGGTAGTAATTAAATTAACATTTTTGGTTAGCACTATCTTCCTTCATGATCATGTGACGCAGTGACCATCTTGGAAAAGAGCACATATTTATAACCTTCCATCGGTTACCAAGATTATGTCCCATCAGTTACTCAAACTAATTGCACCATTGGACTTAAAAGTAAAACTTGATTATTTATAATATGCTTTCTATGTATGCTCAAATGCATTCTTTGAATGTAGAAAAACATTGTTCACTAACCTGTTGGTTTTGTTTCACAAATTGTGCGGTTTCATTTTGCTGTGTAAAAAAACATGGTATTTTTTCTGTCCCATCAGTTACCAACTAAAGTGAAGGCAACTGAATGGATTCATCATAATTTTTATTATTTAAAACACATTTTTATCATTTCTGTACCATTTTTCTGGGGGATTAATCAATCCATTTTGAAATAAATGGTTGGTTATATATTTAGTGGCCTTTTCTTTCTTAAAAAGTATTGTCAGTTACTGTGGAATGTCCCTAAACACAGTTCTGTTTTTGTGTCCATATTAAAATCCAGGCGCGTTTTGCTTAATTCTCTTGTCTTCTATTATTATTCGTTAGCCAATCACAGTCATCTGCTTGGGGAGGTGCAGACCCAAATTTTTATGACCAAAATTACAACTTTCATGAAGTGGAGCAATTTGGCGGCAGGGGAAACAGAGAACCAAGGGACAGTGTAAGTTCATTAAAACCATTTCAATCTTCAGGTTGTTTTCTATGAGGTCCTGTGATGTCTGTTTACGTCCCATGTATTTCATCTGATTTTATGAATGAAAGAAAGCAGTTGTGGGAAACATTATTTTCTGAAAAAAAAAAGTGCAGAAGCTGACAATGATAATCCCACTAGCAAGTCACACTCTTTAGATTTTTTTTTCTATTGCACATAGTAATTTTACACCAGTCATTGCGAAGTTAGGGTGCATGATAAAACTCAGGTCTTTGTTTACGATGAATATTTGAGACCGTCCAGTGAGGGCTGACAGACCAATCTGAAGTTTGGAAGCTATTAATATTATCAAAATTCCTTTACAGATCCACAGATTCTTTCATGTTTGTTGACAAAAAAGGGGACCAAGGAATAAAACTCTCTCCATCTCTGCCTGCCTGTGCGTGCTTTCCTTCTTTTTTAATGTGTGGCGGACACATACTAAATGTGACAGCCTGCTCATCTGCTGGGCCAACTGTCGGGTTTCATAAGTATTTTGATACATTACTTTCAAAAGTAAGAATTTGAGAATTTGTGCAGAGCCAGCTGTCTGGTTTCATGATTATTTTGATAGATTTTCTTTCAAAAGTAAGAATTTGATAATCTGTGCACAACGCACCGATTAAAGATCATTGGTAACTTCACACTGGTTCTTCTCCAGGCCAGAGATCCTGGGCAAAATCCATATGCTCAGGATAATGCAGGGGGTGCATATCCTGGACAACGTAAGTTAGAGTGTGCTTTTAACAATAATTTTTGTCTTCCACTGATTTATATTTTGTAATATCACATTTACAGTCGTTTTGTAGTTCTTACGCAATTACTTTATCTTATAGCTTGCATTAAATGTGTTAGGCTGAACACATTTTCAATATTTTACAACCCCTTTATTCAAAATACCTTCATTCTTTGTAATAAATTCATTTTAGAAGAAAAATGTACGCACACACAAAAAAAACCTAATTAAATTCTTGTCTTCCTAGGCAATGTAGTCCCAGTTTCCAAATGCTGCAAGAAACACCAATTTGATGTGATGTTAATGCACAGTGAATGATTATGACAACACATTGGCTATAAATACATACTGTCTCATTGTTGTCATTCATATCTGAATTGAAGCAAAAGTGATATCTATAGACCTGAGTTTTAAGATTACATATAATGCTTCCATGTATTAAGTTTGGGGTTTGGCCTGTTGAAAATACCCATAGATGCTCAAAACATATGGTGACATTGAACTATAAAGTTTAACAATTCCAGGATATATTGGCAATATAATTATTAACAATCCTTTTCAGTTATTTGAAGTTGAATGGTATTACAAAAATTAATATAATCTTATTCATTTATTGTCTGTGTGAATGATGGACAGTTTCTGAAATTACAATGTTTGTTTCAGCTGCAGTTCCAGTTTGTATTCATCCGAAATCTTCAAAACCTGCTCGGAAGATCAGAACCACCAGCCGCCCACATGTCAGTACTGGATCTACTGTCTCTACATTCCTGACACAGGGTAGCATGGAGACTGGGACAGTCAGTGTGGCCTATACTATGGAATCAATTTCAGAAAATGATGATGAATAAGAATATCATGTCTCTTATGTGCTAATCTTATCAACACACTATTAATTATAATTGTTTGGGCGTGCCATTATAAGAACCATTATTAAGAGAGATTTCTTTTTTTCGTTTCTCTTTTTTCAGGGATTTGATCCATATCGAACGAACCAGTCTGATAGCTTATTGAAAGCAAAGCATAAAATGATACGTGGACCAGTACATTATATCCAGCACCACACTAGACATATCATAATCTTTCATAAGACACAGAGAGCCAAGCCATGCTCTGGCACACTGAGTAGAAATTAGTTATGTTTTATTTTATATGAGAGCAGAAAATTGAAATGTCTTCACATATTTGTATTTTGGCAAAAATATTGAAAGTTCTGATAGCAAGCATCAGAATTGTTTGGTGAGAATACCATGGACTATTATTGATAATATTAAGACGTGTGTAAATAATATTGGTGCAGTACTATCATAAATTTAAACAAAATTGTGTTATTCTCTGATAATTCAAAAGATACTCAATAAATGTATTTCCAAACTGTGCATTTTTGTGTGTTGAAGAGTTTATGAATGTTTGATGTGTCGCTGGTTTGCTTATAAATTATTTTAACCAAAAACAACATGTCAGAGCAGCAGCTTTGTCATTGTGGGATAGGTTTCATGCCAGCAAATGCATAAAATATATTGGTTTTGAACGTGTTGCAGCAGGATAAATACCAAGGAATAATAATAATAGAGTATAAATAGAGTGCTTGTCTCCACAAAGTGGATCCCAAGTCCTTTAAAATGGAATAGTAAACAACCAACTCTCTCTCTCTCTCTCTCTCTGTCTCTCTCTCTCACATAACAAAATAATTCAGTGCACTGAAATTTATGAGTTTTCATTTGCATTTTCCATTACTTTTGTGACTACATGTACTATAAACAACAGCATAGATGGAGCTACAAAAGAACAAACTGAACAGTGCTCGTTTTTCAGCACTGGCCTAAATGGAAAGTGATATGCGGTGAGTCGCAATAGAGCTAGGTGAAAGAGGAAAGTGGACATAAGAAAAAGGTCCAAAAAACAATATTGTCGTTTGCGCAGCCTTAAAAAAAAATACAGGCGTGGACAAACACATGATAGCTCGGACAAAGTTCTTATTGCTTACGAGAGAGTTCTGCTCGGCATACCATAAGACTCAAATAAATACCACTGCAGCTACTCTACCTAATCTATATGACTCCAGGAAACTGCAAAAGAATGCGATGCCATCCCTCTGTAATGCTGGACTTCGACATAATTTATATAGGTAGTCCAAACCAAATTTAAGATTTAACCCAATAACTTAGGTGCTATCGCCATATTATAGAGCTTGCGATTCTAGTTACAACACTTTTTATTTCATGAAAATCCATTTGTAAACAAAAAAGTTATGGCAATATGAAAATTGCAAAAATACGTACAAATTCGTCACATTTTCAAATTTGACAAACCCTTGAATTCGACGTGCAGCTATTCCACCATTAATACTCGAAACAGCGATAAACTCATTCATATCAACTGGAAAGTTTCCATAATATTGGCTGTTGTTTTTTTCAAACACTCACACCATATACTTTTTTTTTAAAATTGGGCTCAATTTTGGCGATAATGTAAATTTCGCTCGATTTCACAACAAGTGTGAAAATCAGGATTTTTGGCATGTTTACAAAACCATAACTTTTGATCTAATTGATATAGAAAGACATATCATACATCAAATTAATCAGAATTTCAAGCTCTACAATGTAGTATTAGTTTCTAGATAGTTGTGATAAATATGTTTATTCTAATCTTCTCCAAAGTTGGCCTTCATTCAAATTTTCAAAAAATCAGCCATTCCAAAAATTGTTTTAACACTCTCATACATGAAACTGATAAGGGGAAAATCATTTTTGAACAATATTGAGACTTTATTTGACATGAAATCAATCCAGGTGTCCTTATAATACTGTAATGTTTGACATAAAATTCAATGAATAAGTCTGTAACAGCTGAGGTTGTTCTAGCACGTTATAGTAGGGGGGAGTTAGCTGATCTAACTACAACCCTTTAGAAAACGAAACTATTACAGCTGTAGAAAAAATAAACACGAGATCCGATGATCGATTAAATAATAATAAAGTTTAATAACTGTATACTGAACAACAAAATACTAGGAAGGCACCAGCGAACAACGAAATATCCTACGCCACACGAGGAAAAGAACTCACTTACTCACCGACCAACCACTTACATGGGTCTATATACAGAGATATTTCTATAGAAAGTTCCCGAAATTAATCTAACCTTTGCCTTCGCCCGAAACACACAAACTAACCAATCACGTATCAATACGCCACCAGATTACATCACTCAAGGCCAAATCTGGCGTAAACATCTAGTTCTACGACATTATCGAACGTTCAGGAATATTCTAATATTTACGAAAAGGGTCAACAACCGAGTGAGGAAAAGATCGAACTACTCACTAGGAAGGGAGGGTAAGGTCACAGAGTACTCTGGCGAACGTCAACAATAAAAGGAAAAAAGAAGTGAACACATGCTCAGTCACCAGTATAACAAGCAACGGGGGAGGGAAAGGGGTAGCCCGCAGATGCTACAAAGCCTTACTTAAAACTAAAGCACTTCAATTTTCGACCCAAAATTCATCAGGGGTAATAATAGGCAAGCACATACATATTATTTAAGAATTGGCCTAATAATAATAATAGGCCTACATCATTAAACAACACTGCAAATTTTGCAATAATTAATTTGAAAGACCCCAACCTTATTTTTCTTGACAACAGTTACTGATACAATTACATTGTTCTTTGCATCAGCTTATTTTACAGAATTTGGAAGTGCAAAGAAATTATTCCCATTTAATCTGATTCATCACTGTCGCTAACAATCATTCTGCGCTTAGGGCTCTGGCTTCTAATATAAAGAACTTCTTTCAAAGCTGAAATCATGGCATCTGTGTTACCAAACATGAGAAACTTGGATTTATTTTCTTTGTTATTCTTTTGATATCTGATTTCAGATTTCAAGGCTTCATCCACTAAGGTTTTGCTTCTCTTCGTAGACTGGAGTTGAGCAACTAATTTATCCACACCTGCAGGGCTTTCACAAGGTCCACCGTGTTTCTTAACAGCCTGTGATATTGTAGCATTTTTCTCAATCGTCGCCAGTCTCTGATCAATTTGCTTTTGTTGATTTTCAACAAATTTTTCCCTGATTGCATTTGAAACAGATTTTTCAATTTCTCTACTTTCTTTTCTCATGGCAGGTGCTTTCCTTCTGGCTGCAATAAAAAAAATTCTTCGTTTGTTCTCGGCAGATTTTCTTTTTAAAAAATCCAGAGTTTTATTTCTTTTAACCACATGAAGAGCGGATCTATTATGCAAAGAACAATTGCGCCTTTTGCTCAAGTCATAATCAAAGTCACCGAAGGCACTCTCCCCTACAAGATTTGTGAGGGAACAGTGCTTCAATGATTCTGTGACGTCTGGTAAAGATGAAAACTTCCCTCCCTCCAGAAAATCAGACAACTGCCATTCAGTCACTTTTTTTGCTTCTTTAACAAGCTCACCCAAAACATGCCTGACTGAACCAACACCAGAATTTATTAGTGCTTGCGAACTGATAATAAACTTCTTAACTGAGGGAACTATATCTGAACGAATGCACCATTCAGGTCCAAATGCAGAAGAAGATAGATCAAACGTTCCATCAATGTTTTCTTCCCATTCCTCCAGACACATGACCATTTTCTTTGTACACATGGAAATCAAAGTAAGCAACTTGACTGTTGACTAGCTTCCAATATGGACCATTGACTTGAAAATAAAAAATAGCAACAGCACAGACAAAGTTCAACAACAGTTCATCCTGCATATCAAGAGAGACACTTTGAATCTTGGAGTTACGATCAGGGCCAAGGACACCTGATGTCAAAAACTGAATGATTGTATCCTTATGGTGAACTATAGTGGCTGCAGCCTCAAAGAAACAATTGAATCTGCTTGACTTGAAGCTGGGTATAAGTGAATTTGTACAAAATGCTGTCCACTCAGCACGGCAGCCATTTTTTTTGGACTCCCCTTGGCCCCAGAATATCACAGGTTGTGCGGATCAAACGATTTGCAGAGTTTTCAGAAGCTTTCGAATACCTTTGAAGATGGGAATCCTGATCCCCGCCCAGACTTCTACAACCAGATTCAATAACTTCCTTCTCAACATTTGTAAGGGCTTTATCACATGCACTAGATAATCCTAAAAGAAAATGTGCATTGCAATGAAGGAAATGAATTTGAACATTTGCTCCTTCTGCTAATTCAGATTGTATAAAGGATTCAAACTTTGAACCAAACAATTTCATTGATGCAGCTCTGTCAGTCATGGTACTGCTTCTCTTGGTCAAAATTGACTTAAATAATTCATTTGCAGAATGAGAATATAAATCATCAACACAATTTGACAACTGTCTTAAAAGGTTCACTGTAACATCCAACAAAGTGTTGGCATCTTCACAAGCAACAGGTCTGAAACCTAAAAAATATGCCCCGCCATTTGACAATGTCAGCTGGTGATTTACAATTTTCTTTTGGTCTCTTGATGTACCATCACTGTGCATTGTAGCATCAGAACAATTCAGGACATTTTCAACAACTTGAGAATATTACTAATGACATGGCCTTCATTAAGCATGTTCAAAGCTGTTTGTTTACAAGGCAGTTGAGAAAGTTCAATTTCATGATTAAACAAATCTTCTGAAACAATTTGGATTGCTCTGGCAGTATTTTCAGCAGACACACCTACTTCACTTTGAAGGCCGATTACTACCTGTTTGACATTATCAGAGTAAACATTGTTTTCATTTCCTTTGAGATCTCTACACTCAGGGTTGAAATTATTTGTGGAAAGTTTATCTTTTAAAGCAGCCATTTCTTTTCGAAGTTCAAGATTTCTTCCCTTAACTTTATCATTGCCTGCGATTGCTTAGAAAGTTCAGAGTTCAAAGATTTGTTTTCTTCATCAATTTTTTCTTGCTGAACCTTGAGGTCAAGATTCTCTTTATCAAATTTGTCTTGAACCTTAATCTTCTGAGTCTTGAACTTTTCTTTGATTTTTTCTGATGTCTTTCTTACTTTTTCACCCATTTTAGCTTTAAAATGACTAAATTTGGCCTGCTGGGCTTCAATGTTTCCTTTACATTTATCTAGCTGCACGGTTATTCATTTTTTTTTTCAATTTGAACTGATCTCAGTACATCTAAAACATCAGTAGCGTGCTCTATATGTTTAGTACAGTCATTTCATTTGACTTTGTTGTTTGTGTTTGGGTTTGTTGCAATGTTAGGAGGACATGGCACAGGAGTAACAGTACCAGAGTCTGGGTGCTGATGAGTCTGTCCCGCAGCCAAACTTTTAAATCGCAATTCAAGGAAAGTTCTTTATAGGTTTGGATCACGATGACTTTGTCCTTGCACTGACTTGTGTTTGTAATGTTTTCTTTTGCCGTTCCACTCCCGTGAGGCTCTGCAGATACAACTTTGTTGTTTGTTGGTTTTGGGGGGGGGGGGGGGGCGCAGCTTTCCTCTCAAATGACAGCATGTCACCAGTGTCTGACTGAGGTTCGTCCTTGTGTGAAAAAGGCCAGCATCTGAAGTGCCTCACACAAATTTGATGTCAACGATAAAAAAAAAGAAGTGTCTTATTAATTGCAAGACAAATGCTGGTGGCACAAAATACATTGACCGATAATGAATTAAAACCCACAAATTGCCTCTGCAATTTCAGCTACTTGTAGTATGTAATACATTGTCTAAAGTATAAACCACCAAAATCCAAAATGTCACAGTTTTGCTGTGTGTTAAATGAATCTGCATCATGTGGAAAACTTACTGCTGAACAAATTTGTTTTAAATTTAAAAAAATTTAAAATAAAAAAAATTACATCAACCTGTCAGTTTCTGTTCACCGGTGAGAGAGAGAGAGAGAGAGAGAGAGACAGAGAAAGAGTGACAGAGACAGAGAGAGCTAGAGAATGAGAGACAGAGAAAGAGTGACAGAGAGAGAAACTGAGAAAGAGTGACAGAGCAGAGAGAGAGACACACAGAGCGAGACAGAGGGAGAGAGAATCCGAGAAAGGGGTTCAGAGAGAGAGAGACCGAGAAAGAGAGACAAAGAAAGAGACGCATATACACACTCACACACACACTACACTAACTAATTAACTAACTATAATAGTATACCGGTAGTTCATTAGTTCACGCCTGCTCTGTAGTGTAAAACCCCCAAGTTACCATTGTTCTAAACCTTATTTTTCAAACAATCGCCCCTTAAGGGCCGGTCCGCACTACAACTTTTAGTTGATCAACTAAAAAATTGAAATCGTGTTGTCGAGTTGAGGTACACTATGTCTTATCTCACCACAACTAAATAGTTGGTCGATTTTTTACCAGTTGCGTCATTGTAGGGCCTTGTCTCGGTCATTACAAAAATGAATGTGACAGAGGTTGCTTGTGTTTGTGCTTTCACATTTTCCATTCGGAAAAAGAAAAAACCAAAGAAGTATTGGGTTCATCCAATTCTTAGTCAGCGATTACTTAAAGGGAAATTTTACACCCTTTACCAGGATCTTCTAGATTACCCGAAAAAGTTTTTTGCATATTATAGAATGAGCAAAGAAAGTTTTGACTTTCTACTGCAATCAGTGGGACCTCTGATTACTTTCCAGGATACAAGTTTCAGGAAGTGTATATCACCCCAGGAGAGATTGTCTGTGACACTTCGGTAAGTAACCTTTATACTAATCCACTTTGGGACCGTTCACAATTGACGTCAACCCAAATGGGGGAGAAGGGGTCACTCAAAAGTTGACAGAGGGGGAGGGGGGGGGGGAGAGTCAATTTTTGCCAAAATTTGGTTAACATCAATTGTGAACGGTCTCTTAAATCGAAAAGTGAATGAAAAAAAACTACAATAACAAATAGGATTAGGAACGAACGATGTTATTTATTTTACCATACTCTGAAAGGTGACAACATATAGAACAACATTATTTCATTCATTGTAATGAAATTCAGATGAATTAGATGAATGGGATGAATGGGATGACTGAGACTGAGACTCGTTATTTAGATGATTGAAAGATTGAAAGGAGCTGGGCACAGGTGCGATTGATCTTTGGTTGTTATGTTGATAGTACATTGAACTATTTACATTACCAAAACTGTTATATCCAGCGCCTGACTGAGTTTGGTATGACTGGTATGTTGGGCACTGGGGATTTAAAGGATATTGTGGGGCTGGTCTTGAGAAACTGTGCAATACTCGCATTATCTCCATCTTTGCCACCAGTTTCATGTCAAGGGGCATCCTTTTTAAAACTGGCACAAGACTGAAGGCGAAGTTTTTGTCCTCGTCAATTTCTTCGTCTTTTTCTGCCTTCTCCTTAAGTATGTCCAGCAAAGATTGCTCATACGATTTCGAGCTTTTTTTTGCTCGTTCCTTTATAGGAGTGCTAAGGGGAGATGGAGGTGGGCGAAACGTTTGCTCGGAATAAGTATCAGGATCCTCTTCAGCCTGGCAGGATTCTGGAGGTTCCAAATTTGAGCCAGTTTCTCTTTCTTTGCATACGGGGATGAGGAAAAGCAACTGGTCAAAATAAACATATTTCCTCCTCTTTTTCGCAGCCTGTCCTGAAATGCCCTTTTTCTGCTCTTTTAACTCGCGCTGGAAGCAGGTGCGCAGATTGGTCCATCTCTGCTGAATTTCTTTTCCTGAAAAAAAAAAGCAAAATAAAAAATATATTAAGCTACCGGGGGTACGTGAAACAACACTGGAATAAAATTCATTTTGATATATTATGTATTATTGTTTCATTTCAGATATCTAGCGACAGGATGCAGCATGGTGTCTCTTCACTTTGAATATCTTCTTGGCATTGAAACAGTCAGGGGAATAATCAAGGACGTTTGTATCAAACTTTGGGATTGTCTAAAACAAATGTGTATGCCAGAAATGGATGAGGATTCATGGTTAAGAACAGCCAATGAATTTTATCAGAAGACGCAATTTCCTAACTGTATTGGTGCGATTGACGGAAAACATATTCGAGTTCGCAAACCCCAAGACTCTGGTTCGTTGTTTTTTAACTATAAGAGTTTCTTTTCGATTGTGCTTTTAGGTGTTGTCGATGCAAACTACTGTTTTATTTCTGTCGATATTGGCTCTTACGGCAGTTGCAATGACTCGTATGCTTTCAAGAACTCAAATTTTGGGCAGCGACTTGAAATGAATCAGTTAAAATTGCCAAAAAACGCTCAACTGCCTGGCGATAGGTTTGGACAAGAAATACCATTTGTGCTGGTTGGTGATGAAGCATTCGCCCTTTCAAAACATGTCCGTCGTCCATATGCCAGAAAGAACCTTACACAAGCAAAGAGAATTTTCAGTTACCGTCTTACACGAGTAAGGCGGATGGTAGAGTGCACTTTCGGAATTCTAGCGAATAAATGGAGAATTTTTCATCGCCCCATTGATGTTAATCCAGAATTTTGCGACAGCATCATCAAAGCTTGCTGCGTCCTGCATAACTTTGTGCGACAAAGGGATGGCGTTTCGTTCGACGACACCCTGTATGAATGTCCTTTGGAGAACATCAATCCTTGTCGTGTCCGCCCAGCTACATCAGCAGTGTCTGTCAGGGAATATTTTACCGAGTATTTCACCTCACCAGAAGGCTCTATCCCTTGGCAATATGACAGAATATAAATAGTGAATCCATATAGGATTAGGAACGAACGATGTTATTCGTTTTACCATACTTTGAAAGGTGACAACATATAAATATAGAACGTCATTATCTCATTCATTATAATGTAATTAAGATGAATTAGATGAATGGGATGACTGAGACTGAGATGAATAAGTGGTATTTTATTTTATCATTTTTTTAAATCTTCAAACTATTGATTGCTATGAACATAAATGCCATTACTGTTATCATCGTCATTAATATTGTCACCATCATTATTGTTATCACCACGAACAAAACCTAAAGTTGTTATCATCAGTACTCATCATTACTGTTACTATTTGTCATCATTAATGTTATATCATCACCACCATCACTGTGCTGTTGCTATTTTGAACTTGAGTATGTTCATTGATGTGTCATCATTTTTGTTGTTATTATTTTTGTTATCATTATTATTGTATTTAATTTTTGTTTTCTGATTTATCTGTGCTTGGAAAATATGAAATTGTTCATGCGTTTGGAATTGGCCACACGGCCTAAATAAACCCTTTGAACTTTGAACTGTATTATATCATAAAAGACCTTTACTAAGCCATGGCCGAACATTATGAGAATCAGACTTATTATGAAACTTTGTATGTGTTGGACTTATGTTCGAATACAGCATTTTTGAATGTTCAATTTTTTGAAAATATGTCATTTGTCAATGTTTCTTAAAAATAAATTCTATAAAAACAGGTCTGTATGATTTCCAGAATTATTTAGTTAAAACATTTATTCGAATAATAGAGAAGGATACAGGGCGACATGAACACTTACTTAATATGAAAGAAGGAGCGAGAGAGATATAGATAGATAGAGAGAGAGAGAGAGAGAGAGAGAGAGAGAGAGAGAGAGAGAGAGAGAGACGGAGAGGGAGGGAGAGAGAGAGAAGAAAGAGAGAGGGGGGAGGGGGAGGGAGTGAGAGAGGCAGACAGACACACAGACAGAAGTGATGGTGTAGGATGGGTTTTTGAAATATTCAAATTTACTTACCTTTAAGCCGTCCAGTTTCCTCCGACAAATCTCCCCAGTCAGGTATGAGGTTTCCATAAACTTCATTCCACGCCTTTTCTTTTAAGTCTCGATTGGAATATTCTTTTAAACCTTTATTGTAGAGAAGAGGTTTGCTCTCAATCAATGAAATAAGTTTTTCCGTCCAGTTTGCATCGACATCCATATTGTCTCTCGCTTTTAAAAATATAGACCTCTCTGTATGTACTACAAGGAACAGTAAAAAGTCAGACCACTTTATTATGTTTATACACGGAACAGTGTGTAGTGAGTACTGAGTAGATCTAGTGTGTAGTCGACGACTCGTGTCAACTCAACTATCTAGTTGTGGTGCGGTAACTTCCTCTATTTCTCACTAGCACAAAAACATTGACCAACAGTTGAGTTGAAGCCAGTTTGTTCCTCGGCACAAAATTTCACGATTAAAAAATTGAGTTGAAGTAATGCAGTAGCGTCTTCTTATTTTCATTGGTTACATTCAATCCTTTCAACTCAATTTTTTAGTTGATCAACTAAAAGTTGTAGTGCGGTACCGGCCTCTCCAAATTGTCTATCATTGCTGCCTCCCGCCCTCGCCTGTCCCGCCCTCCCCCCCCCCCCAATCCCAACTACACACAAATATAATACATGTTTTATGTTAAGTTTTTCAAAGCCTTATTAATGACAACGGGGGTTTTGATCATTCATTACAAAACAGGCAGCATTATTTTTTTTAATACACTAAAAAAAATTTGAGCTTTTCTGTTCACAAAACCAATCTACACGTGCTATTGAACAAGTCAGTGGCTGCCCTGTATTTATTTTGCCACCACAATCGACCTCCCTTCATTGTTTTCGTCCCTTTGTGACTTTGTCTCCGTTTTCTTCGCCTCTCCTCCCCTCTCTCCCGGGGGAGGGGGGGGGGCAATATCGCTCACGGTGAGAGCCATTGCCCCCAAAACTACCTCAAGTGAGTGAATTTTTCTTCAAGAATATTTGTGAGTGTGCATGAGAAAACCCACAATATGTCGACAGAGCTGATTTTGAGAAAAACGGCTTTGAAGTGAAAATATGGGTCCGACACAAAATTCCAACTTGGCTGTTGTTTAGGGGACCGTGGCATGTTACAGGGTAAACTGTAGACGAGCAGTGAACATTACTCACTATGTTCTCTATAAAGGCTTTGTAATTAGACTACGGTCTCCTAACAAGATCCAAAAACTTCCGACTTGGTTGTTGTTTAGGGGACCGTCGCATGTTACAGGGTAAACTGTAGATGAGCAGTGAACACTACTCAGTATGATCTCTATAACGGCTTAGTTATTAGACTACGGTCTCCTAACAGCAATCACTCCAATATTAATGGGTCAATGAGCTATTGCCACTTTTAGGGTTAAATGCCGTTTTCTCAAAATCTTGTTTTAGGGGGGTCACTGACTTCAATTTATCAGAAATGTCTTGTCTTTTATTATATGTACAGAACTCAAAATGTCATGTTTGCGACTTATTGTGGGTTTTCTCATGCACACTCACATTTAGTCATGCTGGGACGGAGTTATGCCCTTTCTATTATGGGAATACGGTCACAGAGTATGCAAATCGTAGGATACCTATTTGATGTAACTTCCTGTGCCCATGCACTCTTCCATGCACATACAAGAAGAATCTTGTGCATATATTCACTTACCGACACGCTTGCAGACTCTTATATTTCCAAAATTACGTGAAACTGACATACAAAAATATAACTAGCAACAAACCAGATGGAAACAATTGCAATGGATAATAACTATAGCAGTCAGTATCACAACTCACAATGTCAAACAGGGTACGAACAGAGCTACATCTCATTCTTCAAATACTGTAGCATCCCATATTGCACTTACGCTTAGATTTGGACTCGTTCGATGACAAACTGTAATTTGATCACGGAAAACCTACAATGTGCACGCATAGATCAATCCCAGATTTGCAGTAATTAAAATAATTATTTCTATATCATAACCAAATTTGTTGATTTCCTGAGGGTATCTAAGACAGGCGTAAACATGACACAAATTCAAAATAATACCTACTTTAGTTCTTGTCTACTTAATCTGGAAAGTCAGATCTGTCTCGGACTCCCTCTACGAAGCTGGAAACAATCAGACAGAGAAAGATGGTATAATTAATTAATAAACACTCAAACTGAACCAGCGTTTAGATCCATGCATTGCAGGAATGAGACAAAGTTTTATACGGAACTGCACGTGAGGTTAGCATGCCCGATACGTCCGCTTTTTTCTTTCTTTTGTTTTCAAGCATCCTGCCCATGCCTATAAGCTATCGCAACGTTGTCTTTTCGGAGTCAAATCAAAAACATTGTGACACTTTACGAGGAAAAGCCTATGGGACGCGCGACCGTTCCGGGAAAATCGGGTGACCTACTTTCAGTTGCGATGTGTACTTTGTCTCCGTTAGCAATAGGCCTAGTGCAGTTGTGTAAGCCCGAACTCTGAAAGGCAGGCTTGGTCGTGTGTCGATCGAGGACGTCAATACACGGCTGCTACAGCAGTAATTTCTGTGTGGTGTACCGGTAATAAATTTTTAATTCTTAGCTATAATTATTTGGGTGCCAGGCTGGAACATGGCAGCAAGGAAACGCCAACAAGACCGCACGAAGTTGGAAAAGGACAAAAAAGACGTAAGTCAGATAAATGAAACTTAACATGATTTCCATTGTAGACCGGGCCGTGGTTGTTTTTGTACTGTCACACTCTCTACAACAATTTTATTGTATTGATCATATTGCGTACATCTCCAGAATTTTTGCACGATCTTTTCTTTTTTAGTAGTCATCATTCCACCTCGGCACTCATTATACTATTTGGGAGGAAGGAGGAAGTTTAAAAATACATCAAGGTAAAAAGAATTTGTCACATGATTTTTATAAAACTAAAAAGGTGTCGTGGTGGTAGTGTAAGACTGCCGATCGAGCAAAACTGGGAGCAGAGTAAACATTAGCCTAAGATGAACCGCGAGACAATACTTATTAAACTGTTATTATAAATATTATGGCTTGAGATGAAATGGCAGTGAACTGAAACTGTGCACACACATCAAGTAGAAGTGGTGGGCGTAATTTTACAGTGGTTGTTACACAGTTGACTGTGTGTGTTTTGGGGATGGGTGGGGCTGGGGAGAGAAGACTAACAGACTGGTAGGCTACCCTTACAGGAACATCAATGAATTGAGAAACAGTCTCCCCCGCCCGCCCCCCATTCCCCCGCCCCCACCCTAATCCCAAGGGAAAAAAATAAAACAGTGTTGAACGTTATATTTTATCTCATTCCTAAAGCCACCTGATTAATACAAAAGTTACTGTCGTGTCGATAGAGGCTTTGATATGCTCGCCTTGGAGATTATGTTATCCCGGGCATTACACCTATCTCTACGTTAGGCACCTGCGGACCTACATTTTTTGAGACCCGGAAGCTAATTGAACTGTTATGGGGCCCTTTCGCAACCAGCAACAATAGGGCCACATCCAAAATTCACTAATTTAAAAAAAAGTTTCGTCAAGCGCCCCTCCGGGATTAGGGAGCCTAAAGCTTTAAGCTTCATTCGTTTCATAGTAGATCGGATATTGACGATAGAAAGGTGACCACTGCTGTAGATCTAGCCTATAGAAGAATGTTTCTTTACGTGTTATCAGCTTGTCTTTGACGTCGTTATCGGGCGTTTTTTTTTTCTTTAAACTTTTACTTTATTTGTTGTTGTAGTGTGGCATTTACAGAGATAGCGTTAGGTTTTCTGATTTAACAATGAGGTAATGGCTTGGGAAGTAGTGTACTTGTATAACAGGCCTAGATCTATGTGGTCTGCATTCATTGATCGTGGGTAGCATGTCAAAACGGCAGCCTACAGTGATCGGTATGTTATCGCATTGCGAGCACGCAGGGCCTGGGGTCCTGTTATTATTCTAAAATTTGTTGCTGGCGTGTCAAGTGTCAAATACCGGTAATGATTTTATTTCTCTGCTATTTGCGAAATCCATGTGTCAAGTTAATGTGGCAACAACAAGGCATACTTCTTTGTGTGTCAGTAACAGCGACAACAGCAAGCAATGTTTCCGGGAGCTGTTTCATGACCTTGCCAATGAAAATAATTATTATCCAGTGCCTTCGCCGACAAGAAGAAAGTCTTACAGTAAAGCAGGGTTACCAGATTGGCTTTTTTTAAAGCCAAATTCCAGAAATGTGGCTTTAAAAAAAAATAATTATGGTTGGCGTCAGAAAATTTGTTTGGCTTTTTGGCATTTTTCTGGCTTTTTTTTATATATACATGTGTGAAATTTCTGCCGCTTATTGTCAAGAAACAGCCAACCGGCAAGGTCGGTGTCCAGTTGATACTGAATTTTGTGGTTTAGCCTGTATATATGTTTTAAACTGCTACGGTTTCTTTTGAAAGACTGTCGCCTAGCTTATGACATTCTACGCACACTGTGCTGGGTTGCCAATTTGGCATTTTTCCTGCCAAATTCCAGATTCTTGGCATTTTTTCAAGTCGACTGGCAGGAAGAAAATGGTTTGGCAGTTTAGCATTTTTTGGGCATTTTTTCACCGTGTCTGTCTTTAAAAAAAAATTATATTATTACTCTTTGTTTTGCCATTTATTTAAAGAACAAAGAAAAGACACCAACAATTAAAAGACCTTTAAGCAAATGTTGAGTTAAATTTGTGGGACACAGTTATTTGTTTTCACGGTATTTCTTTTTTCACACTTTTCTTGTTTTGATTTTTTTATAGCATAGATCTAGGCTTACCCTCGATACTTGACATTTTACTAACTTTTTGACATTTGGCATTTTTTTGTTGCATTTAGCAGTTTTTTAGCGTTGATTTGGCAGGAGACCAGAAAATAATCTGGCAACCCTGACACTGTGGTTCTGGATTGATTTACTTCACCATGAAGCATTTAAAGAGCTGGCCATGCACCTTTGTCTTTGTTTGCCTAATAACCCCTGTCAGCAGAGCTGTTCTTAAGAGGACATTTTCTCATATAGGCCTATCCTCCATTAAACTGAGACTAAATTGGAATACAGCTGAATCATCTTTATCATTGTGAGAATCGGGGCAGAACTATGGCTTTCAAGAAAATGTTTCAAAGGCATTCACTGCATCGCCAGAAATACTTGGAAAAAAATTCACAGCTGGCAAGATTTAAGCCAAATACATGTGCATTTCACTCATTCTAGTAGGGAGGATGATATTAACCTAGTTCTGGAGTTTTCATGTGATGTTAGTATGAAAACTATGCTGAAATTAATTTGGCTTTTTTCTGGCATTGTTTGGCTTAAACTTAAAATTTCAATCTGGCAACCCTGCAGTAAAGCCACGTTGAAACAATTAGTCATCATGCCGACGATTTTCTTCGTGACAGAGTTTGCATGACGAGGTTGGCCATTCATTTTGAACCATAGGCCTACTCGAATCTTGCTTACAAGGACTTGGAGTAATGTAAACTCATGCACAATCTGGGTCGTGTCTATTCACTACAGCCCTTTACTGAAGCATAATAATATAATTATGGTTCTTGGCGGGAGGAGGGGAGAGAATCAGCTTCAGTTTTTCAAAAAACTGCGCGGCCTGCTGTTATACATGTAATATGTCTGCATGCTTCCCACGACAAGTTTAATCATCCACCACCACCACGAAGCAAATGTACAAAGTAAAGTGAATGTCATAGAATCTATCTATTATAGGCCTACATAATAAATAATAATAATAAAAAAAAAAAAACTAGCCTGAATACCCAGCGCCGTTCATAGGCTACAACTCAGATTGGCATGATAATTATTTTGAAAGTGTCTTAATTCCTTTTGACCCGGGATAGGCTCTTTTTCACATTTGGAGACTTCAAACGATGGAGAAGTATTTTTCTTGTTTGTCTTGTGCCGCCAGTTTTGCCCCCAATCCTTTTATTGTTTTTCATTTGCGCGCCAATTTTTCACAAAATACATGTCCATGACGTCATCACTCTCTGCAAAATACTTGGTGGGCACAAATGCGCATTTGTACTGTTCTAGGAAATACATAGCCTCCACATCTTAGCAGTTATAGCAGTGACATTGTCAATAACAAAACTCGACGCTATGCTTAATAATAATAATAATAATGGATGGCATTTATATAGCGCATATCCATTACAAAAATGCTCTATGCGCTTTACAGAAACATGTCAAAAAATACATGGGTAAACTCACACACACAACCCACATTGATACACACATAATAATAATAATAATAGATAGCTTTTACATAGACTAGAAACTCTCATACAAATGACATTTTAACATCCTTTTAAACTGTGAAAATACTTGCGAACTGCGGACATCTAAAGGAATCTCATTCCACACCCTGGGCCCAACATGGCTGAAAGCCCTTTCACCAAAACTTTTTAGGTTCACTACGGGTACTTTTAGTCTAAGGTTGTCAGAAGATGATCTTAATGCTCTTGCAGGGCGATGCAGTTCTATAAGTTCTGAAATATACTCTGGCGACATGTTGTTGACACATTTATAACAAAATAAAGCCAATTTATATTTTATTCGCTGCTCAATAGGTAGCCAGTGCTTCCCTAAGAAGAGACTGTAGATAAAGCCCAGGCCCCGGCCATGAAATGTTTTTCCTTTCAGCCTTCCACTTTCGTGACAGTTTTTTTTTTTTTACAATAAACATTGCCCACTTTCTCTTTTCTTCCCTAGTTTGTATATTTATATATCCTCCCTCCCTCTCAGTTCTCTGTCTCACTGTCTCTCTCTTTCTGTTTATCCGTCGTCTGTCTTCACGTCATAATAGTAGTGAATCGGTAAGATAAAACAGTTCTGTTGTCATGTAGATTTTAATTGATTGAATTGTAGGCGGCTTACGGAGAATTTGAAAACGCTCACAGGGTCCTGTCTTTAATTTGAAATTTAATGCAATTTTATTACTTTGTCAGTAGTGGTGTTGCTGCAAACAAAGCGATGACAATGGCAAAATTCGTCCCAAAAACCATCCCTTTAATGATCTATAGGCTGCTATATAATATTATATGGGTACAAGCCGGGAGCCTCTGAAGGGTGCGACACGGCACCGGCATATGCCTGACTAGACCTGGATTTTGCAAGGTCCAAACGCTTATTGCGTTTCGAACTGCAACTTCGGGTACTTTAAACGTGTCAGTGCAACTGTAAACAAAATTTTCAACACACCCCTAATTTTCAACACAATAGGACTGAGAAATATGAAATTCAAAGGGATAGAAAGGATTGAGCCAGTTGAATCGTAAATACAATGTACACAAAGGTTGTCTCGGAAGTTAATATAACTGCGTGGAATGAAGCTATAATAATGGGTTAGAAGATTCTTAATATGAAGTCAGGTTAGCTAGGAATTCACTTTTTTCTCTCTCCTGTAATATTTATTACAAACAATATATTTTTTCACTTGAAAGAGTAAACCGCACAGACCTAATATTGCCAAATATACTAGACACAGCAGGATATGAGAGACTCCCTTGTTGGCGCCTCTAAAAATCGTGCACACAGTTTGCGCGCTGATCAGGGGCGAGGCCCTTGGCGCAGTGCATGCTTGGTCTAATGATGCGGATTGTTACAGTGCTGCTGCGACTAAAAGAAAAAAAAGCCAGTTTTTCCTACACCGATTGAAGATATAGTTACAAAAAAAACGGCTTCAATCAAGGCCTACAGCGATCGCTGAACAGTGAACAAACTTCAGTATTTTCCCTATTTGGCTTTGTACGGGTAAAATGCGGCATTGTGCATGGCGTCCGCGCATTCGCCCCTAGATGGCGGTGCGATATCTATGCATGCAAAAACGCGCTGGCTGTCTCATCTTATGGTATCTTGTATCTTTGGTGTTATTAATGTGGAGGTATTTGATTTGATGTTTGGTGGCCTTTCATAAGCTTTCATTTTGACGTACTGCGCAATAAAAATAAGGGGCGGGGGGCACCAACGAATTAATGCGTACAGGATCCGAATCAACGACAAAAAAGAAAATGAGGAGACAAGTTTGTTCGCGGTGAGGCAGCGTCAAATTCTAATTGGAGCATTTTCTCCCAAACTGGCCATGTCATCATCTCTCACACCATACGAATAACCACGAAAAGTCGAACAGTAAATCGTCTTCCGCATGATAAAATCTCACAAAGCCGGTTTGGGAAATTTTACAGGAGAAGGAAAAAACTGACTTATTTCCAAACCACTGGTCGCAGATTCTTGAAAATTTCTCACTAGTATACCTTTGCTCTTACAAATACACTATCTGATGTCCCACCCTGATGATTTTGATTACAATTAATGTTTCAGATGTTTAGCAGGTTTGCTGACCCGAAATCCGCACGATAAAAGTATAAAACCTCCTTATCCTTAAGGCGGTTTTATTGTGCGCATTTCCCCTCTCTCACTAGCCAGCAGACCCCTTTATCCAGGCATGTTTTCGTTTTGCCTTTGTGAAGACTAGTTTTCGAGGGCAAATCAGGTGTATACCAGACATGGATGAAGTTGTATAGGGGCAGGAGGGATAGAAAGTGATTTTTGGAAAAGTGGAGAAATATTCAGATTTGGAGAAAGTGGAAGACAGGTAACCGCAATAAAGTAAACTAGAAGATGTTAAAGGCTTGGAATATGGACACATGAAAACAAAAAACATACATGAGCAATTACATGTATTTATATTGAGGGAATTAAAAAGATGGTTTATCAATTAAAAATAAACTTTAAAAAAGAAAAAAAAAAATGTGCAGACTTTCTCTTTCAGCATTTCAGGCTCATTCTTTCTGCCGTTCCCTTCATCCACTCCATTCATGCTTTCCCTTTTGTTTCTCCTTCTTCCCGCCCTCCCCCCCTTGATATTCTTCCTCTTACTGTGGTCTCATCTCCCGGTCCTGCCCTCCTTTGAGCCGTTATCTCTCGTCTTGTCACACATGGCCCCCCCTCCCCCACTTTCTCTCTCTTCACCCATCTCCCTCTTCCTCTCTCTCTTTCTCACCCGTCCGCCCTCCTCCCCACTTTTCTCTCTTTCTTTCTCTGTCGTTTTTTTTTCGCTCTCATGTTTTTTCTCTCTCTTCATTCACCCAACCCCCTCTCTTCGTTCTCCCTAACTTCGTTTCTCTCTCTCTTCGTGCAATGGAAATGTACTGCTGAATGCAGGCAGTCACATCCCGCTATAGTGTGACCCTTCTCAAGGCGTAGATATTTCTGCTCCATGTTCTTAGTCTTGGAAAGCGGAGAAGAGCCTTAGCCAGAGTAAGGTTGCTATTCTCGTAGGTACAGCCGTCGATGTACTGGATGTACCTTTTTTAGCCCCAAGTTATCAGACACACAAGATGTGAAGTCACTGGGCATTATCTCTCCTACACCTCAAGCCACAAGAAGCATTCCACGTCATCTTTATTGGCCAGATTGTAGATTACAAAGTTATGGACACACACGTTTGTTTTTGTAACATGAGGCGAATGCATTTAGACCTGGAGCGAGGAGCTTTGTCTGCAAAGCCATCGTTGTCACTACGACATCCCCATGCTCAGCAAATAGTTTTTCCTTGGCTTTAGAAGTTCGTGCATCATCTGCTTTTATGCGCCTTCCATGTTACCTCGTCTTAGGACACACACGTGTAGCGCTGACATTGCGGTGTTTGAATATGGCCAAATTCTGGGACTTGAAAGTACATGTATATATATTCAAAAAAGTCTTTGGCTCGCAGCCTGTTGGTCCATCTCTCTGCAGCGTACCGCATACGTTCGAGAGACATCAACCACAATTCTAAACTGACATTTCAGGCACTGCCTTTTTTATGAATCTATGACAATAGTGGGAAGGCATCCTTGACAACAACTGCAGGAATCCCTCTATGCAAAAGTCTTAGCTTTCTTTAGCTCCGACATGGTGAAAAGCGCTTGCAGATCTCAGTTTCCAGTTCCTCACTGACCGTCTTTCTATGTCAAGGGTGTTTACTACCATAACGGCACACACTTATTTCCGTATGGCTTTCAAGTTCCAATGATACAGCAGCGTCCTCCTCTTCCAGTCAGGTGTTTCAGAACAAGAAGACGTGGGGGTCATTGTTCTGGTCTTCCATGACAATTCCTAGAAGTAGTCGATGAGCTGCTGCGGATCTTCATCCGCGACTACTTGTCAAGAGTTTGTTGAGTATGTACGCCTATATCTCTCCTTGCGCATTGCTGTGGAACTGCCTGCAGCTTGTAAGTCTTTGATTCTTTGGTAAGCTTCTTTCCAGTGTACTCTTAGCCATTTTCACGCCATGACAATCATTTGCTTGGTTGAAGGTAATCTTTTGTTTCACTGGAATGACCTCTGTAGTTGAGTTAGAACGATTCCACAGCGATCTGTTCATCATTTGTTTCACACACTACATCTCATGGGCTGATTTACGTCGTTCTCTTGATCAGTTTGCCATTCCCACGCTGGTTCAGTGCCAGAGCATAGACTTTCCTTCCCCTCTTCCTGTACAGCGACAGTGATACTCACTTCTTGCTGGTTGTCAGGGGCATCTTGCAGTACATTCACATTCTCTTGATGAGCCTTATCACTTTGCAACATTTGTATGTCCTCAGAGCATGTAAAGCGTACTCCAACGACACTTAATGAAAGGATATGTCAGTTGATTCTTCATCACTGTTGACAGGCCATTGACAGTGGAATCATTTCAGACTTGTTGCAAAGGACTGGTGGTACAGAGCTGGCATTTCTTTGGACTTGTCTCGTCACAGCGTTCTCACAGTTTTGGTATGGCAGTGGTAGATCATTAATTTGATTGAGAAATTGTAGCCTCAGTTTCTGTCAAGATGTATTCTGCTCTTTGTGTCTTTGAGAGTGAACAAGGTGATTTCGACAAGCTAGGGCTGGCTTTCATTTCTGCGACACTAGTTGATCTCCGTCTCTTTAATGTTGAGATGGAGCGTTTCCGTCTTTTAGCGGGCATAGTTCTGCTGGTGCTCCAGCAGTGGCACCTCCATCGACAGCATTCTCAAGAGTTTTGGTTTGGCGATGACAAATTATTTGATTTTGGTTTTGTTTACATTTCTTTCGACAAAACAGGTTGTATGAATGTACAAAAATCAAACACCGGCTATGTTTGTAGCAAATCCGCCAAATTGTCCGCGCAAAATGCAATTGGAAACTTAAAAATATCAAGGGTCGGTCATGGACAGTATTTCAGTGGCCGTACGTTTTTACAAGGAGGGAGAGGGGATTGAGGCCAATGGTATTAAGAACGTACAGTGGTTTGGGGAGTGGTGGTGGTGGGGGGGGGGGGGTGGGAGGAAAGCCCTTCGAGTATGAATGACCTCCTTTGATATGAAGTCGGCATGTCACATCGACAGGAGTTGTAATGTGAAATGAAAGAAGGTAAGAATGCTGACCGATCTACATTTGCCACCGTCGGCGAACTTCAAAGTGGCTTGACGCGACATTGTGTAAGGAGATTAAAATAATTATAATTGTTGTCTACTTCTTTGAAGTCTATCTGGACCCCGAGACAGACATAAGGGAAGAAGCGCACACTTGTTGTCTAACAGTAGAATGTGTAATTACAATCCCACCAACTGTATACAATTTGTCAGCAAAAGAAATTACTCTGAAGATTTAAAATAATAACAATAGTAATAAAAATAATATTCGTGGTATGTAGCAAAATAAAACAGCACAATGTCATTGTCTTTTATCCTTTTGAATAATTTAATATGTGATTATTTAATTAAATACATGCAAAAAGAAATTTGTTGCGAGGGAGCCGTAACAGTCAAATAGAGGGGAGGGGGGGGGGGATTTGCTGTTAAACATCTGCAAACACACGCCAGTGACAATGACCAAAGGATTAGTAGGCTATTGTGCACAACCAGTTAATGACTGACCGACGATACAGCGAGTGTGCATGAAAGTTGTCTCGGAAATTAGAGCTAATATAAATCATTCAGGAAGCTTAACCTTAGGCCCTCTAGGCTACCTAAGAACAGGCAAATATTGTACCTAGAAACAAGTAATTAGCCTATTATTAGCAGATCTGTCTTAACAGCAAGACCAACGCCGAATTGCAAGATGCACATGAAAAGACTGTGAAGAAATGATCTGATCAATAATTAATATATCATCGTATGGCATTTATAAGGGAACAAGTACTGTACAGGAAAAAATTAATTGTCATTGTTTTTCCCTTATTTCAGGCTCGTCGGTTAGCGGAGCTGTTTAGGGGCCGTTTCAATGAAACTGTGGCAGAGCACTTGATAAGAGACAAAGGGGGCCTGAATGAGGCCACGACCTTTCTTTTCCAAGGTAAGTTGTTGGCAGCCCACTTGTCAGTCTTCGGACTTGTACGGGTGGGGTATAAGGCAAAATCTGTATTGACTGGCCGATTGATTGACAGAATGACTGATTGATTGAGTGAAAGAGTGAGTGAGTGAATGAGTGTAAGTGAATGAGTGAGTGTGAGTGAGTGAGTGAATGGGTTGAGTGAGCAAGTGAGTGGGTGAGTGAGTGAGTGAGTAGGCCTATAAGAGAATGAGCAGTGAGTAAGTGTGAGGGAACAAGCAAGCGAGAGAGTGAATATGAGTGAGTGTGTGTGGGTATGTGAGTGTGTTTGTCTGTCTGTCCTTGCGATTTTTGGGGGTGAACTTCTCTTGTCTTTCAGCCAGTAAACAGCCAATTTGGCCAAGGCTGTTCTAGAGTATAGAGATGAAAGCTTTCAGAGTATTTCAGATGGAGAGTAAAAATGTCAAATGTTTCACACATACAAAGAGATGGAGAGAGAGAGGGAGAGAGAGAGAGAGAGAGAAAGTCCACCCAGGGATGACAAGCTATTTGCCCATGAATAGATAAACATAACCAAGACCTAGGATAATTGTACAAAATGTAAGATTTGAGCATAATATCTCAAGACAAGTATCGTTTTTTTGTGGTAAATCTCAGTGTGAATTCTGGGATTTCAGGTATTTTTGTTATAAGTTTATATAGTAAAAATATATAAGATCTTTAAATCAAGTTGAGCTAAACTGACACTTCCAGTCTGTTCCTTGACTGGAAATGATGAGTTACTAAATGAGTGCTTTTACTTGAAAATAATAGCTGGCCTCTATGGATTATATTGTCATTATTGTAAAGGCTGTACCTAAATATTATTATACCTTAACATGTTTTTTGGCTGTGACTGTTAGAACTTTCACATATTGGCTGAGGTTATGTCCATTCTAACAGATTATTAGCCCTGTCAAGAAACTGCACGTGTAAAAGGAACTTATTTTGCAGGAGAGTTAACATGATTACTTGAAATATATTCCTAATCATAAATACATTTGACGTTATATGTAAATAAACATTTAAAGTATTTTAGTCCTCCAAAATGAAAAAAAGAATAACCCATCAAGGAACTCAGAGAAGGTTTTGCAACAATAAAAAAAAAAGTAGCTGTCATATGTAGTTATATAACTATACTTGTGCAGTTTTGTAACAAGGTCAGCGAAATGTTATTGACATTACATCGTAGGTTGTGCATCCTTTGACACTATGAGTTATAGCATCACATTCAGAATGGAAAAGTTGCAGAACAATTACTCGGCAATAAATTAAGGCCCAAACAGTTCTTGTTTAAGGCTGTTGTTAAAAGTACGTATGCAACCCAAACGTTTTGCGCAAATGGCACATATGTATTATATGTATTATCCCATATCCTGTCCTTATCCTTAACCCTAAATCTTATCGAATCCCTAACCCTGCCCCCTACCCTTTCAAACAAAAAACAGGAGAAAAAAAAAGAAAACCTGAAAGAATAATTAATCATAATTAATTAAGGCTGCTGTTAGGAGCATTTTGGGAGGAACTCTTTACCTCTGGAGTCATAAAAAGTATTAAAACACGTTCCCCCTAGGGCAAAAATGTTGGGGAATGTGTGTACTTGTAACAACATTCTTGTGTAAATCTAATATCACCACTCCTCAAAGTTTTTTCTCCTCTTGAAATTCATTGTGTTGGACCCATGACCTATTGTTTCTTTGGCTTCAGGAGACACTACGGTAGTTCAGGAGTATCTGAAACAGGTAAGTCAGCAAATTACATGGAACACAAATTTGAGATCAACAACAAGAAAAAACCAACAGTGCCATATTCTGCATCATGCAAACTGTTTGCGATGAAGCAGAGTCAACCATACACTAGTACATACAGCATGTAGCCAGCCTAGGCAGAATGCTCTTAGAAAGAATTTAATTCAGTGTTATCTGTGAAGAAACAAAGCATAGGGGCCAGTAGTCAATTGCACTAAAGATTACCTTTCAACTAATAGGTAAAGAATTTTTATTACGCCAGCACTACTGCTTAAGGCAGGCTTGCACATTGCCTGTGTGAGCTAACAGGGTGTTGTAACAGTGCAAATCATAACACTTTGTGTTATACTTTTATACTTTTTAGAGTGGACCAGGTGCAGCTAACTGGTTCATGTTTTTCATTCATTTTTGGCAATTTTCATCAAATGTTGTTTCATTTAATCCATTTCATTTAATCTGAGTAAAGAACCTTTGTGACCAAAAGCTTAGCATGTGTAATTTCTATTATTTTCATTTTTTTTTGTTCAAATTTAGCGTGCAGTTTTCTCATTGTTTGTTTTCAGTGCAGGCCTTTGTGAAATACCCCCTTTTATTTTCTGGCCGCATTTTAATTTTGAAATACTTTCATGCCCCTTCCGCTCTGAGAGGATGAGACCGAACATTGTCTCAACTAATGTCAGTTTATCCTTTGTTCTTAGAAATGTTTGCAATAAACTTCTTTTGGTTGTCTTCCAATTCATCTTTTGTTTAAAGCATTTCAAAGCACTACCTATAACTCAAAGCTGATTTTCTCAAAAAAGAATTTTCATATTCTTCAGTACAAAAGCAGGTAACTTGAAAGGAATATTACTGGAGATATTTAAAACACTGCAGGATTGGCACCATCGGAAAAGACAACTGGACGTGAACAAAAAAAAAAAAAAAAGGGAATGGAATTCTGAAATTTAGAATAGTGATGTGTGGACCACTTATCAGATGGCTTTCCTGGGAGCATTTTAGTTCTAAAATGATAACTGTATATTCTACATCATTATTAATTATTATAGATCAAGATTACAATACACTCCAAAAATGAATCAAACTAATTTGCAGTCTCCAATTGTGAGCTAAACCTCTTCTGTTTTGTTATAATTATGTTGTGTGCTAACTCTTCTGCACACATAGTAGTAGTAAACTTTAGTAGAGAATTTGGTACTAAAGTATCATTTCCTGAATTAATTTACGATCATATATTTTACAGTTTTGAATTTCAACAGGCTGGCTGCCTATTCAGAGATACCATGTAAAGTATTGCAAGCTCCTCCTCAGTCTTGAGGATCGGGTCAAGTTAATGTTTTACAATACAAAATATAAAGGTGATCAAGGTATTTTGGTTCAACCCATTTCAGTTTCATGCATTTATATATGAATATTGTTCAGTAACAAGGCGCCACAAAATATCCTGCACTGTATGGAGTACACCAAATGTACTGCCATCCTCAGCCTTCAGCCAGGTAACTTCAACACTGCAAAGCTTTTAAATTCAGAAACACGACCAGTATGCCATCTTATATCTCCTCTGACAAAGATCTATATGAAAAAAAAAAATGATAGATACTTTGTAAGACTAAAATAGTTTCTCTCTCTGCACAAGCCAGGTCTGGAACAGATATCGCCGATTATGGTTCGCCACTCATTCCTCCATTCAGACGCTCTCAAAAAGCCCATATTGTCCTAGTTTTTCGCTGTTGTTCAAACTCTCTAAATATATTATTCTTTGTCCACCTCTGCTTTTTTTGCCCATTATTTTCCAGTTAGAGCAAGGCGTTCAAGACCTTTGTGTCGATTCAGGTGTCCCATAACTTCTCCAAACTGTTTTTATTAGTGATCACTCTGTGTTGGCATCTTTCATCTCCATTTCATTCAATTTCCTTTCCTTCCATGAAATATTTAGGAGTCTCCTTAAAAACCACACACAGTCACAAAATAAATATTAACCTGAAAGTCCTCTTTTGTCATGTATTGGTTTTACATTGGTAAGATTTTTGTTTTGGAGTTACTTCTTAAAGCTTTATTCAGTATTCTAATATTTAAGGATGCTGTATCAAAGATTATAGATATTTGGTTGAAGAGAATAATTATGGTTCATGAGAAGGTGTAAATTGATGATGGCCTATTATTCTTTATAGAATGAGGAATATGTGAAAAGCTTGAGGCGCGACAGCCTGAATGTGAATGTGATTGACTACGAAGATCGCCAGTTTTCCTGTGAAAAATGTATGAAAACATGGTGGAAGAGAGTTCCTACACGCAAAATGGTATTTAAGTCATGTTCTGTCATGCCTGATGAGACATAACAGTAAACATGGTCAAAATTTGCTCTTTATCCTATGATGGTTTTAACTATTACAAATGTCAGCCTAGTATTCTTTTATTTAATTGAAGAGATTCACCAATCATCTGGTTGTATCTACGTTCACATTTTACTAGTGTAAGCCAGGCTTAAGGGCCGTTGACATTTTTCCTGCTTGTGGGCATTCACTGTTTTGTCACAGCTTTTCTCTAAAAAGTGGTTTCATAGACAGAACACCGTGGCAATTATATTGTAAGTTTGGATTTCGCATAAATATCCATCTTAAAATCCATATTTTTCATTGTTTTAATTTCATATTGACTTGTATCTTGCATTATCTACAAACATCTCATCAGGTCAATTTTGTTGTCAAAATTAAGAAAGGTTACTGAAAAGCTACTGGTTCAAATGTATGTCTACAAGTGCCTTTGGTAAGTTTTAGTAGTAAAAATATTTTTTTTATTTCCAGGTTAGCAAGTGTAACAAATGTTTCACAAGGTATGAAGCAATACCAAGAGATAAAGAGTGGGGCTGGGGCCCATTTATCTGTGAAGGTTGTGGTCATGACTTCAGGTATTTTGTATGTTAGGTTTGTCCTTAGAATGTAATGAATGTATGACAGAAATATGTAAACAAAGTTAAGCTGTGTTTCACTGTGTATGAAAATCGAAACAGCAATATCAGCGATGTGTAGAGATGAAATTTTGTGTTTCCATGTGTGCGGAGACGAAAATGGTCAAAGTAAAGGAATATATCACTTTTTGTTATTAAACAGCAGATTCTTCCACAGTCTTTAAGTCACAAGGTACAGTCTTTAAGTCACAAGGTTTCCTCCTCATCCTCTGTTAGATCTCTAAACTACCAGGACTCTTGTTTTGTCCAGGGCAGTCTGTGATTTCATGTTCTTGGATAATATCATACTAATATGTTGCTTGTCTGTCTCAAATGTGTTAAATGAAGGGAAAATGCTATCAGCAGCATTGATGATAGATCCAATATTTTTTTTTTGCGTAGTTTTGACATAAAAGGAAACAACGCAAGCAAATGACACATAAACAGATAGGCAATCAACTGTTTTTATCAGCTTGGTTAACCTTAATGGGCAAACCAAAATAGTTGCGAACATGTGAAAATGAAACTGAATCACAATAGTGAAAAAAAAAAAAAAAGTAAATAAATAAAAATCTTGAAAAATTTCTCCACCCCTGCTTTAAAAGATGCTGCAAGGTTTTGGCATGCTTTCTGTTAGATTGCTTCACCCAAATGGGCCATCCATTAACTCATTTCTCCCTGCGAAGGGGGAATCCCCGTTTTCGCCTTTCGTGCCGAGCTGTACCGCGAAAGGGGAAACCACGTTTTGGATTCTGATAGTGACGAAGAAGCCATTGATGATTCTGACGATCTATTTGAAGATGAAAATGACAGTAGATCTTGCTCTATTGATAGTCCAAGTAGTGATAATGATGAGCAGCCAACATTTTCTAGTTCTAGGGGTCGGAGTAGGGGCAGAGGCAGGGGTACTGTAACAAGGGGCGTGGTCGCAGCATGAAAACTGCAAAATTTACTTGGGCCAGCTGGAGCAACTTGGCCAAATTTACTTGAGGAGAAATGAGTTAAGCATATATTGTAATATGCTCAATTCTGGCAATGTTTGCCTTTCCACGCCCTTCGCCCCCATTTGTATGATTTTCACATGCTTGGCTTCAGTCTCTCACACCCTCCCCCCCCCCCTCCCCTTTTTGTATGAGCCAAGGACCATGAAAAGGTTGAATGTCCATGACAAGGCCTTGGTATTCTGAAAATTTGAATGGCATTTTGCACAGACCTAACTTTATTAGAAAAACCATGGTCTCTGTCTGATTTTTATACAATGCTACAATTAAAAAAAAAAAAGAAAAATCAATAAAACCAAATGCTTTAATTAATTACCATAATTTAAAAGTGTATGTTCACTTCACATAACCTCCGCTGGTGGAGATGTTGAGATGATGCATATTCCTCATGATGGCTATGCGGCAATAGCAAAAAAATTACTTCCTAGTGCGAAAAAAGATGTTTTGCACATTATCTCTGTTGCCATTCACATGGAAATATTCTTCTTACAACTTCATGGATTTTTGACATTTCCATTGCCATTTCCATTTCCGCACACATGAAGGCACAGCTTAATATGATATGATGAAAGTCCTCATAATGCATTTCTGTTTCAAAACTAATAGTAAAATGGCAGCTAGATGACAAAAGATGGGAAGACAGTAATTATTGGTTCTTTAAGAAAATTGTTTGTATTCCAAGTTAAGACATTTGTCATGCTTTTCATGAATTGTCAGGAGAACATAATATGTAATTTTATTTGAATAAGTGACACTATCATTTTTGAGATTGCTGATTGGTGTGCTGACATCTGCCGATTCACTGAAGACTGTCAATGGCAAACTAGTACATGCAATCTACTCATGTTAAAGATTGAAGGTATATAATATAAAACTTGAAACTTGGACATGGCAGGATTAAAACTAACCTCAAGGAATTAATAGGTATCTGTTTTGAGTGATGATGCCATTTAAAAAAAAAAAAAAGAACATACATTACTTGGTACTGACCCCTGGGAGTTGTTTTGTACAGTATATTGAATTGTGCATTGACTTGGTTCCAGAGGATGTGGCATTATGGAAGTCACTATAAGTAGCTGTTACAGATGTAAAGGGTCAGCCCGTTTAGATCATATTTCTCCTCCTCGCAAACGTGATGGTGACAAACCACCTTCAAGGAACACTCATAATTGTAATGGAACTAACTGCTACAAGTAAGTGTATAATTATGCAGAATGCCTCATTTAAAAAAGAAAAGAACATTTTTTTTAATGGAAGTCAGGTTTTACAGCATGTCAGTGTGATAACAGCCATATTGTGCCCTGCATGGTTCATGATGGGAATAGATGGCAAATGTAGTGGTTATTATTGCATTAGTTTAAGGAAAAAAACAATGGCATAGTCATCATGAAGGTCAATTCTTTACAATGATGAAAATGAAAGAAACGTGAATATTGTAAGGAAAGGAATGTGGAAAGAAAAACACATGAATTTGTAACACCATTTTGTTTGTCATGCATGTTATATATACTCATTCTGTGCTTTAGCAGCAGGAGGTTTTGACTTCATAGATTAAGCATGCTGTTGCACTGAAATTTACTAACTTGAGTTGTTGGTTATTGAGCATTTTCTGTCTGTGACAGAATAGGTAAACCACTGTTTTCAAGGAAACATTTTACATGTTGTTATGTGAGTCATCTACTTTGCTGCCTGCGGGAACCTGAGATCATGATACTCATGATCAAAAGAAACGCGAAAACTTTCATGATTATTTTCCCATTGAATAATGTAATCTGTCTTAAAAATATCCGATTCGTTCTACACGAGAGACATCACTGTAACGTTTACAAGTAAAGGAATTTAGGTCACTCTCTAATTTTGAGAGTTATGCCCCTTGAATTTTTATTGACACAAAAGCACGTGGGAGTATGAAAGTTGCGTGAAAAGCGCATAACAAAAGATGATTTGTGCTCACTCAGACAGGGGTAGAAAGGGGAAGGTCAAATCTGTAGTCGGTCTTTCTGAATTAACCCGCAACAATAATGCCTCGCCTAAGTGTGGAAAATCAAGAAAGAGCTATAGGGCGATTAGAGGCGGGAGAACGACCAGAGGTGGTTGCGACTGCCTTAGGTGTCCATATCTCGACGATTTATCGCCCTCGAGAACGTTTTCAGCAAAATCACTCAACAGCAGACAGGCCGAGAAGTGGCAGACCGAGGGTAACAGATGCACCTGCAGATCGCCAAATTGTTCGCCGTCATGTGGCCGATCGCGTTACTACTGCAGCAGAGACCGCTAGAAACACCATTGGTATGCATGAACAACGCATCAGTCGACATACTGTGCGCCGCCGACTGCGCGACCAGAATCTTCAGTGTCGGCGACCATATGGAGGAGCTATTCTTAATCCTCGGCATCGCCAGGATCGTCTTAACTGGGCACAAAGGCACATAAACTGGCGCATGAGAGAGTGGTCGAGAATCCTCTTTTGCATAGACAATGCCAACAACAGAATCCGAGTGTATCGTCGGACAGGTGAACGTTTCTTGGATGAATGTGTTTTGGAAAGGGACAGATGGGGAGGACTTCGAGTGATGCTGTTGGGTGGAATTGCTCACAACCTGATCATAGGGCCAGTATTTTTCCAAAATCAAGGCCAAGGACGGGGAAATGAAGTCACTGCGCAGCGTTACATCAACGAAATTCTGAAACCACACATCATCCCTTTTTTCCATCGACATGCAAACTTCACTTTACAGCAAGATAATGCACGGGCGCACACGGCAAGAGCTACGCAAGACTTTCTACAACGTCATGGAATCCCTCTTCTGCCTCATCCAGCCTGCAGCCCGGATTTGAATCCCATAGAACATCTTTGGGATGAATTGGAAAGGCGCCTCGATGGGAGACAACCACGGCCTAGAACAGCCCAGGAGCTACAGGCAGCTCTTCTGGATGAATGGAGAAATGTTGTTAGGCACCTCACTAACAATCTTGTGGAGTCTATGTACCGGAGATGCAATGCAATCATCCAGGCAAATGGTGGTCACACACGATACTGACTCCCTGTATCGAGTGACACGTGGGTAGTTGGTGGAATTTAAAAAGGCAATATTAAAATTAATCTACCTTTAATGCCCTTTACTTCACTGAATTTGTTTGCCAAAAATTTGGCGTGGAAGGATAGCCTGGGGGCTATAATGATAGATGGCATTTACGTGAAATATTATTTTCGCGTTTCTTTTGAGCATGAGTATATATACACACATCTTAAAAGAAAGCATTTATGTACATATTTGAAAGCCCTGCACTTCGAGGTATATGTATTGTAAATGCCATTGAATATGAGTCTTACTTTTATCATCTTCTTTAAATCCCCTATAATTTCAGTCGCAATAGATTTCGTGAAGTTGATGATGGAAATCAGCAAGCATTCCAGGCAGGGGTGAGTGTCACAATTTTATAAGATGAAAATGCTGTATACAGGAAGTCATGAGCAAATTGACTGTTTACCTGTGTTTGACTGCTGCAAGAAGTATCTGCGTATGTGCCATCAGTGACACCTAAGATGTCAGTTAGCATTCTTATCTTAGTTACCTCATGAGAATAGCAAGTGTCTCAGTGTGATGCTGAAGAATGCTTTTAACAAGGATGCAAAAGAGAAGGAGCAATATTTTATTTAATAAATCTGACAGTTATTACTATCATTGTTATTATTGTTATTCTCATTAGGACTATTATTTTGATGCAGTATTCCATTGCAATATTCTGCTATTCCATTGTAAAGATCACTGAAAACACAAGTGCAAACTTCTACTGGCTATGTGTAGTGTATATATGCCCTGCAAGATTAGAATTTTTGAGAAGACAGATTTTATTCCTATTCAGTAGGATTGTTTAGAAATGCCCTCTAAAAAAGAAAAAAAAAGATTAAGCAAATGCAATATTTGTGTGTGTCATAACATGTGTGATAGAAGAAATAAAAACAGTGATGGTAATATAAATTTGTCACATGTGCTGTGAATGAAAAAATGTTTTCTCATTACACATCTTTCTTAAACAGGCTGTAGGTGGTTATGTACCAGTAGATGTGGATGGTTGGATTCAGGTTGCTCCTCGCGGTAGAAATCGTGGTGAGTTGAAAGTTAGTGAACAACAACTGAATACAAGATTTGTGCGTCAAGGCTAGTGTTTTTCATCACCTTTTTTTTTTTTCATCAGATCACATATATGTAAAATATCATATATAAAAGCATATATCTTTTTCCTTTGTTGAGGAAACTTTATACCTTCAAACCATCTGCTTATTCCTCCTCTAAGTGACTGAAGCTCCCAAAACTACTGTTGTTTTGGTCATTCATTTACTCATCGCACACACCAAAAATATGTCAAACAATGCGCTTCTCATTGTCATTAAATTCAATAAAGAGTCCAAAATGAAATACATGTAAGTTTGACAACTTGTGACTGCAAGACAGATGAAGAAAACAATGTCTATAAGCCCTATTACACGTTACGATGGACTGGACGCTGGCCGGATGAAATCTGGCCTTCGGCTATGCCTACGGCTAATCATAGCGTGTAATAAGGAAAATAGCTGAAACCGTATGGTATGCTGGCGGGCCGACCTCTTGCCCATCAATTTCCGGTGTCTCCTGATATTTTGTCGTACGGTTTGAATGAATGGTTGGTGCCGCCACTTGCCTCTGAAGTTTTTCCTCGCTGGGGATGGCATGTCGTTTTACAAACTTGTTGAAAATGACATGCTAGCATGAATTTGATATCAAAATTCGGAATCAGCGTGTCAAAATTAGTAAAATTGGTCGCGAGTGCTTCGTTTTACGGCTTAATAAAAATAATTTAAAAAATTTTGTTATAGTCATTGAATTTTTTCAAAAGTGGCGGGATTGTGTTTCACAGTAGCACCCCTTGTTTCCATCCGGTCTGTCGTCTGGCCAATCGTAATGTGTAATCAACCAAGCAGTCTACGATTACTCGTAAGCACAGCCGAAGGCTAACCTGATCCGGTCCATGTGAATGTGTAATAGGGCGTTATGATTGCTAAAGCCAAATGATGAATTCCTCGTTGTGCCATGTGAAGGCAAAACGTTAGACTAGTGAGACCCATGTCAAGCCCCACTAATCAGGCCCTCTTGGCCTATATTAATGGGCTGAGGGAAGGGGTAAAAGGGGAAAAAAGCAGGGTTAAAGAACTATCATGATTTCTATTTTTAAATCCTTGATCAGCAACAGTAACCATGATCCCAACAACCAAAACATCAACAATGATGCAATCATGTCAGGTGATCAGAATCAGTGTGCTTGGTTAGCAATTAACTTTCTGCAATCTCCACTTCATTTTGTGTTCTCATTGATGATTAACTTACATATTTTTCACAGTCATTTCAATGAATTTATCCAATTTACTGTTTTATCAAAAGCATCAAGTTCTTAACTGAGACAACTTATCAGAAGCTACAGGTAGAATAAAAAACACAGTCGACTCCACATAACATGAAGTCGCTTTACATGATCTTCTTTTTGTGCAACGTTTTTCTTTTATCCCTTTCCCAATGCCTCATTTCCAAGAGAAAAAAACGGTTAGCATGACATCTTGGAATCCATCTTTACTCTTTGTGCGATCACATTTGCAAGACTGATAGAGGGAGAAAAAATGCTTAGCATGAATTTCCTTATCCGTGTCATGGTCAAATGCATGCCGTCATCTTTCGTAATTCCTGTTTCACTACAGCTAGTACCTGCCATTATTCTGTCTGCCTCACCATGCTTACACCTATTATGTCACCTACCCAGCATGCACCTATGGCGCCATGAGTACGACTGGATGTGGTCACTATGTCCATGAGTGCAGGATTTTACAGATTTTATTCTGCTGGCATCACCAATTCCTAGCATTCATGCGAGCTCAAATATATTGCCATGTGTTATTCATCAGGTGGATCGATAATGCAGTATGATAGTAAATGATGCATTAAATGTAGTAAAATGCACAGGGCCACTGATTTTACTAGGGTCGCGCATTGAGAGAGGAGGTTACGATAGGGAGAAAGAGCAAATGGGTAACCCATGTAGAGGTACCGTAACAGGCATGACCAGTTTTTTCGGTTTTTTTTAAAACTATGCAGTAGAGATTCAATCATTTTCATGGGACATGGAGCAAAGACAGTCGGTGCCAGCAAGTCCACGAAGGTGCCAAATACATGTACCATGCTCACTCTGTCACCGCAGATGGGCGATGTTTATTGTGTTAGTTTAGGCTCACTGCTACATGATGCGATTATGACCAGTTGGGGGGGGGGGGGGGGGGGAGACTTGTCTTCTATAATAGGTGTCAGGCGTTAATGCAACTTTCTGATTATGACATTGGAAAGGCCAGATTGGGCAGACCAGACTGAGAATTAACGTGAAAATTATCTTCAGGTTTTCTTCAGCCCTGTCAAAACTGTTTTACATACACCTACCCAGGTCTTACAAAGTCAGGGGGTGGTTTATACACAAGAGTAGCATTTTTACCCTCATGTAGATGGGAGGTCTGGATCCAGCACTACATGTATAGTGTCTCTTTGGATTTGATATGATATCTTTATGTTGGCTTTCAATTTTCGTTTAGATGGATCTTGTAATGTATCATTGCCCATATTGATTATAATGAAACACAGCATTCTCTATTAAAATGTTTCATATACCATCACTTGGAATGAATATATATACATTTTTTAAACAGTAACCCTTCACACACCCTAATACTCATAGTCCTACACACAAAAAATACCCCTCCCGCCTTTAAAAAAAAAAAAAATAGTTTACCTATGCTTAACATGATTTGATGGATAGTGTGATGTTATTTACTATGTCCCCCTGACATCATGGTAAGCAATGTCAACTGTACGATCTATATCCTAGACATCTGATGAAATTTCACTATCTATCTCTCTACAGTTTAATTACCTAACTTTACTAATAAAATTCCTCCCAGTCTATGTGAAATTGGTTCAAATTAACACATTATCATAACCAAATTTCTCCTAATTCTGTAGTCGTAATGAAATGAGACTGTACCTCTCAACTTTTAAACTACTGGATTCTTTTTTTGTTTGTTTGTTTAAATTTTATTTCTCTTCCAGGACACCATTCTGTCACCATACTTTCTACATTTCAGAGAGAAACAAACCATGTGAATGCATTCATCCTCGCTCTCCAGCAGTGGATCCTAGTCAGGCAAGGAGAATCTATTATGCCAGTAGTGTACATGTCAGCACAGGTTCTACTGTTGCTACATTTCTGTCAAGTGGCAGTCTGGATTCTGGTGACAAAAGTGTTGCTCATTCACTAGAAACAATTTATGAATAAAATGAAGATGTCTGAGTGGTTCTGACCAGAGAAGTGACATAACAAAGAAAAGGACTGACATAAATATTGTATCACATCTCGAACTGAGTTGCACCAAAAACATACTTGGAAAAAATATTTCAAAGGAGTGTCTGACTAAAGAAGTGACAAAATTAAAGCGTGGCATTTCAAAACATTTATAATTGATCTCCCAAACTCACAAAGATGAAAATAAATGGGGTCCAGTCATTATCTTATAGTATCCAACAAATAATTTCAAAACTAATGTGATTCACATTGAAGAGTAGCTGGATCCTAGGCAGAATAGGGGTGGAGGGAGGATTTAGAAACAATTTATAGGGTCACTTCTCTGATAAGCCATTGCTACATCGTGATAATAATTGATTTCTGATTTCTCACTTCTTTGTTATCTCTTGGTTATGTCACATCTTTGTTTCTGACCCCCATTAGGACTGAATGAATGCTTTCTGACAACAACAACAAAAGATATACATTGTTTTTTGAGAACTCGACATTGTGGGTTAACATTTCATGCTTTACTGTTAACTTTTGTATCAGCACTTTTAGGTCCAAATAATGTGATGTGCATTCATTGATTGCACTGTTTTCAAATACCCAGGCTATGTGTCTGTGGGGACTTTTTATTTTAAATTGGTACTTTTGCAAATATAGTTTTCTTTAATCTTGATTCATTTCTCCCTGCAAACTGTTTCATTTTATAGATGTAAATAAATATTAAGAGTTTTATAGGAGGAAATAAGCAGTTACCACTTTATCTTTCACAGCAATTGAAAATGAATGTCGCCAAGTATGTCAAAATCTACCCTTAATAACTGCAGTTTTTCTTGATATGCTGCCAAGAGCTTTCTACTTCCCATGGACATTTTTTATTTAATTTTATGTAAAACTTTGTGACATGAGGCTAGAATTGGTCAGGAAAAAGAATTGTGAAATGGTAAGAACTCTCTAATGTGTTTTTTTTTTTTGGTTTCTTTTTCTTCCTTTCTTTTTGCTTTCCACTCATTTTATGTCATTATACATACAAACTTGACATTGTAAAATATTACATGTTTATGGTTGTATTCCATGTCAAAAGATTACAAAGCATTTTACTAAATACACATATAGACACAAATTATTTATGTCTTATGTAAAAAAAAAATGAAAGATGTCATTTAACTGCATTCCCACATAATGGAATATTTTGGCAGTGTGATAAGAAAGATCTTGCATGGAGATGCAAATAGAATCAAAACCTTGTGAATAGATTTCTCTGGTGCCTATATCACAATGAAATATGAATGGTTGAAATTCAAAATCAAATATTTCCACTGTACAAAAGAGTTAATATGCGACCTGAACCTGGTAATTAAGTCACACGGATGAAACAGGTGATTGCCTCTCATGCTGAAGGGACCGGGTTCAATCCCCGGTCGAGGAAGCATGTTAGAATTTTTTTGGGGGAACAATTCCTGTCTCTGATCTTATGGCAGGTAAGATCGAGCACCTAATCTTCTCGGATAAGGACAAAAATCTCGGAGGGCCTGTGTGCATGTTGCGCATGTTAAAGATACCTTGGCACGAGAAAAACAGGCCGAACAAGGCCGCTGCCCGGGCAAAATTCTAAAAAAACTAATATTTACCACAAAAACACATAGAAACAAGAACAAACAAAAAAAATTAATGAGATGTAAATGTCAAGGGCAGCAAACCTCCTAAAATAAAGACCTAAAAAAAAACTCAGATCATGATAAGACAGTACTGTGTGTAAAAGTGTTGTCATAAACTAAGTTAAAGGAAACTAGATGTATAGCCGCCCAACAAAATGGGGCACTTCATGCATTTTGAGGGTATGGAGATATTGGTATCACCATATAGGTTATTCAAATTTCTTTCATTTGGTAAAAAAAAAATATTGCTGTAATTTAATTAGAAGAGAAGTTATGGTATCTCAAAGACAGGATGTGACACAACCACAGTTTTGAGAAAAACGCTTTTAAAGTTTCAGCTTTTAGTCAAACTTATTGAAGGTGACTCAATTCACAGTCAATTTTGAGGCATTTAACCTTCTCAAACAGGATTATCATTTGAAAAAGGAATAGTAAAGAGATTAAACTTTTTGAAAATACTGAAAACGCAGAATCGATAAAATTGACAGATGCGTTTTAACGATTTTTTGGAATTGGGTTATGCCAAAATGTGCCTCATTTTGTCAGGCGACTACACAAATGGTACATGACTCTTCAGCATGGACAGTGGAGAATATTAGCTAAATTAGAGGTGGGAGTGAAAGCGTTAAAGAAAAACTGTGAGTGCAGGTCTGATTTAATTACTGATTTGACCAGATATATCATGAATTTACATATTTTTTGTTTTTGCTGTTGATTGTAAATGACATAGTTTTTACTTCTCAAATTTTTTTTGGTCAAAATGTGATGAATACCTTTATCTAGGCAGCCTGTAAGATGTCTTAGCTCCTGTTTCTGCAACAGATTGTTCCAACAGCTGACTGTCTATATGCTAGGTACCGGAAAATTAGTCTAGACTGGCATAGATACCTATCAAAATAACATTCCACTGAGCTATGAAAAGCTATGAAAATTTGAGGTAATTGTTGGATGAAATGTAATTAGGAAATTACTTTTAAATTTGTTGGTGTTAATTTAAATGTTTTACTCGGCCATTCCTTAATCTATTCAATGTATATTATATGATTTTCTGTAATAAGTGAGAAACCAAATTCTGCAAGCCTTTTGTTATGTAATAAAAAAATTTGCTGTTTTGTGATTTTATGAGATGGAGAGCAAAGTGGTTAGATGTTCCTGTCTGTTGGTGTACCAAATTGCTTTTCTGTGGACATTGTGTGGATCCTGTGTTTGATGTGTGGTGTAACCTTGGAGTGGTATATGGGATGAGAAAGGTTTAAAAAGGGGCTAATGGCGGTGCATACCTTAGCCATTATCCATTTAGCACTACTGATTAGTTAAGCAGTGGGCATTATTCTGTGTTGTTTAGTGTGTCAAGAATACATCTCTAATTACTATTCTGTTTAACACTATCACTGCCATGAGAAATAATAACTCCAGCTAGCAGCCCTACGGGAATCCGAGGTCTAGGACTGATGTTGAGTTTGCTCATTGGAATGGCATTGTTCCTATGTACATCCATTGGTTGTGACACCACACTAACATCATTTTAATGTAGAGAACTTGTGCCTGCGGCAATCCTACCAACCTTTGAATAGACTATACAAATCTATATCAGATTGACATCTAGGGATATTGGCTGGGTGCTGTGTTTTGTCATGGGCTTTTTGGCAGGAAATGATAACCTTATATATAAATTCCGGTTTTAGGAACTTGGATGGAGCTGGAAACTTCAACAAAGTATACTTTTTTGGAAGACTGATTTCATTGGCTCTGACAATACAGCATTGAAAAATTAAACAATTAAATTGGCTAAAGGCAGTTACAGGGTTCAAGCACTTAGCTTTCATCTTTTTAGGGCTAGCAAAAGCCCTGTGAGTGGCTCTGTAAAGATGGAGCAGTGAGTAAACGGTACAGACCCTTTCTCAAATTAGTCATGAAAATTTTATGAGCCATTGGTGCTGGTCTAATGTTGGTCTACTTGTTCACGTTTTCATTTATGACGTTCTAACATAATATTAATTTGGTTAAGTTAAATTTAAAGAAATTTGTTTTACTTCAATATAGTTTCATACAGTGCCATCTTTTTCCCTATATTATTTTAATGCATACAGTTTCATTTCATGTGAGGTTTTTTGCAGAATCCAGCTCAAGGGATGAATAAAATTTACTGTGCCATCTTTTACATTTCACTTTGAACTTCACTATTGGGAGAAAATGGAGAGAAACCCAGAAATCAATTTCTTTGTTATGTTGTTTGAGTAGATATGTATGAGCGTATATCATATATATGCCTGTGAACAGATTGAATGCCTCTTTGCAGACAATCTTTGAATAAAATACTGTTTACCCATACACTACAGTTAATGTTCTTTGAATCCTTGTAAGTGACTGGTTTTTAAATCCTTTTAAGACTGAGGCGCAGAGAGAGTACTTAGAAGGAAATAGATATTTAAGCCGGGGGTCTATGGCTCAAAATATCGATACTGGGATAATTTTTTTAAAACTATTTTCTTTTAAATTTTATTTTTGGCACCTATAACTATTTGTCTATAGGTTGCAGTTATGATTTTGGCCCTAAAACTGCAAGTGAAGTACCTAAAAACTCATTTCTAAAACATATATGTTGCAGTGTAAAGCTGAATTTTATCTGTATTTTCTCCATTTTCTCATTGTTTAAATTTTCAGCCCTCAGAGGTGTAGAACTTTCTAATTTTTCAACCAAATCACTTCAGATTTGGAGAGCATGTCTATGAATGGTAGAGGAACATTACTATCACGCCACTTTCTGAAGGTTTTTTACTGTAAAAATTTTTTTCCTGGATTTTTTGGGTTTTTTTTCATTGTATCACATAGATCTATATTATGTATCTCAAATTTGCTGTCATAATATTATTTTTTTCTGATAATTAAAATAGAAATCTGGCAATATAGATTGTTGGTATTTTATATGGAAGTGGGTGGATGTGATGTTTAACACAACTAAGTCAAGCAGTAACAATTTTATAGGACTTTGAAAATCACACATAAAATCTAAGATGCGGGATGTGTTCTGTGGTTACCATGGTTACCAGCAGGGCAACACCCATATTTTTCATACACATCAATTTAATGTGACTTATACTATACTATACTTAGGCATGACTAGTTCTGAGATGTCAGGGATATCCTTGAATTTAGAACTTTGAGAAGCAGACCCCTTAAAAAAAACAACAAAAAACATGAACATGTCATGTACATTCGTGACTGTTTAACATCTTGAAACTACATGTATGTTAATTTCAATGGGGGAGTATTTTTGACGAAGGAGGAAGATTGAACTTGGTTACTTCAGTGGACCAGGTATTTTGATGGTTTTCAGACAGATTAACAGTGACAAAATATAAGGGCCTATAATAATTTATTGTACATTCTGTCTCATAAATCTCTTTCTGTGATGTCAGACGCTACCAAGGAAGGCGTAAACATGACACAAAATAATACCTACATTAGTTCTTGTCTATTTAATCTGGAAAGTCAAATCTGTCTGTCTACGAAGCTGGAAACAATGAGACAGAGAAAGATGGTATATTTCACAATAAACACTCAAACTGAACCAGCGTTTAGCTCCATCGCTTTTGCAGGAATGAGACAAAGTTTTATACTCAACAGTGGGGTTAGCATGCCTGCTTCGCCCCCTTTTTTCTTTGTGTTGTTTTCAACGACCCTTGCCGATGAAATAAATACCAGGATAGGAAAAGCTGGAACAAACTTTGGCAGACCGAAAAAGAGGGCATGGAACAACAAAATGCTTACACTATGGACAAAGATAAGGATATATATGAAGCATGCGTCCTTAGTTCACTCCTTTACGGATGAGAAACGTGGACGCTGTACTCAGGACAGGAGAAGAGACTAAACACCTTCCACCTCAGATGCCTCCGAAAGATCCTTGGCTGGCTTGACAGAAAGACCGAATTACAAGTCTTGGAAGAAGCAGAACTGCCGGGCATGTACACCTTCCTGTGTAAACGAAGACTGAGATGGCTAGGTCACGTAAAACGAATGGACGACAGCAGGATCCCCAAGCAGTTGCTTTTTGGTGAAATGGCCCAAGGCGCCAGACAGCGTGGAAGACCAAAGCTAAGATTCAAGGACAAGTGCAAGAACAACATGGTAAAGTGTAACATCAAACCTGGAACTTGGGAGGAACTAGCAGAGGACCGTTCAGCTTGCAAGTCCACAGTGAGAGCTGGAGTCCAACATTTCGAGAACAACATCATCTCAGACCAAATTGAGAAGCGCCAAGTAAGAAAGGAGAAACCCCCACAATCTTGCGGCACCTCTCTTACCTGCCAGTACTGTAATACGATCTTTCTTATCCAACATCGGTAGGATAAGCCATGAGAGAAGCTGCGGGAGAAAGGAGCGAATTTAGCTGCCGACCGTCTGTCAAGACGAAAAGAGCCAAGTATGTATGTTTTCAAGCATCCTGCCCATGGCTAGGCTATCGCAACATTGTCTTGTTGGGGTCAAATCAAAAACATATATATTGTAACAGTTTACGTGGAAAGCCTTCGGCACGTACGACCGTTCGGGGAAAATCGGGTGACCTACTTTCCCCGAACTTTGCTTTGAAAAGTAGGCGTGATTGTGACGTGTCGATCGAAGACGTCAATACACGGCTGCTACAGAAGTAACTTCTGTGTGGTGTGCCAGCAATAAATTCCCAGCAGCTTTAACAGACTGGAAAATGGCAGCAAGAAAACGCCAACAAGACCGCACGAAGTTGGAAAAGGACATAAAGGACGCAAGTCTGATAAATGAAACTTAAAGTGATTTCCACTGTGGACCCGGACGTGGTTGGTTTTGCACTGTCTCATTCTCTGCAATAATAATTATTATTGTATTGTTTATAATTTTACATTTCCAGAATTTTTACTCGATCTTTACTTTCTTTGGTAGTCATCATTCCACCTGGGCATTCCTGTTTGGGAGAAGGGAGGAAGTTTAAAAATACATCGAGGTAAAAAAAAAAAACTGTCAGATGATTTTTATAAACTAAAGGGGTGTCGTGGTAGTCTCTGCCGACAGTGCAAAACTGACAGCTGATGGGCGCAGAGTAAATATTAGCCTAAGATGAACGGTGAGCGAGACAATACTTATTAAACTATTATTATAAATAGGGGGGCCTACTATGGCTAGAGATGAACTGGCAGTGAACTGAAACTGTGCACACACATTAAGTAGAAGTTGTGGGCGCAATTTTACAGTGATTGTTACACAGTTGACTGTGTGTGTGTGTTTTGGGGGTGGTTGGGGGCTAGGGGGAGAAGACTAGCAGACTTGTAGGCTACATGAATATCAATGAATTGAAAAACAGTCTTTCCAAGGCAAAAATAAGACTGTTTTGAACGTTACTTTTTATCTCATTCCTAAAGCCACCTTATTAATACAAAATTACTGTCGTGTCGATAGAGGATTTGATATGCCCATCTTTGAGATAATTATATGTTATCCGGGGCTCTGCACCTATCTCTACGATAGACGGCGCGACCTACATTTTTGAGACCCTGAAGCTTGAACTGTTACTTGATCCTTTCGCAACCAGCAACAGCAAGGCAACACCCAAAATTCACTCATTAAAAAAGTTTCTTCAAGGCCCCATCTATAGAATAATGTATCTTTACGTGATAGCAGCTTGACTTGATGTCGTTATCGGGTTTTTTTTTTTTTTTTACTTTCAGTTTATTTGTAGTAGTGTGGTAGTTAGAGAGATAGCGTTAGGTTTTCTGATTTAATAATGAGATAATGGCTTGGGAAGTAGTACATCTGTACAAAAGGCCTGTGTCATTGTGGTCTGCATTCATTGATTGTGCTAGCATTCAAAACGGTAAAAAAACGGCGTGTTATCACACTGCGAGCACGGGCGGTCCTGTTATTACGCTAAAATTTGTTGCTGGCGTGTCAAGTGTCAAATAATGATTTTATTTATGCTGGTTGCGAAATTCATATGTCAAGTTAATGTGGCAACAGCAAGGCATACTTCTTTGTGTGCCAGGAGCAGCGATAACAGCCAAGCCATGTATCCGGGAGTTGTTTTATGACTTGGCCAAATAACATTATTATCCAGTGCCTTCGCTGACAAGAAGAAAGTCTTACGGTAAAGACTCTTTGGTCATTGTGCCGACGATTTTCTTCGTGACAAAGTCTGTATGACTAGGTTGGTCATTCATTTAAAACCATCCTCGAATCTTTGCTTACAAAGACTTGGAGAAATGTAAAATCATGCAAAATGTGGATCGTGTCTATTCACCATAGCACTTTATTGAAGCATTCGCATTTAGGCATTTTAACTTTCGCATGTAGGCAGAGAACGCCACATCAACAATAAGTGCTTCTTATTTTAGTTCGCTTTGAGAGATGGGCGGAAGGCGGGGAGATCTCACGTTTTTAAAAAACTGCACGACTTGCTGGCTATACAATTATAATTATGTGTCTGCGTTCTTCCCACGTCAGGTTTAATCATCTCCCACCACCATGAAGAGAATGTGCAAAGTAAACTGAATGTCATAGAATCTATCTATTATACATAGTAAATGATATTTAAAAAAACAACAAAAATTTCGCCTGATTAAAGAAGACCCAGCGCCGTTCATAGGCTACAACTCAGATTGGCACGATATTTTGAAAGTGTCTTCCTTTTGACCCGGGATAGGCTCTTTTTCACATTGGAGACTTGAAACGATGGAGAAGTATTTTTCTTGAGTTTGCTTTGTGTCGCCAATTTTGCCCCCAATCTTTTTTTTTTTTTTCGCGAGCCCATTCTTCACAAACGCATGAGTCCATGACGTCATCACTTCCTGCAAAATACTCGGTGGGCACACATGCGCATATTTGTACTGTTCCAAGAAATCTATACTTCGCTGAATTTTTGAGGATAGCTCTCGACATGTGAGCAATAATATCAATGACATTACGTCGATGTTATACTTCTTTTAAGAGACTGTAGACAAAGTCCATTCCCCGGCCATGAGATATTTTTCCTTTCAGCCTTCCACGGAAATGACAGAATTGGATAGAGCTTGAGGCTGTAGTCTGGTTCCTTCAAACCAGATCATTTGTGACAGAAAGTTTTTTTTACAATACACAATGCTGTTTTGTCATGGTATGTCTATTTTTTTTGTTATTTACAGATAGCCCACTTTCTCTTTTCTTCCCTAGTTTGTGCTCTCTCTCTATCTCCCCCCCTCCCCCATCTCTCCGTCTCTCTCTTTGTTTATCCGTCGCTTGTCTTAATGAATCAGTAAAATAAAACAGTTAGGCTAGGTTGTCATGCAGATTTGGATTTATTGGAGGCGAATTAGGACAATTTGACTGCGCTCACTGGATCCTACCTTCAGTTTAAAATTTGATGCAATTTTATTATTTTGTCAGCAGTGTTGCTGCAACCAAAGCGATCACATTGACAAAAGTCGTCCCATACCACCTCATAAATGATCTGTAGGCTGCTACATAATTATATGGGTACAAGCCGGGACCCTGTAAAAGATGTTATGCGGCACAGGCATGTGCCTGACCAGATCTGGAGTTTGCAAGGTTCTAAACGCTTATTCAGCCGAGCCGCCCCTTTGCGTTTGGAACTGCAAATTGTTCTGAACATGTTGCTGTTAGTGCAACTGTAAGCAAATTTTTCAAAACACCTCCACATTTTCAACACAATAGGGCTGAGAAACATGAAATTCAAAGGGATAGCAGAACTGATTGAGCAAGTTGAATCGTAAATTACAATGTGCCCAAAGATTGTCTCGGAAGTTAGTATAACTGCGTGGAATGAAGACTTTATAGTAGTGGGATAGAAGATGATTAATATGAAATCAAGTTAGTTAGGAATTCAGTTTTTTCTCTCTCCTGTAAAATTTCGTGTAATATATTTTTTTATTTGAAAGAGTAAACCACACAGACTTAATATTACCAAAGATACTAGACACAACAGGATGAGACACTCCCTTGTTCGCGCCTCTAAAAATATCGTGCACACAGTTTGCGCGCTGATCGGGGGCGGGGCCTGTGGCGCAATACATGAAAAGGATGCTTGATATATATGATGGTGCACATTGTTACAGTGCTTCTGCGTCTGAAAGAAAAAAAAAGCCAGAGTTTTCCTACGGCGACCGAAGTTACAATAACAAAATAAACGACTTCAGACAATGCTTACAGCGATCGCTGAACAGTGAGCAAACTTCAACGTTTTCCCGATTTGCCTTTGTAAAATGAGGCATTGTTCGTGACTTCCGCGGATTCGCCGCTAGATGGCAGTCCGAAATCTGTGCATGCTAAAACGCGCTAGCTGTCTCATCTTATTGTATCTAGTATCTTTGTATCTTTGGTGTTATTAATGTGGAGGTACTTGACATGTCTTTCACAAGCGTTCATTTTGACGCACTGCACAATAAAACAGAAAGCGCACCAAAATTATGCGTACAGGAACCGAATCAACGACAAACAGAAAATGAGGAGACAAATTTATTAGGGACAAGGCAGCGTCAAATTCTAATTGGTGCTTTTTCTCAAAAACTGGCCATGTCATCATCCCACACATCGTAAGAATAACCACGAAAAGTCGAATCGTTTATACAATGTGCATAAAGGTTGTCTCGGAAGTTAATATCAATGCAGAAAACTTAAGGCCCTCTAGGCTACATAGAAACAGGTAAATATTGTAGGCCTACATAGAAGCAGGTAAATACATGACGTATTATTAGCAGATCTATGTTAGCAGCAAGACCTAATGCCCAAAATAATTGCAAAATTCACATGAAAAGTCTGTGAAGAAATGATCTGATCAATAATAATCGTATGACATTTATAAGTGACCAAGTGCTGTACAGGAAAAAGTTAATTATCATTGTTTTCCCCTTATTTCAGGCTCGTCGGTTAGCGGAGCTGTTTAGGGGCCGTTTCAATGAAACTGTGGCAGAGCACTTGATAAGAGACAAAGGGGGCCTGAATGAGGCCAGGACTTTTATTCTCGAAGGTATGTTGTTGACAGCTCACTTCACATTTGGCAGTCTTCGGACTTGTACAGGTGGGGTATGAGACAGAATCTCTATTGATTGGCTGATTGATTGACTGAGTGATCGATCGATTGAGTGAGAGAGTGAGTGAGTGAGTGTATGAATGTGAGTAAGTGAGTGAATGAGTGAGTATGATCAAACGGGTGGGTGAGTGAGGGAACAATCAGTGAGTGAATGAACGAGTGAGTGTGAGTGAGTGAGTGAATGTGAGTGTTTGCACGCATGTGTGTGTGTGTTTGTCTGCCTGTCTATGTGGTAGTGGTTTTTGGATTGCACTCTCCTGTCTTTCATCCTGTGTACTGCCAATTTGGTCAAAGCTGTTCTAGTTTATACACATGTAGATGTGAAAACTTTCCGAGTATTTCAGATAGAGGGTAAAAAACTGCCAGACCTTGCACCTTATTTTGTCTGGTCTGAAAATGCAGTACACAGTCGTTAGAAATCTGAAGGTTTATTGTAGTTCTGTACAGTGCAGGGGTACACACACAAAGTGCAAGTACTTGGAACGTACTCGCTTGCTCGCAGACAGGCATGCACACATTCACATACAAAGAGACGGAGAGAGAGATAGAGAAAGGCTATCAAGGGATGTCAAGCCATCTACCCCAAGAAAAGATAAAAATCACCAAGGATAATTGTAAAAAACGTAAGATTTGGGTGTGATAGGCCTATCTTAAGGCAAATATCATTTTTTAAGTAAATTTACCTAGAGCTCAAAGCAGTTTCAGATTTGGGTCCATGCTGTTTTGAGTTGGGTGTTTTTGTAGTAATTTTGTATACAAGTACATAAGATCTTCGAATGAACTTGAGCTAAACTGGTGCCCTACTTACTTTCTATTCCTTTATTGGAATTGATGAATTTCTAAATGAGTGCTTTTACTTGAAAATGACATCTGGCCCGTATGGATTATATTATCATGGTTATAAAGGGCTGAGATCCAAATATGCCGTAACAGGTTTAGTGGCCGTTAGAACTTTCACATCCTGTTTGACGTTGAGTCCATTTCTCATTGGCCCTGTTATAAAACTGCACATGTAGAAGGAACTGATTTTGCAGGAGAGTTAACATGATTACTTGAAATATATTCCTAATCTTAAATACATTTTAAATATTGCAGTCCTCCTTGACCAAAGTAGAAAATAATGGAATAACCCATTAAGGAATTCATAGAACGTTTTGCAAAAAAGCTGTCATTGGCAGTTATGTATAACTATACCTGTGGACCTGTGCAGTTTCATAATAAGGTCAGCGAAATGTTATCGGCATTACGTTGTAGGTTGTGGGGCCTTTGACATTATGAGATCATGGCATCACATTCAGAATGGAAAAAATGCAAAGCAATTACCCAGCAATAAATTAAGGCCCAAACAGTTTTTACTTAAGGCTAGGTTATAAGTACGTACACACCCCAAGCGTTGTGCGCTGGGGCGAGTACGCATATAATGTATGCTACTATCCATAACCCAGTCCTTATCGACAACCCTAAATTTATCGAATCCTAACCCTGCCCCCTACCCTTTCAACCCCAAACAGGAGAAAAACAAAAAGAAAATCTGAAGGAATCATTAATCATGATTAATTAAGGCTGTTGTTAGGAGCATTTTGGGAGGAGCTCTCTAGCTCTGGATTCACAAAAGGCATTAAAATGCCGCACAAAACTTGGGGGGGGGGGGGGTGTAAGTACTTGTGTACATCTTTGTCTAAATCCAATATCACGATTCCTCAAAGTTGTTTCTCCTTTTGAAATTTATTGTGTTGGACCCATGACATATTGTTTCTTTGGCTTCAGGGGACCCTGCGGTAGTTCGGGAGTATCTGAATAAGGTAAGTCAGCAAATTACATGGAACACAAAGTTGAGACCAACAAAAAGAAAAAAACCAACAGTGCCATTATTATTCTGCAAACCTGTTTGCGACCACCAGAGTCAAGCCTACACAAGTACGTACATCATGTAGCCAGCCTAGGCTGATTGCTCTTACACGTAGAAAGAACTTAATTCAGTGTTTATCTGTGAAGAAACAATTAAAGCCTATATATGGGCCAATGATCAATTACACTAAATAAGGAATAACTTTCTAATAATAAGTAAAGAAGTTTTATTATGCTAGCTCTACTGCTTAAGGCAGACTTGCAAATTGCCTGTGTGATATAACAGAATATTGTAACAGCGCAAATTATAACACTTTGTGTTTCTCTGAAAAGAATTCAAATTTCACTGGGTATACTTTTTAGAGTGGACCAGGTGCAGCTAACTGGTTCATTTTTTCGTTCGATTTTAGCAATTTTCTTCAAATGTTTTAATCCATTTCGTTTAATCTGACAAGAGAACCTTTGTGACAAAAAGCTTAGCATGTGTACTTTCTATTATTTTCATTTTTTTGGGGGGAATTTATTGTGCAGTTTTCTCATTGTTTGTTTTTAGTGCAGGCCTTTGTGAAATACCAGGTTTTTTGGGTTTTTTTTGGCCATATTTTAATTTGAAATTCTCTTTCATGCCCCCTCTGTTCCAAGAGGATAGGATAGAACATTGTCTCAACTAATGTCAATTTATCCTTTGTTCTGAGAAATGTTTGCACTAAACTTCTCTTAGTTGTTTTCCAATTCATCTTTTGTTTAATGCATTACAAAGCCTCCTACAACCTAAAGCTGTTTTTGTCCGAAAAGAATTTTCATATTCTTCAGTACAAAGCAATTAACTTAAAAGGAAAATTACTGGAGATATTTAAACAATTTCAAGAGTGACATCATCAGAAAAGACAGCTTGATGTGAACAACAACAACAAAAAAAAACAACACAATGGAATTCTGAAATTTAGAATAGTGATGTGTGGACCACTTATCAGATGGCGTTCCTGGGAGCATTTTAATCCTAAAATGATAACTGTATATTCTACACCATTATTAATTATGATAGATCAAGATTACAACGTACTTCAAAAATGAATCAAACTAATTTGCAAAGTCTCCAGTTGTGAACTAAATCTCTTTTGTTTTGTTATATGTTGTGTGCTAACTCTTCTGCATACATATTAGTAGTAAAGTTAAGCAGAGATTTTGGTACTAAAGTATCATTTCATGAATTAGTTTACAATTATATTTTTTACAGTTTTGCATTTCAATAGGCTGGCTGCCTATTTGCAGACACCATGTAAAGTATTGCAGTTTCCTCTTCAGTCTTTAGGATCCTGGACAATTTAATGTTTTACAGTACAAAATATAAAGGTGTTCAAGGTATTTTGGTTCAACCCAGTTCAGTTTCATGCATATTAAAAAAAAAAAAATTAAATCATAGGCGTCACTTTTAAAGTAGGCTGACCAGTTCTGGTAACGGGAATAGGCCTACAAGATATTTCCACTTTTAGAAGTTGGTCTTTGATACTATAATAATTTTTTTTCACGGGACTAAAATGGGGAGCGAATAGGACTACTGTTTGTTTCAGTGTGCGAATTGGTAGAACTAATGGAACAAACTTAACTTGCATAACGATCAAATTTCTAAGTGCAAGACACACAGAGTGTAAGTTACATTAACAAATTTAATCAGGTTTCAGTTAAATCCAGTGTATAATGTTGTGTGACAACCACGCAAGTGTACCTGGGCAGCCGAGAACTGTCGTGTTGAGACCTCTCAACTAGCGTTCAAGACTTGCGAGGTTTCATCACGGCAGAATTCACGGATGGCACACTTGCGAGGTTTCGTTTTTTTGCAAATTTCACCCATTTCTATAGGTCTTTTGCAAAATAATATAATTTTAACACAACATGTAGCATGGTATAAACAATCTGTTAGACTGAAGAAACGATTTTCGAAAATTTGACCACTTGAGAGGTTTCATCACGGCACCCTCGATATGAATATTGTTCAGCAGCAAGGCACCACAAAAAATATCCTGCACAAGAGGCTTATGGAGTACATCAGATGTACTGCCATCTTCAGCCTTCAGCCTCCAGCTGGGTAACTTCAACATTGCAAAGCTTTTAAATTCAGAGGCATGACCAGTATGCCATTTTATATGACTCCTTTGAAGATCAATACGAAAAAAAAAAAAGATAAACTAAATACTTTGTAAGATTAAAACAGTAATAAAAATAAATATTAACCTGAAAGCCCTCTTTTATCATGTAGTGGTTTTACATTGATACATTTTTTGTTTTGGGGTTACTTTTTAAAGCTTTTTTTCAGTATCGTAATATTTAAGGATGTTGTAAATTCCAAAATTGTAGATATTTGCTTGAAGAGAATAACTATAGTTCCTTAGAAGGTGTAAATTGATCATAGTCTGTTATTCTTTACAGGATGAGGAATATGTGAAAAACATGAAGCACGACAGCCTGAATGTGAATATCACTGACCATGATAAGCGCCAGTTTTCCTGTGAAAAATGTATGAAAACATGGTGGAAGAGAGTTCCTACACGCAAAATGGTATTTAAGTCATGTTCTGTCATGCCCTGAGATATAAAAGTAAACGTGGTCAAAATTGCTTTTTATCCTGTGACAGTTTTAACTATTACAAATGTCAGCCTAGTATTCTTTTATTTAATTGAAGAGATTCACTAACCATCTGGTTGTATCTACGTTCACATTTTACTAGTGTAAGCCAGGCTTAAGGACAGTTTACATGTTTCCAGCTTGTGGGCATTCACTGTTTTGTCACAGCTTTTCTCGAAAAAGTGGTTTCGTAGACAGAACACCACTGCAATTATATTGTATATGTTTGTATTTCGCATAAATGTCTATCTTAAAATCCATATATTTTTCATTGTTTTAATTTCATATTTACTTGTATTTTGCAATATTTACAAACATCTCATCAGGTCAATTTTGTTGTCAGAATTAAGAAAAATAATGGTAACGAAAAGCTACTGATTCAAATGTCTACAAATGCCTCTGGCAAGTTTTAGTAGTAAAAATATGTTTTTCCTTTACAGGTTAGCAAGTGTAATAAATGTTTCACAAAGTATGACCCAGTACCAAGAGATAAAGAATGGGGCTGGGGCCTATTTATCTGTGAAGGTTGTGGTCATAACTTCAGGTATTTTTCATGTTGGGTTTGTCCTTAGAATATAATGTACACATGACAAATTTGTGAACAGAGTTAAACTGTGTTTTGCTGTGTACGTGTATGCAAATGGAAATGGCAACAATGTGCAGAGATAACATTTTGGGTTTCCATGTCTATGGAGATGAAAAAAATATCACTTTTTGTTTTTAGAAAGCAGATTCTTCCATAATTTTTAAGTCACAAGGTTTTCTCCTCATTCTGTGTTAGATCTCTAAACCACTGGGCCTCTTGTTTTGTCCAGGGCATTCTGTGATTTCATATTGTTGGATAATGTCATACTAATGTTGCTTCTTTGTCTAAGGTGTGTTAAATGAAGGGAAAATGCTGTCAGCAGCATCGATGACAAAAAGGGAAATAACGTAAGCAATGACACATAAACAGATAGGCAGTCAACTATTTCCATCAGCATGGTTATCCTTAACGAGCAAACCAAAATAGTATTGAACAAATTGAAATGAAACTGAATCACATAGTGAAAAATAAATAAATTAATAATTATCAACAAAAATTTCTTCACCCCCACTTTAAAGATGCTTCTGTTCAAGGTTTTGGCATTCTTTCTGTCAGATTGCTTCACCCAACTGGGCCATCCAGTTTTGGTGATTTTTGCCTCCCCATGCCCCCCCCCCCCCATTTGTACGATTTTCACACACTTGGCTTCAGCCCTCCCCCCCCCACACACACACACACACAACCATTTATACGAGCCAAGGGCCATGGAAAGGTTGGATGTCCATGATAAGGCCTTGGTATTCTGAAAATTTGAATGGCATTTTGCACAGACCTAACTTTATTAGAAAACCATAGTCTTCATCTGATTTTTATACAAAGCTACAATCTATTGTTTTTTTTTTTTAAATATCAATAAAACCAAATGCTTGAATTAATTACCGTAATTTAAAAGTGTGTGTTCGCTCCACATAACCTCTGCTCTTCTCTCGCTCATCATACATTGGGGTACCCCTCAGCCAGCAACCATATGGAATTCGAATGTGTAGGATTGATGTCAAGTTTGCACATAGGAATGGCATGGTTACTACGTAGATCCACTGGTTACGACATCATGCTGACTTCAGTTTGATCTGGGAAATCCATTCCTATGGTAATCCTACCAATTTTACGGAAAACTGCGTCAGATTGATGTAGTGATGCTGGCAGTACCCTCCCCTCTGCCGAGCATACCTGGGAAGCAGGATGACCCCAAAGAGCATATTAAGCTTCTTGATGCATGTTAATGATGGCTATGTGGCGATGGCAAAAAATTACTACCTAGTGCGAAAAAAGATTTTTTGATGTTCTGCACATTACCCCTGTCGCCATTTCCGTAGTCATGGAAATATTCTTCCTACAACTTCATGCATTTTTGACGTTTAAATTGCCATTTCCATTTCTGCACACATGAAAATACAGCTTAATATATGATGAAAGTCCTCATAATGCATTAAGTTTCTATAGCAATCGTAATATGGCAAACTATGTGACAGAGATGGGAAGACAATAATTATTGGCTCTTTAAAAAATTGTTTGTATTCCAAGTTAAGACATTTATTATGCTTTTCATGGATTGTCAGGAGAACATATAATGTGTAATTTTGTTTGAATAAATGACACTATCATTTTTGAGATTGCTGATTGGCCGGCTGACATCTGCCGATTCACTGAAGACTGTCAATGGCAAACTAGTAATTTACTCATGTTAAAGAATGAATGTATAATAAAACTTGAAAATTAAACTCAAGAAATTAATAAGGTATCTGTTTTAAGTGATGGTGCCATATTTCCAAAAAAAAAAAAAGAAAAAGAACATACATTACTTGGTACGGACCTGTGGGAATTGTTTTGTACAGTTTGCTGAATTGTGCATTGACTTGGTTCCAGAGGATGTGGCATTATGGAAGTCACTATAAGTAGCTGTTTCAGATGTAGAGGGTCAGCCCGTTTAGATCATGTTTCTCCTCCTCGAAAACGTGATGGTGACAAACGTGATGGTGTCAGACGTTTTTGGTGACAAACAATCTTCATGGAACACTCATCAGACTGCGCATAATTGTAATGGAATTAACTGCTACAAGTAAGTGCATACATAGAATGTCTCATTTTTAAATTGTTTTTAATGGAAGTCAGGTTTTACAGCATGTCAGTGTGGTAACAGTTATATTGTGCCCTGCATGGTTCATGATGGGAATAGATGGCAAATGTAGTGGTTATTATTGCATTAGTTTAAGGAAAAAAACAATGGCATAGTCATCAAGAAGGTCAATTCTTTATAATGATGAAAATGAAAGAAAACGTGGATATTTTAAGGAAAGGAATGTGAAAGAAAAACATATGAATTTGTAACGCCATTTTTTTTTTTGTTTCATTGTATGTTTTACTCATTCTGTGCTTTAGCAGCAAAAGGTTTTGACTTCATAGATTAAGCAAGCTGTTACTATGAAATTTTCTAACTTGAGTTGTTGATTATTGAGCATTTTCTGTCTATGAGAGATATATTGTAAACCACTGTTTTCAAGAAAACATTTACATGTTGTTATGTGAGTCATCTACTTTGCTGCCTGCGGGAACCTGAGATCATGATTTATTTGCTATATACATATATAAATGTTTTCAAAGTGTTAAAAGAGGTATTTATGTACATATTTGAAACCCCTGTACTCTATCTATTGCAAATGCCATTGAATATGAGCCTTACTTTTATCATCTATTTTAAATCCCCATTATTCCAGCCCCAATAGCTTTCATGGAGCTAATTACTCGCATGATGGAAACCAGCAAGCATTCCAGGCAGGGGTGAGTGTCACAATTCTATAAGATGAAAGTGCTGTATACAGGAAGTCATGAGCAAATTGACTGTTTACCTGTGTGTGCCTGCTGCAAGAAGTATATGCGAGTGTGCCATCAGTGACACCCACGATGTCAGTTAGCATTCTCATGTTAGTTACCTCATGAGAATAGCAAGTGCCTCAGTGTGATGTTGAAGAAAGCTTTTAAAGGGACAAGCGGGTCCTGTCGAGTACTAAATTTCGACCAAAATATCAATTTTGAGTTTTTCGCATAATCGGAATGATGAAAGTCTTTACTGTATAAAAACAGTTCAGTCGGCACTGAGAATGGTCATTCTATGTTCACAATGGCCTCTTTATGTCCAAGTGACCCCTTTGTTGTGTGCACAGAATGTAGCTGATGGCTCCATTTGTAAAGTACCGGTGCTAGACTTCTAGACATCTGGATCCACCGCAGAAACAAAAAGATGCCCAAAGAGTGCAACATTCTCAAGATGGCAAATGCATGAAAGCATGTTTTTCTGAGTTTTTAGCGTTCGAAACTTTGAACGCGTTTTTCTCTGTTCGCAATTTTTCTCACATATTTGCTATCTACCCCTTCATTTTTCAACATTTTTGCATGATTTTTTGCATCTGTATGCATCATTACTAACCAAACAAAAGTATGCATTTGTATTTCACGTTTGTCTTACAAATTTTGTGCTAGAGGGTGTCAAAAATAAAAAATTGGATCATTTCAGAGGCACTGTAATTGATAAACTTTGAGAATCGATAAAAACTAATCTAATTCAGATATTACAAAAAGAGATACATACTTCTAAAGAGGTTCCAAAACACTTCTAGTATCCTTATTTTCATGTTGATTCATGTATTTTTGGCGAAGCCTTTGCATTTTGACATTGTTAGCACTCCGCGATATAGAATTTCAAGATGGCGGCGTTGCATTGTTAGAAAAAAATGAAATTTATTATTTTCATCATTCACCCTCTAATTTGGACATATAAAACCTATAACAGTCAGTTAAAACCAGTAATTCCTTAGAATTTTAATTTTAGCCTTCAGGACCCGCTTGTCCCCTTAACATGGAAACAAAAGAGAAGGAGCAATATTTTAATAAATCTGACAGTTATTACTGTCATTATTGCTATATTATTATTCTCATTAGGACTATTATTTTAATGCAGTATTCCCTTGTATTCCACTATTCCATTGTAAAGATCATTGAAAACACGAGTGCAAACTTCTACTGGCTAAACATAATGTTTATATTCCCTGCGAGACTAGAGTTTTCAAGAAGACAGATTTTATTCCTATTCAGGATTGTTTAGAAATGCCCTGTAAAAAAGAAAAAAAAACATTGTCTGCGATGAACAGCTAATGCAATATTTGTGTGTGTCATAACATGTATGATAGAAGAAATAAAAACAGTGATGATTATATAAATCTGTCACATGTGCTGTGAATGAAACAATGTTTTCTCATTACACATCTTTCTTAAACAGGCTGTAGGTGGTTATGTACCAGTAGATGCGGATGGTTACATTCGGGTTGCTCCTCATGGTAAGTTGAAAGTCAGTGAACAACAACTGAGTACAAGATTTGTGCATCAAGGCTAGTGTTTTTCATCGCCTTTTTTTTTAATCAGGTCACATAAATGTACATATGTGATTATATAAAAACATATATCTTTTCCCTTTGTTGAGGAAAATTTATACCTTCAGATCATCTGCTTATTGCTCCCCTAAGTGTCTAAAACTTCCAAAACAGTACGGTTGTTTTGGTGATTCATTTTCTCATCGCATGCACCAAAACTATGTCAAACAATGTGCTTCTCATTGTCATTTAATTCAGTGAAGAGTCCAAAATGAAATATTAGAGAGTTTGACAACTTATGACTGCAAGACAGATGAAGAAAACAATGTCTACGGTTGCTAAAGCCAATTGATGAATTCCTCATTGTGCCATGTGAAGGCAAACTGTTCGACTAGTGAGACCCATGTCAAGCCCCACTAATCAGGCCCTCTTGGCCTATGTAGATGGGCTGAGGGAAACGGTAAAAGGGAAATAAGCAGGGTTAAAGAAATCTATTTTTAAATTATTGATCAGCAACGGTAACCATGATCCCAACAACCAAAACATCAACAACGATGCAATCATGTCAGGTGATCAGAATAATTGTGCTCGGTCAGCAATTAACTTTCTGCAATCTCCACTTCATTTTGTGTTCTCATTGATGATTAACTTACATATTTTTCACAGTCATTTCAACGAATTTATCCAATTTACTGTTTTATCAAAAGCATCGCAATTAAGTTCTTAACTGAGACAATTTATCAGAAGCTGCAGGTAGAATAAAAAATAGCACTCTACATCTTAGACATCTGATGAAATTTCACTATCTCTCTACATTTTAATTATCTAAGTTTTACTAATAAAATCCCTCCCAGTGTATGTGAAATTGGTTCAAATTAATATATCATCATAACCAAATTTTTGCTAATTCTATAGTTTTGATGAAATGAGACTATACGTCTCAACTTCTAAACTTCTGGTTATCTGGATTCTTTTTTATCTTGTTTGTTTAAATTTTATTTCTCTTCTAGCACACCATTCTGTGACAATAATTTTTACATTTCAGCGAGAAACAAACCAATTGAATGCATTCATCCTCGCTCTCCAGCAGTTGATTCTAGTCAGGCAAGGAGAATCTATTATGCCAGTAGTGTGTATGGCAGCACAGGTTCTACTGTTGCTACATTTCTGTCAAGTGGCAGTCTGGATTCTGGTGACAAAAGTGTTGCTCATTCACTAGAAACAATTTATGAATAAAATGAAGATGTCTGAGCGGTTCTGACCAGAGAAGTGACATAACAAAGGAAAGGACTGACATAAATATTGTATCACACCTCGAACTGAGTTGCACGAAAAACATACTTGGAAAAAATATTTCAAAGGAGTGACTGACTAAAGAAGTGACAAAATTAAAGCGTGGCATTTCAGAACATTTATAATTGATCTCCCAAACTCACAAAGATGAAAATAAATGGGGTCCAGTCATTATCTTATAGTATCCAACAAATAATTTCAAAACTAATGTGATTCACACATTGAAGAGAAGCTGGATCCCAGGCAGAATAGGGGTGGAGGGAGGATTTAGAAACACTTTATAGGGTCACTTCTCTGATAAGTCATTGCTACATTGTGATAATATTTGTCTTGCTGCTTTGAAATTGATTTCTGATTTCTCGCTTTTTAGTTATCTCTTGGTTATGTCACACGTTTGTTTCTGCCCCCCATTAGGACTGAATGAATGCATTCTGACAAAAAAACAACTACAACAAAAGATATACATTGTTTTTTGAGAACTCGACATTGTGGGTTAACATTTCATGCTTTACTGTTAATTTTTGTATCAGCACTTTTAGGTCCAAATAATGTGATGTGCATTCATTGATTGCACTGTTTTCAAATACCCAGGCGATGTGTCTGTGGGGACTTTTTATTTTAAATTGATACTTTAGCAAATATAGTTTTCTTTAATCTTTATTCATTTCTCCCTGCAAACTGTTTCATTTTATTGATGTAAATAAATATTAAGAGTTTTATTGGAGGAAATAAACAGTTATCGCTTTATCTTTCACAGCAACTGAAAATGAATGTTGCAAAATGTGTAAAAAAGATCTACCCTTAATAACTGCAGTTTTGCTTGAGATGCTGCCAAGAGCTTTCTGCCTCCCATGGACATTTTTTTATTTAATTTTATGTAAAACTTTGTGACATGAGGCTAGAATTGGTCAGGAAAAAGAATTGTGAAATGGTAAGAACTCTCAGCTTTAATGTGTTTTTTAAATTGATAAGTCTGGGTTATTTTGGTTGTTTCTTTTTCTTCCTTTCTTTTTGCTTTCCACTCATTTTATGTCATTATAGGCCTACATACAACCATGACATTGTAAAATATTACATGTTTATGTCATTATAGGCCTACATACAACCATGACATTGTAAAATATTACATGTTTATGTCATTATAGGCCTACATACAACCATGACATTGTAAAATATTACATGTTTATGTCATTATAGGCCTACATACAACCATGACATTGTAAAATATTACATGTTTATGTCATTATAGGCCTACATACAACCATGACATTGTAAAATAGTACATGTTTATGTCATTATAGGCCTACATACAACCATGACATTGTAAAATATTACATGTTTATGTCATTATAGGCCTACATACAACCATGACATTGTAAAATATTACATGTTTATGTCATTATAGGCCTACATACAACCATGACATTGTAAAATATTACATGTTTATGTCATTATAGGCCTACATACAACCATGACATTGTAAAATATTACATGTTTATGTCATTATAGGCCTACATACAACCATGACATTGTAAAATATTACATGTTTATGTCATTATAGGCCTACATACAACCATGACATTGTAAAATATTACATGTTTATGTCATTATAGGCCTACATACAACCATGACATTGTAAAATATTACATGTTTATGAATGTAGGCCTATCCTATGTCAAAAGATTACAAAGCGTTTTACAAAATACACATACAGACACAAATTATTTATATCTTATGTAAAAAAAAAAAGAAAGATTGTCATTTAACTGCATTCCCACATAATGGGAATAGTTTGGCAGTGTGATAAGAAAGATCTTGCATGGAGATGCAAATAGAATCAAAACCTTGTGAATAGATTTCTCTGGTGCCTATATCACTATGAAATATGAATGGTTGAAATTCAAAATCAAATATTTCCACTGTACAAAAGAGTTAATATGCGACCTGAACCTGGTAATTAAGTCACACGGATGAAACAGGTGATTGCCTCTCATGCTGAAGGGACCGGGTTCAATCCCCAGTGGATGCAGCATGTTGGAATTTTTTTGGGGGAACAGTTCCTGTCTCTGATCTTATGGCAGGTAAGATCGAGCACCTAATCTTCTCGGATAAGGACGAAAAACTCGGAGGGCCTGTGTGCATGTTGCGCATGTTAAAGATACCTTGGCACGAGAAAAGCAGGCCGAACAAGGCCGCTGCCCTGGCAAAATTCTAAAAAACTAATATTTACCACAAAAACACACAGAAACAAGAACAAACAAAAAAATAAATGAGATGTAAATGTCAAGGGCAGCAAACCTCCTAAAATAAAAACCTAAAAAAAAACTCAGGTCATGATAAGGCAGTAGCCTACTGTGTGTAATATTGTTGTCATAAACTAAGTTAAAGGAAACTGAATGGTAGGCCTACATGACTCTTCAGCATGGACAGTGGAGAATATTAGCTAAATTAGAGGTGGGAGTGACAGCGTTAAAGAAAAACTATGAGTGCAAGTCTGATTTAATTACTAATTTGACCAGATATGTCATGAATTTACATATTTCTTGTTTTTGCTGTTGATTGTAAATGACATAATTTTTATTTCTCAAAATGTTTTTGGTCAAAATGTGATGAATACCTTTATCTAGGCAGTTTGTAAGATGTCTTAGCTCCTGTTTCTGCAAGTGCAACAGATTGTTGCACATTTAGTTGCTAGTGACTCAGTCATTATGAGTTGAAATCAAATGAATTCACAGTCTTGCTGAGCTGTTGTTAGGGAACCGTGGTATTTAAGAATAGCAGCCTTGAAGGCTAGGTTTAACGAGTTCCCAACAGCTGACTAACAATATGCTGGGTACGGGAAAATTGGTCTAGACTGGCACAGATACCCATCAAAATAACATTCCACTGAGGCAAAATAATCATTATAAATTTACAACATAATAAAATGACAGAAATGGAACAAAGCTATGAAAATTTGAGGTAATTGTTGAGTGAAATGTAATTAGGAAATTACATTTAGATTTGCTGGTGTTAATTTAAATGTTTTACATGGCCATTCCTTAATCTATTCAGGTTTAATGACCATATGTGATGTATATGATTTTCTGTAATAAGTGAGAAACCAAATTCTACAAGCCTTTTGTTACATGTAATAAGAAAATTTGCTGTTTTGTGATTTTATGAGGTGGAGAGCAAAGTGGTTAGGGACGTTCTTGTGTCTTTTGCTGTACCAAATTGCTTTTCTGTGGACATTGTGTGGATCCTGTGTTTGATATGTGGTGTAACCTTGGAGTGGTATATGGGATGAGAAAGGTTTATAAAGGTGCTAATGGTGGTGCATACCCTGGCCATTATCCATTTAGCACTACTGATTAGTCAAGCAGTGGGCATTGTTCTGTGTTGTTTAATGTTTCATGAATACATCTCTAATTACTATCTGTTTAACACTATCACTACCATAAACTCCAGCTAGCAGCCCTACAGAAATCCGAGGTCTAGGACTGATGGCGAGTTTGCTCATAGGAATGGCATTGTTCCTATGTACATCGATTGGTTGCGACACCACACTGACATCATTTTAATGTAGAGAACTTGTGCCTGTGGCAATCCTACCAGCGTATGGAAATCTTATACAAATCTATATCAGATTGATCATAGGGACATTGGCTGGGTGCTCTGTTTTGTCATGGGCTTTTGAGCAGGAAATGATAACCTTATAAATTCTGGTTTTTAGGAACTTGGATGGAGCTGGAAACTTGAACAAAATATACTTTTTTGGAAGGCTGATTTCATTGGCTCTGACAATACAGCATAGAAAAATTAAACAATTTAATTGGCCAAAGATTCAAGCACTTAGCTTTCATTTTTTTGGGGCTAGCAAAAGCCGTTTGAATCTTTCTCAAATTAATGAAGAAAATATAATGAGCCATTGGTGCTGATCTATTACCAGTACTTGTTCACATTTTCGTTTATGATGTACTAACATGATTTGGTTAAGTTAAAATTTAAAGAAATTTTGTTTTATATGCATATAGTTTCATGCAGTGCCATCTTTTTCCCTATATTTACACACAGTTGATCTACGCAGTTTCATTTCACATGAGGTTCTTTGCAGAATCCAGCTCTCACTTAATCAAGGGATGAATAAAGTTACTGTAGGCTACTGTCTTTTATTTAGTTTTTACTTTGAAATTCACTACTGGGAGAAAATGGAGAGCAAATAGAAATCAGTTTATTTGCTATTATTGTTTGAGTAGACATATGAGCATATATCATAGGCCTGCATATCACATTGAACGTGAAATGCTACATGCCTGTGAACAGATTGAATGCCTCTTTTCAAACCATCTTTGAATGAAATATTGTTTTCCCACACATTGCAGTAAATGTTCTTTAAATCCTTGTAAGCAACTGGTTTTTATCCTTTTAAAACTGAGACACAGAGAATATTTAGAAGGAAAGAGATATTTAAGGGGATCTGCAGCTCAAAATGTTGATGCTGGGATGATTTTTTGACATTATTTTTTTAAATTTTATTTTCAGCACCTGTAAACTATAACCATTTGTCCATAGGTTGGTTATCATTTTGGTCCTAAAACTACAAGTCAAGTCCCTAAAAACTCATTTCTAAAACATGTATGTTGCAGTGAAAAGCTGAGTTTTATTTGTATTTTCTCCATTTTCTCATTGTTTAAATTTTCAACCCTCAGAACTAGACCTTTCTAATTTTTTAACCAAATCACTTCAGATATGGAGAGCATATTTATGAATGGTAGAGGAATATTTCTATAATGCCACTTTCAGATGTTGCTTTTTCTGCAAATTTTTCTTCACTTTTTTTTTCCTGGAATTTTTTTGGTTTTTCATTGTACCACATTTAATGTAACTCAAATTTACTGTTGCAATTTTTTTTCTGATAATTAAACTAGAAATCCGGCATTGTACATTGTTTGTATTTATATACACGTGAGCGGATGTGCTGTTTAACACAAGTAAGTCAAGCAGTAACAATTTTATACGACTTTGAAAATCACACACAAAATCTAAGATGGCGGATGTTTTCTATGGTTAAAATGGTTGCCAGCAGTCAACACCCATATTTTTCATACATATCAATTTAATGTGACCTATATTGCACTTAGGCATGACTATAGTTTTGAGATGTCAGGGTTATCCTTGAATTTAGAACTTTGAGAAGCAGACCCCCTTAAAAAAACAAACATGCACATTCTTGACAATTTAACATCTTGAAACTACGTGTGATTTTTTTTTTCACTAACTTCTCTTAAATTTCAAAATTAAACGAGACAGGTTTTAAAATGGCAGTGTTAGATTGGATAATGTATGAATACATTAAAAAAAACAACAACAAAGAAATCCGTGACTTCTGGCAACTCTTGCCACTTAACATGAAAAAAAAATGACTGGATTTTGCAAAAACCACGGCTTGGCACCTTTGACCAAAAAAAATAAATAATAAAACAAGTATACAATAATAAAAACTCTGAAATAGGCCTAGATAGTGAAAATAAAAGAAACTATTGGTGATTCAAGGGAAACCACCCTTGTAATTCTTTAATTTACCTTGAAATGATTTACATCCCCTTTATGCTATTTCACCACAGATCTGGACAATGTCGTCATTCAAGTTGTCGCAATGCAATCATTGTATAAATTCCTGACACTAACACAGTGGTTAATTGGCCGGTTAGCTCAATGGATAGAGCGCTGCCCTTCTAAGGCATTGGTTGTGGGTTCAAATCCCACACTGGCCCTTACAATTTTTTGTTCAAGCCAGAAATCTGCCAAACACTGCAAATCATGCCCGTGCTGTACCACCAAACCAGCTATGACATGCCAGAAGAGTTAAATTTTATCCCTCGTTAAATCGACATAGGGGTCCACTTATATTACATCCCATGTAACTTTAATATATAGTATTCAACATACCCCCCTCCCCCCTCCTCAAAATAATCAGAATAAAATAAAAACCATCTTTCTATTCCTGTGTCAATACATCCAGTGTAGATCCATAACAACATTGCAAAGTATTTTGTGAGTGTGCATGTTTTTTTTGTTTGTTTGTTTGTTTGTTTTACATGATGGACATAATAATAAATATTGGAAATCACACTAGTGACGACAGGCCTAAAATATGTGAGATAATAGAAATATATGTGTGTCCGTGCGTGAGTAGATAAATGCATATGAGAGAGACACAATACAGGAGAGAGAAAGAGAGAGAGAGAAGAAGGCAGTACCTACAAGCGCACAGGAACCAAAGAGGAATGTTAGCCAACAGCCAACACCACGATCAGGGACAAGGAATATAATTCAAGGGAAGCCACTATTGTAATTCTTAAAGACACCTTAAAATTATTTACTCCCCTTTTATGCAATTTCACCACAGACTTTGACAATGTCATCATTTAATTAAGTGTCGACGCAATACCATCATTATTTTCCTGAAATTGACACAGTGATTAATTGGCCGGTTAGCTCAATGGATAGAGCGCTGCCCTTCTAAGGCATTGGTTGTGGGTTCAAATCCCACACTGGCCCTCACAATTTTTTGTTCAAGCCAGAAATCTGCCGAAGACCGCAAATCATGCCCATGCTGTATGATTAAGACAGCTACAACATACAGGAGAGAGAAGGAATTTATTCTGGTTAAATCTACATAAGGCTTCACTTATATTATATGTAACTACTTTATAATATTCAACGGCCACCGCCCCCCCCCCCCTAAAAAAAAAAACCCCAACTATATTTTTATTCTTATGTCGACACACAGATCTATAATAACAAGGTAAAGCATTTTGTGTGTGGGCATGTATGTTTATTTATTTGTTGTTCATATTACAGTTCAGCACGTTATCGTAAAGAATATCACCTGAGTGATTTTTCTCTTTTTCCGAATAATGGTTAAAGTGGCCCATTCACGCTCAAGCCAAACTCATTTGATGGCATTCCCTACTCACGTTCAGTTGCTCTGGCTGTTCTGATTGAAAGAAAAAGAAAAGGAAGGCAACGTGGACGAAACAATGGCTATTGACCAGACCCGTTGACAGCCACATAAATCTTTTGGAGGAACTGAGGCTCAGTTCATCGGATTTTCAGTTTCCTAAGAATGGTCTAGCAAACGCGTTTATGCCTTCTGAATTTGGTAGGCCCAAGCAGCGAGCGACAAGACGCTGTGAACAGTCTTTTTAAAAAGATGCTCGCAGCGCATTTATTTTCTTTTTGAGAAATTCGCAATCAGCAAGGGGTTCAGGGTCTTTGACATACATATGTACTTTTCATCACCCTGTTATTGTACTCTTTTGACTTTACTTTCCACAAACAATCAAATGACTTGCACATGTCAATAATGGTTAACAATTTTTCTTTAGATCATGAAGCCATTCTTTATTGTAATGTCTTCACTTTCAATCTAAGGAAAATAATAAATTAAACACACTGAACAGTGCACACATTGGCAGACGTGCGTCTGTGCTGCTGACCAAGTAAAACTCGCAGTTGAGTAAACATAATTATTCTGTTTAATTCTAAACATTTCCTATTTAAATCTTTTATTGTTCGATTGTTTTATCTGTTCGATTTGGGTTTCTTATTTCAATATTATTGTTTATACAAGATCTTTTTACAGCAGAGGTGTTGAAATGCACAGAACACTTGGGAAAAAGAACAGCTTTACGATTAAAAAATAAATTTGTAATAACTTTGATAGGATAACGGTATTCAAACCTGCTAATTCCTGAGTCATTGCTTTCGGAGGAGGGGCGCACTCGAGCGTGTCTGATCGTGAGGATGGGGGACTGACAGAAGTGTGAACTGTCATTTGCAAAGCCTGAGAAGGTTCAGTTTGATAAGGGAAAAGGGGGCGTTTTATGTCTACGTCCACCTTTTACATGGGCAATATTCAGCCAGCAACCGTTGGAGACAGCACACTACACTTCCAGGGTTATCTCTCATGTAGAGGTCAGGCTCACGAAGGGCAGTAAGTCGATTTGTTTCTACATTCTAGCCAGCGGTAACATTCTATGTATTACTTCCCTTACACCACAAATTTCACTCTCTCATAATCTTATTCACTCTTCTTCTTCTTCCTTAAAACTGGTATTCTCAGATTTGAGTATCTCACCAGTACGCATTAAAAATCGACTCGGCCCGTGTCCTTGGGAGTTAAAAATTTATATACATATAAGGGTGTAAGAAGGGGGAGTCGTTTAGATTTATAAAAACTTATAAAAACACTTGATTGTGGCCATGAGCAGATCAATTAATCTTATCACTGGCTTTATAAGTATATCTATGCAGCCTATTCAGTAGCTAGCTCCAGAGAGTATAGATATATAGAGAAGGTTCACTATTGGTCGATTTGCACTGACAGACACGGGAGGCTCTGCGAAACCACTGTTAGCACGGAGCGGAAAGTAGGTCGCTGCGGTAAACAATATTCGTTTGTGCATTTCCAGGGGGCGTAGGAGCTTACAAACGATTTTAAATAGTTTCAATCAGCCCCAAAATATGAACAAACCACAGTAGACAGACATGCACACTATCTTTGGTGAAGAAGGACTCTTTCAATTCTTCAATTTCTTGTATACCGCAGCGACCTAGTTTCGCGATTTGGCGGAAGTGAACCCTCTCTATACATCTATACTCTCTGCTAGCTCTCAACGTGTGCTTTTCTAACTTTGTCTTAAAAGAGTCTAGGCTACTGCACAATTTTAGGTCCACCGGCAAAGAGTTCCACAGCCTCAACGTGCTCGGATAAAAAGAATATAAGTGGCCGTCAACACTGGACGATGGTATGGCATAGGTCTGGCTATTCCGCCTAGTCTTACTAAAATTAATGCCAATGTGTTCCATGGGTATATCCATCAGACCGCATCTACCCTTTAAAAAGCTGGTAATTTTAATTCTTGCCCGCCTCTCCTCTAAAGGCATCCAGCCAAGTTTTTGCATATTAATCTTGGTGTTACCCTCCTCAAATTTATAGTTGTTTGTCACGAATCTGGCTGCTCTTTTCTGTATCTTTTCAAGATAATCTATATGAGTTCTACAATGGGGGTCCCAGATACTACATCCATATTCGAGTATTGGTCTAACAAGGGTCTTATAACATTTATCTTTAACATCCATGGGACAGTCTGAAATATTTCTCCTTAAAAAAGCTATTACTCCATTTGCCTTACGACTAATTGTGCTATACTGTTGTTTCCATCTAAGTTTACTATCAATAACTATGCCAAGATAAGTAGCTGTTTCTGTTTCCTCTAATTTAATGTTGTGGATAGTATAATCAAAACTGATGGTGTTAATTTTGTTTGTCACTCGAAGTACTTGATATTTCTTAGGATGGAATTCCATCTTCCACTTTTGTTCCCACTGTTGGAGTCTATTCAGGTCATTTTGTAACATTTCTGCATCTCTTACACTTCTGATGTTTCTATACAGTAGACTGTCATCGGCGAACAGCCTGATCGACGTACCATTGGACAGATCTTTGGATATATCATTTATATAAATTAGGAAAAAAAGAGGTCCTAAGACAGTACCTTGAGGGACTCCTGATACAACAGGTTTAGGTGATGATTCGCTCCCATCAACAATTACTTTTTGCTGGCGGTTGATCAAAATAGATCTTATCCAGTCTAGTAAAGAATTCCTAATTCCGAGGTGTTTCAATTTCAAAAGCATTCCCAGATGATCTACCTTATCAAATGCCTTCGAAAAGTCTAGAAGTATGGCATCTATCTGTCCCCTGGAATTTAAACATTCGCTAAAGTCATTTAATGTTGTTATCAGTTGCGTTTCGCAGCTTCTTTTTTGTCGAAAACCATGTTGAGAATCATCTAAAACTTCATATTTCTGTAAATGGTCCATGATGTTACTGTGGACAATATGCTCTAAGAGTTTACATGAAACTGACGTCAACGAAATTGGTCTATAATTTTCAGCCTTTGCCTTATCGCCTTTCTTAAACAGCGGAACTATGATGGCACTTTTCCAATCATTTGGCACAGATCCCTGGTCTAAGGATGCCTGGAAAAGCAATGCATAAACGCTCGCTAATTCCTGGGCGCAAATTTTCAAAATTCTTCCTGGAATGCAGTCAGGTCCAGTGGCTTTATTTTTCTTAATGTTAATCAAGAGTTTCAAAACACCTGCTCTGTTCACTTTTATTTTGTTCATTTCATTAAAAAGTCTCTTGTTATTAAAAAAATTGTCTCCTATCTTTGGTTCTGGGCTGGAAAAGACAGAACAAAACTGCTCATTCAGGAGATCTGCTTTAGCTGTGGGGTCCTGAACTAAGATATTCTTATGATTTCTGAGGTCTGAAATTCCACAACTGTCTTGGTTTTTGTGTCTAATATAGGACCAGAGTTTTTTTATTATCTTTGTCTTCTTCTATCATTGATTTAACAAAGGTGGTATGCGCTTTTCTACATTCTCTCTGTGAAGTCCTTTTTATTTCTTTATATTTCTTCCAGGCCCTTTCTGAATTACAAGATCTTGCTTTGCTATACCATCTATGTTTCTTGCGTATAAGACGCTTAGTTAAAGTCGAAATCCAGTGCTGGTGATTTTTAGTTGAAGTTAATTTTGTTGGCACATTGTCGTCCATTATGGTGACCAAGTTTGTTTTAATGCACTCCCAAAGTTTGTTTACATCATCTTTCACACTATGGTATTTCAGAAAAGATTTAGAAAAATTGTACGCATCTCTCCTAAGAGAGTCTAGATCTGTGCAGTTCCAAAGCTGTATTTTCCGCTTTATGGGTTTCTTTCTAAAGGGTTTCAGATTGGTTTCCACAAAAACTGCGTCATGGTCGCCCAAGCCAGGAGCAGGTGTACATTTTTCAATAAGTCCAGGATTATTTGTAAAAAATAAGTCTAAAAGGGCAGATCCACGGGTTGAAAAATCTACAATTTGTTTCAGGCCAAGGTCTTGAATGGTATCTAAGAATTTTGAATTGATATCTTTCCGATTCTGGTGTCCACAAATTTCTCCTCCAAGCCAAAACACAGCTTTCTTGTTCTTATCCAGAACATCAAAGATGTCTTTACAAATTTCACTACAGTTGTTAAAATCCGAATCTGGAGGTCTATAAACAGGACCAATGACCAAGGGCTTTTTGCCTTTTACATTTATTCTACAAAAAATGGATTCACTTAATTTTCCAACGTGTACTTGTTCGCTGGTGAAATATTTCCTTATACCAATCAGAACACCTCCTCCCGTCTTGCCAATTCGGTCTCTTCTATAAAGGTCAAATTCGTCTAATAATAGTTCACTGTTTTTAACATCCGATCCTAGCCAGGTCTCTGTGCCAATGATAATATCAGGCTTTAGCTCGTCAGCGACGTTGCTAAATACTTCTTTCTTCTTTAAAAAGCTTTGAAAATTAATAACAATACATTTCAAGTTGTTTCTTTGCTGGGAATTTAAGTTCTTCTTCTTCCTAGGGTCAGTTGGTGTGGAAGTTTTACAAGGTTTAAAATCACAGTCCTGTGCTGATGTTTCGTTACCGTTAAAAAGTCCAGGATCATTCAAAAGACTAAAACGGTTCGATCCAGATGACAATGTCAAGTTTTCATCAAAAAGACTAGAGTTAAAATTTGGTAATCCACAGGAACAGCAATGCCATGATAAACTAGTATTTGCCAAGGCTTCATATACTATGGAATTCATAATCATACACTTCGTGTGAAACCAGATGTGACAAGAGTCACAGGCAACAGCCTTCTGGTTCCACTTACAAGGTCCATGGCACACTCCACATGGGTACTTAACATGACGGCCAGTAGGCCCTGGGTTCAGCTGTACATCCCCTGATAAAAATAATAATGCTGATAACCATGCATACCTGTTTCTGAAACACTTTACACTTGACACTTCACTTTGCCTAAGATCGAATAAGGCAGTAGATCTATGTGACAAGAACGGCTGTCCTCTTGTAAACAAAAGGCTGACCTGATGGAGACTAAAATTGAACAATTCAATGTCACCAAACCTGATGGACTCCAGATCTAGATCTACAATGTCAATTAAATCATGTTTCTTTTTCCGAATAGTCCAGATCATGCCATACAAGGCCAAGATGGTTAAAATAAAAAGCCTGGTGAGACTGAAGAATCCGCCGGTGGACGCCATCTTGGATCAATCTAGTGTAACACTCACAGAAACTTACCGGTGAAATATACATTAAAACCTACCTCACACCACAATCAAGGGTTAAATTTTGTAAATATATATCCAATGACAACCTGTCGAGCAAGAGAATGACAAAATTTTATGCTGAGATATAAGTACAAGAATATCAGTAACAACAAATCACGGTATCGTTCATTGTTGGCTTAGGTGACATATTATCCATCTTGAAAGGTATAGCCTATGTCATTCGAACGTTTGTGATACAGTGCGCTTATATAATATATTTTTTGGGGGGTCACCTTACCTCAGCCACAGTTACAGTCAATATCACTTTGTTCTCGTCTTGGGTGATGGAAGCACATAGAAAGGAGTAAAAGAAGTACTCGCTATTCTGTGGCTACCCAAGGCATACATTGACACAGTCATAAATATTCCATACTGAGACATAGACAAGGTTGTCTCCACAGTGTGTATAACTTCGTCTCCAAGTTACTAGTTGCTTGATCTCGAACGTTATATGATTATGTGTGTGTATTTTGCAGATCTGAAAATCAGTTGTGAATGGGAGTGAAGATTGAAGTGGGTGTTATACTACAAAGACTATCCAAGGAAGTACCAGTATCTTTGGTAGCATCTCTCTTGCCTCGGTCCTACAAGAAAGCACGGTTGTACTAAGTTGTAGAAAACCTGTCAACTACCAATTTACTGTGTGATTAAGTTTGACCTGAACGCTCGTTTCTGTTATTTTCTATCCCTGAAACACCAAAGAACTAACAATGATATGGGAAGACGACTCAGCCAATGAATGATAAAAGCAAATATTTTATGGTTTCTGTAATACCATGCAAGCTTTAACTCACCACTTTCCATTGTTTCATATTTGAAATACATTACCACGTACCACATGTTTTCTATAAGGAGGACCTTTAATTTATCAATAAATCATTTTCCTGACAAATTGTAACCTTAGTTCTTGTTTGTTCTATCTTTATTTCTTGAAAAACACTGGACATCTTGTAGTATGTAGAAGAGGTATAACAAATGCACAATTCATGTTTAAATGCGTTGTGGCACTTATCAAGCTGTTTCACATTTCCAACTTAGTCGAACCCCTTATCACAATAAGGGTGGGTTCTATACTATAAAGGCTGTCAAAGGTCAAGCTATATTTCTGGGCTCTTAATCAATCAATAACAATAAATAAAATGTAGGTAGTTTGAAATGCTAATTATGTGGTGCCTTGCCCGCGTAGTATAACTGTGTACCCATGGGCACATGTGTTATCGCTGTTAATACACTGAGATCAATGCAGTGCACAGTGCAGGTGTAAACATCATCTAAGCTTAGCGTTCATGATGACGCAGGCGAGCCACTGTTGATAACAAGAGTGATGCTAGAGATAGAGAAAACTGTAATACATAGGTTTTCAACTTTGACCAATCAGAGTTAATTAATTATAATTTTTTATAATTAAACGGTGCCTGTAGAACAGTCGTAGACGAATTTCTTGGCAAAATTTAATACAAAGAGAGGAAATATATCTTTGAAATGCGATTAAAGTCAAGTAGGAGCCAGAAAATTAATGATTATATCCAGTTTTCTTGTCGTCAGAAGTTCCAAAATACATTTTGAGTACTCATAAGATGGCGCCAATTGCAAAGCATCACGGACAACATCACACATTTTGGTGACTTAAGTGAGACAAACCCATCAACAATTCATGGGACGGCATTCTTGTTTTGGTTATTTCATAATCGATAAAATGACGTCATATCACTCCACGCGCCTCAGCAGCCACCTAACGAATGCAAGCGTCGCCCCTGATCTGTGTATACTGAATCGACCGATTTTGTCAAGGCCGAATCAGTAGGCTTAAGTTGGTTTAATTCAGTGCACCGAAGATATTGATTACGTGTATAATGCAATTCTCAAACAAAACATAAAACTAAGCATGGTTGTCACCAGCCACTTTGTACTCTGTACCATCGATTGTGCCCATGTAGGCCTTACCAGCTCGTACACACACAATGATGACCCTGTTTTCCAAGGGCTTTCAGTTGGGCGTGCTGGTACAAAAGTCACGTAGCGTATTATACGAGGACCCCAGCTGCAAAAACATGTAGTATGTACGAATAATGATTTCTGGTACAAGTGCGCTATACCAAATTGAACACAGCACTTTTTTTTAATGAGTCGGTAAAGTTCAGATGAAATTTGTCACTATGTAGTTAGAATAACGTGTTACTATGCCATCTTATGGATTTGGAACGCGATGTTTTTGTTGTTTTTTTCCCCTGTTTTTGTTGTTGTTTATGCATGTAGCTTTAATCGGGTTATTCGGAAAGCGATAGACCAAAAGTCAAAAAGCTTCCTCGCCACCCCCCTCCCCCCACTCCCCCCAAAAAGGGGGGCTTCAGTAATGTCCCCAGCATTGCTTACCCTCAAAACAAAATAATGCAAATGGCAACGCTGAGTAGATACACTTAGTCTGTATTGGGATGTGCTGGAGGACAAGCCCCAAAACATAATGTCATGTATGTTTGTGTGTATGATGAGCATGAATCTGTTTGCAAATGTATGTGTGTGTGGAGGGGGGGGGGGGGCTCATTAATAATGGGAAATGGGTGGAACATCAAAAAAGCACTAAATGCAAAGTCCATTACTTCCAAGAAAAGTGAAGTTGTTTAATTTTTTTCTTGCTGCGGATACTTCAAGTTAAGCTGGGCTAATGTGATTTTTATCTTATTTTTAGTTTAACACACAGCCATGCACCTTGGATTCTCAGCGGTTTGAAGAGGAAGGCACCATTCTGTATGGACATTTCGCTGGGCTACAAATAGTTAATTAGGGCAAAGCAATATGTATTACATGTCGCATTTCAACCTCTCATTTGGGGACAGGGAAAAGGAGAGGTAGCGCAGTGACGGTATGCATGTGTGTATGAGTAATTAACTCCTTCAACATTCTTACGTGACCCCAGGCATAGATTACACAGAGCACGAAGTGGTTGTATTACAGTGAATGCAAACAAATACTACAAGTACTCTATATGGGACATTCCACCTAATAATTATGTTACCTGAGAGCTATTTTTCAAACCATGCCTGGGAAAAAAAATGAATGGTTGTGTTGTAAAGGACAGTAATTAAATTAACATTTTTGGTTAGTGTTATCTTCCCTGCGTGATCATGTGACCTGGGGACCATCATGGAAAAGAGCACATGTTTACAACCTCCCATCAGTTACCAAGATTATGTCCCATCAGTTACTTAAAGTAATTGGCCCATTGTGCTTAAAACTAAAACTTGATCATTTATGCTTTTTCTGTATGCTCAAATGCATTCTTTGTATGAAGAAAAACATTGTTCACTGATCCTTTTGGTTTGGTTTCACAAAGTTTGCAGTTTCCTTTTGCTATGTAACAAAAACATGATATTTTTTCTGTCCTATCAGTTATCAACTGAAGTGAAGGCAACTGAACGAATTCATCTTAATTTTTATTAAAACAAATTTTTGTCATTTCTGTACCATTGTTCTGGAGGACCGATCAATCCATTTTGAAATAAATGGTTGGTTATTTATTTAGTGGCTTTTTCTTTCTTAAAAAGCGTTGTCTGAACGTCCCGTCAGTTACCGTGGAATGTCCCCAATGGGAAACGCACGTTTATTTAATGGCTGCATGCAAAAGATAAACTTAACGTATTGTATCATATAATAAGGTTTACGTGAAGCAAAAATAATCATCGTATGAGTATGAAGCAGACACATTATTTCCTTTTTTTTTTTTTTTTTTTTTTCAGAATGAGAAAAGCAAACGCTTAAAATGAATTTGGAAAACAAAGTTAAAGAAATAACTCTGTAAAACAAAAAATTACCAGACTGAAATCCTCCAGTAAAAGTTGCTTTTCGCATTGTGTCCTTTATTATTTCCCTGCCCCCCTCCTTTTTTTTATTTTACATTTTACAATGCATCGGTACCCTCTCACATTTTGTTCTGACATGCAGTTTAAACACTGGCTTTAGCAATGACGAGAAAACCTGCAACCATATATACCCATCCAAAACTTTAAAGCTTCACATAGTCAAAATTTTGGGTGGGAAACTGTTCGAAATCTTTAAATTTCCATCCTATGGTGAATCCGTATGCTAATCGATCTTTGTCAAGTAATATCATAGATGAAAACAACAACACAAAAACATCAGCGTTACACCTTTTGACTGCATCATGGCCTCCACATTTACAAGATCTAAAACTTTACCTGTTGATAGGCCATCCACGAATCCATAAACAACTTTCTGTTTCATTACAAACATAACTTATTTTTATGTCTACGTGATCAAAAATTATGAAACTTGGTGTACTGTCTCACATCTTGACGATAAGTTACGTAGACACATTCATTTCGCACAAAAACCAGTCTTTAATATTATTTGTTTAAGATTTTTTTTGGCCGCAAAATAGAGAAGCGTTTTCGTTGAATAAATTGAAAAAGTGTGATCGGAAATTTCGTCCTTGACCTTTCTTTACCCATTGGTGGTGGAAAATCAATGTAATCGCATCTGGGTATTCGTACTTAAGTTCTATTAGTCATTGAATAGAATCCAATTGCTGCATTTAGTGAAGCCTAGGTCATACTGTTGTACTTCGTACAAAGAATCGGCAGGATTTATCTTGCGCGGGTTGGATAGTTCTTATAATTCAACAATTTACTTTGCTCGAAAACGGTAGTAAATTAAAGAAAACTTTATAACTCATTATCATAACTGGAGAGCGTACGTAAGCTATCCAAAAATCTCTCACCCTCCCCCCCCCCTCCCCCTCTAATATCCCGTGCACACTTTTCATACTCTGGGACGAAACCCTCCTCTCGGAACGTGCATAGGTACATTGTGGACGGCCCCTAAGAATTTTGAGAAGCTCACTTGAGCAACTTCAACCACAACATTTCAAACAACGTGAAAACCGTATTACATCCTTTGTTTTATGTAATTTTGGTAACCCATTAAAAAAAAAAAAAAAACGTTTACGAGAAGCCATTGACCTACTTAAACGTGCACGTACGCACATTTATTATTATGCAGAACGTGCATTCATAAACACACTCGCTGACGTTGAGCGTAACCCTGAGAATTTTTCCATGGTAAACATCGCTCTTGCGCACTCAGTGCTGACAACCTAACAATATGTGCCTCACTTTACAGTGTCGTTTTCGTGTTAATCAGTGCACCTATGTCAAATGCAGTAACGAAGCAGCTTGACCTGTGTTACATTATTGAAAAAAAAGGAGCGAAACAAAACAAAGAAACAAATAATAAGAATAAGAAGAAGATGGAGAAGGCGATGAAGAAAAAGAAGACGAAAGAGAAGAACAGCAATAGTAATGACAATAAAAATGATAACTGGCAGATTAAAATAAAAATGAAATTTTAATTTGGCAGATGTTGATAAGGTATTCGTTAAGAATACGCCATTTCTCTACAAAACAAAACTACATCATTCGCTGACCGCTAATATTCCAAATGGCAACGTTTTGTGTAGTTCTGTTAAAATGTCTATTTTTTCCCCGCTTCAGCTTTTCATGAATTGATGCCATGACAGTTCCGCATATCATTATTTTAGACTCACTGATTAATCTTAACAACATAAAATTTAATTGCTTCATAAGGGAAAATGTGGTCACCTCGTGTACCTTAGACCTCGTGCGTGGTTGAATAAAGAAAGTAACACCTTTTGGTTCACTTTCATCGGAAATGTTTTTCTGTAATGACAAGGTAAACTGGGACTCACTCAGGTTATCTCGTCCTAACCAGAACTTTAGTGCTGCCACGGTATCAAGTTCCAAAAGCTGGATCAATGGATGGGTGGGCGTGCTGGTGAGTGGATGGATGGGTGGATGAATGGATGGATAGGTGGATGAGTGGATGGATGGATGAATGGATGGATGGATAGGTGGATGGGTGAATGGATGGGTGGATGAATGGATGGACGGATGGATAGATGGATCGATGGATGGATGAGCTTCCTTACCCCTGGATGGCTGGATAGATGGGTTGGTGGGTGGGTGAGTGGATGCTCGGATGGATGGATGCATGGATGATGGATGGATGGATAGGTGGATGGACGAATGGATGGATCAGCTTCTTTAACCGTCAAAGCCTCAAAATCCCAGAATGCAACAAGCACTCAGACACACCTCGGGAGGCGAAATACTTCTCTTACCCATGTCAACATGTTTTCTGCGCGTATTAGAATGTGAAAGAACAATGTGCCATTGAAACCGCAAAATAAACGTTATATCAGGCATTATACAAAATTTATTACCTTTCTACACCCGGGACCCAGAGGGTTAAATGCAATCATGGAAGAACAGGCTGGGACATTACCTTCATTTAAATGCGTGTGCCGATTTGAATCGCACGATACTGCACCCCACGCTTCTTCTAGTCCGTGCCGTGCGAAAAGACGTCATAAAATTGCCACCGTTGCATCTATTTTCATAGAAATCTTCATGACTCTGAAATCAGTTTGCCCTTCCATGCATCGTCTACGACAGTGGACATTTTTTTTTTCTAGTTCTTGTAGCTGAAATTCTGCCTTCATACAACTGCGTATGAGATCATGTTATAACGGGGTTCAAATTTCCAACACATTCGTGGCAGATTTAGAATAGAACACACTCCGGGGGATCCCATTCTTTCCAGCTTTCTCTGTAGGAACCTGAAAACATTATCGCAACTAATGCTGAGGCAATCATTAACGAAGGACATATTCCTCAGCTTCAGTGACAACCTATTGATTTAATATTTACCTAATAATTGCTTGAAACAACTAAAATTCATAAGATTTTATAATACTCGTCTAATAATTATGATTATTCTTTCTTGTCACAACTGTCGGGACCAAGAATAGCATTTCAAGGTTAGGTGTGCACATGCAACTTGCTATAGTGTTGCAATTGTGGCTTGGTTTCTTTCATGTTTCTATTGACTCTACAATGTGCCCATTTCTTGCATGTTTTACATTCTCCATTCATTCGCTGGGTTTTACAAAAAAATGCGACGCCACTGCCATGTAACTGCAGTGCAATAGCCTGAGCATGGGCGGATCCTGATCAGAAGTCATGGAGGAACTGCAGCTCTTCCCCACCCGAGGCCGATGCCCTGATATCAACAGAAAAATAAGCGTTTAAGAAAAATATTTATATACTTTACTGTGGCTTTGTTTTTACAGATGGTGGCAATACCGTGGTTGGACCCTGCAGATAACAACGAGGCGTGATGTCATTCATGATAATAAGCTGTTGTTTATCATCCCAAGGTGAAGGTAGACTCAGAATTCGGTTACCCCTGTTCCTCTTCCCATCTAACACGCGCGGGAGGGGTTACAACGATCTTTCACGTGGACTGATCACGCGCTTTGGGGGAAGGGTGGGGGGGGAGGTATGATACCCCAAGCTTTTCCCTCCTCCTTTCTCAAGATTTTTATTTCCTGATTTTAATTTTGAAATCCAGTTATAGCCCAGGACAACTCTCGGGCCGATGCCTAAGACAGTTTTTTCTCTCTTTTTTTTTTTTTTTTTGCACTGTGACAATTCCATTGAAAAAAAACAACAACAACAAAATACCTCCCCTGCGTTTCTCCCCCCCCCCCCCCCAACCCCACCCCACCCCACCCCACTCCCAAACCCCAGACCACCCCTCATTCCCCTCAAATCCGCCACCAAAATACACAAACATCAAAGGGCACACATCGAAACAAACACCTATATTATTATTATCAGGCCATCTCAGTCAACGGTGTCTGGCTGACGCGTTGAAAACCACTGCCGACGTGTAAGGATGGCAGAGAGATCAGAAAACAAAAAATAAAGTAGAAAGAGAAAAAGGGTAAACAAATGCGTGCGTCACCACTAAACAAGAAGATATTATGCATTATATATATATTAAAAAACAACAACAACAACAACATAGGCAACGTTATACTGGCAACATGTTGCGCTGGTGGGTTACATTGACTGGAAGGTGAACGAATTGTTCACATTTTTCTTATTTGCAAACAAAAACAGATTACGTAAAGATAGTGCCTTTCCCCCAGCGTTTTCCCTTTCCAACTCTAGACTACTTTGCAAGGGTGGAGGGATTCAAGCGACAAAGACCTTGTGAAATACAAATAGTAATAATAATAATGATAATGATATTAAATAATAATCATTCTATAATGGAGCCACAGAATGAACGTGTAAGTACCTAAAAGTTCGTGGTCGAGTAATAAAATATTATGGAACTTTGTGCATTGGCTCAGCATTATTTTAATAATAAATGACGTGGACATAATTATAATCCATTTCGAACAAATTTCAGTTTTTAATATTATGTATTTAAGATATTTTTTTTTTTCAGCAAAGAAGAGACGCATTTTCTCGAGTAAAAGAGAAAAGTATGATTGGAATTTTGTTGTTAGCCTCTTTTTAAACATTGCTGCTTGAAACTCAAATTAAATATCGTGTCGATATGTCCTCCAAGTTAAGGGACCAACTAGTAATAGTAATTAATGCCAAATGACAGCATTAGGACAACGATTGAAGTATTTACATTCAAAACTGCGAAATGAATACAAGTTTACATGTCTTCACAATGTTCACATGAAAATAAGCCTAATACACACGTTTAGCCACTGATAATTATCAAACAGTCAGATCGACAGAACTACGTCTTCAATCCCACAGCAGCCACTTCAGCAATGTCTTCCACTACGACTACTGCAGTCTCGTCTCCACCATCATCATATACGACCATCACGAGTAACTACTGTATCCCAACTATCACAAACCATCTAATACTGCCAAATCCCTCGAATTTCACAACCACTTTTACCAGCCCCAATACAAATCCTCTGCCAGCTTAGCGGAGTGGTCCAGTTGTTACAGCGGTCGACACTGATGTGAGATGTCCTAGGTTGAAATCTTGCCCCAGGCAGGATCCAAGCTAGCTAATTTTTCGTAGTGTTTTTAAGGCACTTACCGATCTGGTGGTCTGATGGGCACTCCGGTCTCATCTCCGATGCAGCGCCCCCCCTCCCCCAACCCCGTCCAAGAAAGACCAGCCACCTTCCCAATACCCAATTTGGCGACATTAGTTTTAATTGACATAGAATCTACCAAAAAGAAAATCAGGTGATCCGCGCACATATTTCTAACTGAGTGTAGAATATTTTCCACGGTAACTTCTTATTTAATTTACCGGTGCCAGAGTTTTCTGGTCAGGCCAGAGTTTTCTGCTATTGTACGACAGTACACAATACAGCCTGCTACTGTCACCCCCACTGTCTTGTGGGTCATCTCGGGAGAGAGGAAGACTAGGGGAAGGTAACCCTGAATACAAATACCACACTGCCTTGTGTGTTGCTATGATAGCAAAGGCTATGGGAGTAAACCCAGACAGAAAATCAGGAGTGGAGACCCGAAGGTGGTTGTCAGGGAGAACTGCATCAAACTGGCTTCCAGCATCTCCTGCAGCCGGACTAGTTCCAAATGTATTGACCTGGTCTCTCCCTTGGGTTTAACTAGAATGGCAGAGAGAGGGGTGGTGCCTCTGGGCAAAGCACCATCTCTTAAAAATAGCCCAGGCAAGGCAGCAAAACGAGGAGGCGTTTGCTCGGGCTTGGCAAGCGTCTGTCTCTCCTCTATAAGCCCACCCATTTCCGATTTGGAGAGGACACTCCAGCCATCCGTTACGGATGGGCACAACACGGGAGGTGGCAGTTACCGGTGATAAGCTCAATCCATTTGGCGTACGGATGAGCGCCAGGGGTCCCCTCTGTCGGTGGGAGCGGCTTTTCAGCTGCATTGATCAACTACCGCCCGCCGTAACCTGGGCAGCCCCCAGGCAGTTGGGTGTTGTTCCGCCACGTCAGCCTGCTTCATAAGGTGGTTGGAGCTAGACCAAAAGTCAAAAAGCTGACGTAAAGTGTGCACCTGGCAAAAACAGAAAAATACTAAAACTTGGTACCTGGAACGTCAGAACAATGCGCCCAGGCTTGCAACAGCAAGATCTCACTAATATTGACTCCATCAGGAAATCCCAAATTATTGATCGAGAACTTCAGCTACTAAACATCGACATCGCTGCCCTTCAAGAAACTCGACTTCCCGACTCCGGGTCAGTCAAAGAAGAAAACTACACCTTCTTCTGGCAGGGCCTTAGCAGCGAACAGCCGAGAATCCACGGCGTGGGCTTCGCCGTAAAAAACTCCCTTATCAATTCGATCGCAACTCCAATTGGAGTGTCAGAACGCATCATGACACTCAGACTGAACACCCGGTCTGGTTTTACCAACATTATCTGTGTCTATGCCCCAACACTTACCTCCTCTGACGAAACCAAAGACATTTTCTACGAGGCATTGCAGAGGACTCTCCACAACATCCCTCTCACCGAAGGCCTGCTAATTCTGGGTGACTTTAACGCTCGAGTGGGAGCAGATCACTCCGCATGGCCAAAGTGCATTGGGCACTTCGGCATTGGCAACATCAACGAAAACGGGCAGCGCCTTCTGGAGCTATGCTCCGTAAACTCATTATGTGTTACAAACACGTACTTTGACCTTAAGAGATGCCAAAGAACATCATGGCGCCATCCCAGGTCTGGCCATTGGCATCAATTAGATCTTATTCTCTCAAGGAGGAAGAGTTTGGGCTGTATAAAAATAACTCGTTCCCTCCACAGTGCTGACTGTGACACCGACCATGCACTGGTAGTCAGCAAAATCAAAATTTCGGCCAAGAAAATATACAGATCAAAAGCCCCTTCAATCCCTAAGATCAATGTAACAGCAATCAGAGATGAATCAAATAGAAAGTCATTTGAAAAGTTATTTGCTGAAAGCATGGATAATGTCACCCAATGTGACTCGGTAGATGAAACATGGAACACTCTCAGTTCAAAAATTCATGACTGTGCCATCAAGTCTTTTGGACAGCATAAAGTTTCAAACAACGACTGGGTAGCCCAGAACAGCGAAATTCTCCTACCTCTCATTGAGCAAAAGAAATCTGCTTTCAATGAGTATAACAAAAATTGCAATCAGAGTACAAAAACTTGTTTGAAAAATGCAAAAGCTAAACTTCAGCTGGAGGTAAGACGTTGCGCCAACAAATACTGGACAGACTTGTGTAACAGCATACAAGAGGCAAATGAAAAGGGAGATATGAAAACCGCCTTTAGTCAGATGAAAGTAGCTCTTGGGCCAATCATCACCAAAAGCGCCCCACTTAAGTCTGTAAATGGTGAACCCATCACAGATAAAAATGAACAACTGAATAGGTGGGTAGAGCATTACTCTCTGTTGTATTCAACTGAGAAAAATATTCCACCAGATTTTGAGGAACACCTCCAAAAACTGCCAATAATGGCCGAACTTGACGCTGAACCTTCCTTAGTCGAGCTTTCCAATGCAATCGACCACCTGTCTGCTGGAAAAGCCACAGGAAGTGACAACATTCCTGCAGAGGTATTAAAAGACCTAAAAGGCCCACTATTACCACACCTGTATAATCTGTTACTGCAGTGTTGGAAAGAAGGCGTGATACCACATGATATGAGAGACGCCAAAATTGTCACACTTTACAAGAACAAAGGAGACAAAGGCGACTGCAACAACTATCGAGGCATATCCCTCCTCAGCATTACTGGAAAGGCTTTTGCTCGCGTCATCCTCTGCCGCCTTCAACAACTGGCGGAAAAAGTCTTACCAGAAACACAATGTGGCTTTCGAAGCAAACGATCAACTATTGACATGATATTTGCACTTCGGCAAATCCAAGAAAAATGTAAAGAACAAAACAGGCCGCTTATAACATGCTTTGTGGACCTAACAAAGGATTTCGACACCGTAAGCCGATCTGGCCTGTATGCAGTCCTTAAATCCATAGGCTGTCCACCAACATTGCTAAAACTTATTGCATCCTTCCACACTGACATGAGGGCATGTGTCAACTTTGAGGGCTGCACATCCAATTCATTTGCTGTAAACAGCGGTGTGAAGCAGGGATGTGTTCTTGCTCCTACCTTATTTGGTATATATTTTGCAGCCCTACTCAAGAATGCCTTTGGTCAATGTTCAGGTGGAGTACTTATTAACACCAGAGTGGACGGCTCCATTTTTAATGTTGCCAGACTAAAAGCAAAATCTCGTACAGAGCATATTATGTTACAAGAGCTCCTCTTCGCAGATGATGCTGCAATCGTGGCCCACGATGAAACCACGCTCCAGGCTCTCATCAATAGCCTTGCCAAAGCCTGTGACAAATTCATGCTAAAGATCAGTGTCTCAAAAACTGTAGTTTTGACACAAGGCTTGAGAAACCCCAACCCAATCATGCTGAATGGCTCTCCTCTGGAGCAAGTGGGAAAATTCTGCTACCTAGGCTCAACCATCAGTGGTAGCACAAACATAACAACTGAAATAAATGCCAGAATAGGAAAGGCGGCCACAGCTTTTGGCAAACTCTCAAAAAGGGTGTGGAACAATAGCAAGCTGACCATCAAAACAAAGGTACTCGTGTACCAAACTTGCGTCCTAAGCACCCTGCTGTATGGCTCAGAGACATGGACCACCTACTCCAAACATGAAAGATCCCTCAACTCCTTCCACCTGCGCTGCCTACGCAAAATTCTCAAGATCAAGTGGCAAGACAGGATCTCAAATATCGAAGTTCTGAGCCGAGCCAACATTCCATCAACTCAGGCTCTCCTAGGCAAAAAAAGACTGCGGTGGCTTGGACATCTCCACCGTATGGAAAATGATCGCATCCCCAGACAAATTCTCTACGGGGAACTTGCTACTGGCAACCGACCCAGAGGTAGGCCACATCTGCGATTCAAAGACACTTGCAAGGTCACGATGAAAGCATTCAACATCGACCCCAATGAATGGGAGAACCTTGCAAATGATCGAAGCAGATGGAGACAAAAATTGCGCAGTGGCACGCTCGCAATAGACTTCAAGGCAAAAGAAACATACCTGACAAAACGACAGAGGCGGAATGAAAACACTCGCCAAAGTGAACCCAAAAGACTGACCTGCAATCACTGCCATCGCACTCTCGGGTCAAACATTGGTAGAATAAGCCACGAGAGAAGCTGTCAGTCAAAGTGAAAGTGAATATTCTAGCTGCTAAGACCGTCTGTAAAGACGCTAAAGGCCATATATATAACTTCTTATTTACATAAATCCACTAGAGTGAACGTTGAACAAATTTTCTATATTGCATCTGGAAATTTGTCGCCAAAACAAAAAAAAAAAACCATTTAAATTTCAACACAAATACACAAAACATATACAAAACTTTGGACCAGATAATTATATTGTGATAAACACCAACTGGGCGAAAAAATATGGTTTTTAATCTGTACAATGTAATGCTCTAGGCATTAACTGTGCTGAAGGACATGTACTGACGTCAGCACTCTCACTAGCACCTACAAGGCATGCACACAGTACAATAATAAACAAGAAAACCTCTTGGCCACTTTATCACTTGTCGAAAGCCCACTTATGTCAGCTTTCATGGTGTGATAATCTTTTTATGATCTCTTTGATATAAAAGAGTCTGTGAACGCTACAAAGCAATAGCCTATTCCCTTTTTATGTCATGTACAGTTATTTTTTGCTTATTGTGAATAAGTATCTCAGACTGATGTCGTACTGTTAATTCATACGGCAAGTAAATGATCGTGCGAACAGAATGCACAATATTAATGTATATAGATCTAGTTTAAAAACAGCTTAGCTCATTGATAATTAATATCAGTTCTGGGCCACATTACATCAGCTACAAAATAATGCATTTTAAAATACACTTTAGATTTGCAACTTAATAAAATGCAATAATTTTCTGGCTTATAAAAGAGATTAAAAAGCTTGGCTAAACTTCTAGAGTAGGACAGATATATTTTCAGAATAACTGCACCATTTGACATTTTGATAAACATGTGTTTCGCAATAATTTTGTACGGTAAAGGAGTTATCTGGCAACTCGGTGAGAGGCTACGATTTATCTGCACATACATTTCTACAGTAAACTTTAAGCGGCCATGAATCAAAAGCTAAGTCTATTTTTCTCTCCCGTCTCTTGCATGTGTGTATGTGCGTGTGTGTGCATAGGTGCATGTGTGTGTGTGTTCGATTGTGTGTGTGTGTATGTGCGTGTGTGTGAATGTTTGACAGATGATGCAAGTGATTCATAACTCGGTATTTAACGAGTGACCTTCAACGGGCCACTCGCAAAATATCTTGTCAAAAAAAAATAATTCTATGACGGAGTCTCTGAAGGATAATTAACGAGTTCTTGTCAAATCGACAAGACAGTACGATGTAATTATCGCTTTTGTAAATTCTGAAGAGTCAAGAAATATGCCCGCAGTTAGCAAAGAACAGAACTTTTTAGTGTTATGTCATGACAGATCGTCTTCTCCCCAGAAAAAGCTCCGTAGAAAAACTATGGAACACTGTCTTAGTTTTACATTTCGTACAGCAGTGAAACTGTATTACTATTTTCTAATATCATTTTCATGCCTGTTCAGATCTCCGGTCATACCCATTGTTAGCCCCAGACAACTAGAACTGATATTATGATCTTAAATCTCTTGTGATACTTAGTGTTCACCCCAGGCAAGTAAATTTTACTATGCCATTAATCTGAATTTTGTAGCATTGACGTCTTTATTGGCAACCATTAGCATGACATCTGAAACAGTTGCGGAAGTGCTCTTGGTTTCAGTGGATAATTGGCACCCAAATGATTTATTAAAAAATTAGTTATTAAATTCAAAGGCAAGAAGACACGTAATGTCTCAGGTAACCTGAAGACACTGTGTCGAATGACTGTCTACACATTGACATTCATCTTCTCTTGTTTCTTGTGACAAAACTGGTCCTGTATCTCTTCCGTCAAATTATGTCCAAAATTTATAATTTTAAGGATTCTAGTCATCATACCCAGGGGTTTCACTTGAAATGATGAAATCGAGATACTGACGTCAGCTTGTTTTGATAATTAAGACACCATAGACAAGCGGTACTGAACTGAACTAGGTCAGTGGCTCATGACTTTGTTGCACCATATTGTTCAGTGGAGACACTTACCAGCTCATCTAGATGTTAGTGCAGTGACGTCAATATCATTCAAGTAATTGCAATTAATTTTCTTTTCTTTTTAATCTCTTTTGTTCTGCTAATCCTCTCCACCAGTCTGCTCACACATAAAGGAAACGTTGCCTTGATCAGTCGCCTGTTCTCTATTGAAATTCGTTACTTTGGCTCTATTTTCATTCTTGGCTCCATCTGGTTTTATCTCTCTCGAAACTAGAACATTGCATTTTGTAAAGCAGATATACGGATGGACGAATGGACGGATGGATAGGTGGTGGGTGCATAGGCAATCAGGCAGGCAAGCAGACAGGACGTCAGACAAACAGGCAAATGGACAAAGAGACAGGCATATGGATAGATAGACAAATAGGTAGAAGATAGACAGATAGGCAGAAAGTTAGTTAGACAGATAGGCAGACAGATACATAGACAGACAGACATATAGATAGATAGACAAATAGATAGATAGATAGATAGATAGATAGATAGATAGATAGATAGATAGATAGATAGATAGATAGATAGATAGATAGATAGATAGATAGATAAATAGATAGATAGATAGATAGATAGATAGATAGATAGATAGATAGATAGATAGATAGATAGATAGATAGATAGATAGATAGATAGATAGATAGATAGATAGATAGATAGATAGATAGATATAAACGTTTTGCCTCTTGCTAAGGGCTTGAAACTATTGGTCAAACAACCAACTAGTTGAGGTGCATTAGACCATTGGTAGGTCTGTGCAATTCATTAATGAGATGGCGAGGCATTTCTCTCGTGTGTATATCAGACATAAGCCGGGCCCATCGCTAAGGTTACTAGGAATTTGTACATGAATAAACTGAAGACATCGAATCTCCTAAAGCTGTGTTTTCATGTGCACGGAAATGAACACAGCAACGGAAACCTTAAAAATTCAACAAATAGTAAGAAAGAAAGTGTTTCCGTGTGTACGGAAACAGTCTTTCGAACACAGAAAACATTCTTTTTGTTTCCCTACGTGAAGGGTTTTTGACGTTTCCTTTTCCGCTTCCGTGCACATAGAAACCTAGCTTAATGCAACATATCTGTGTCCTTTTTTTTTTTTTGGCCTGTCTCTCTTCACTGTGCTGTATTTCAAAATGCGCAAATGATCGACACAAGTTCTAACATAGGGCAAAAACCAACAACAATAAAAAACACAAAAAAAAGCTTGCAGCAAAGGCAAAAATTGGTCAATAGTATTGCGGGGGAAAAAAATGAAATCTGCCACATAATTCATACTCAAATAAGGACAACAATTTATACAGGATAACCTCTCCGTACTCAATCCTTCATTATTACTGTCATCACTCGCTGCATTACAAAATTCAGATCGGCTTTTGAATATAACACCTGGTTATTCGTCAGTATTAGTTTTGCCCCGTCTCTGACTCCCCCGTCCCCCAAATCAACCGCGCCCACTTTTTTCTTTCGACATTCTCTATTTCATTGTGATCCTTATAAAAAGTACTGGTATCGGGTGGAGTGATATTGATATTGCACTATTACAGAGTATTGCCTACGTGATTATACACAGCTCAGTCGAATGACAATAATACTGTACAAAGCTTGCCTTTTCGTGGAAACTGCATTGTGGTATCAAGTTGGTCCAGTCAGTTGTAGATCGGTCGTTGCTCAGCAGATGTTGTCGTCTTATGACCCCGGACATAGTGGATATAGTAGGGAAGTTGGGTGCGCGCCGCTCCTCATTGAGCACATTCTGCAAAAGTGGTGCCCTGCCGGGAATTTTTTAACTATCCAGTTCCCTTATTTGGTACATGTTCTGGGGGCCTTTTCATGTGCTCGCTCTCAGTAAATTTAGGATCTGGTCTCGTCCCTGAACCAAGATGTGCAGATATATATATATATTTTTTTTTTGGTCTTCCTAACCCATTTAACGGCACTGGCAGATCTGCCGCCACAAATATCACGCATCAACATTGTAGCATTAATTTTAATTTGCTGTTAGGAATAATCAGTAAAATAAATACACTGTACCGGTACCTATATTATTATGTTTAACAAACGTAGGACGTCAGTAATACATTTAAAAAAAAATCAAAGAATAAACCTAAATTCACTTTGGAACCATTCATAAAATACGCACTCTCGGTTTTGACTCTTTTTTTTATTCCCCCCCCCCCCCCCCTTCCTCAATTTCTGCCCTTGTACGTTTTCATACGCTTAGCCTCACCACCACCCCACCCCCACCCCCACAACCCTCTGTACCCCTAATACGAGACTATCATTATGGTTATTGTCAAGGATAAGGCCATGATGTTTGAAAGCTTTCAATGGCATTTAGCATGAACTATTTGACTGTTTGATGATTAGAAACATGATTTTCTAAATAATCAAACAACTCAATTGCTGGAAAACAGTAAACAAAACCAGATTTTCAATTTATAGAAACTGAAAAACCGCAGAAACGCACGTACGCTCCCCCGAATCCCTTCTCCATGTTCGCTTTTCGTATACTGGAGGCAACCCGTCCATGTTTCTTTTTCATAAATTGGGGGCAACCCCTCCATGTTTCTTTTTCATAAATTGGGGGCAACCCTTCCATGCTTGTTTTTCTTAAGCTGGGGCAGCTTCTCCATGTTCGTTTTTCGTATGCTGGGGGCAATCCCTCCATCATAAATTGGGGGCAACCCTTCCATGTTTCTTTTTCATAAATTGGGGGCAACCCCTCCATGTTTCTTTTTCATAAATTGGGGGCAACCCCTCCATGTTTTTTTTCATAAATTGGGGGCAACCCTTCCATGTTTCTTTTTCACAAATTGGGGCCAACCGCTCTATGTTTGTTTTTCTTAAGCTGGGGGCAACTTCTCCGTGTTTCTTTTTCGTATGCTGGGGGTAACCTCTCTATGTTCGCTTTTCATAAGCTGGGGTGGGGGGGAGGGGGGGGGGGTAACCCCTCCATTTTCGCTTTTCGTCAGCTGGGAGCGCCCCTCCATGTCCGCGTTTCCAAAGCTGGGGGCACCCCTCCCGGTCAAAGCGTAAGTAATAATAATAATAATAATAATAATAATAAAGTAGATTTATATAGCGCCTTTAGCCATGCCTCAAGGCGCTTTACAATAACATGATGGAATATATGCACACACACACACGTACACATAAACGGCCAGCTGGCAGACACACACACACACACACACACTATAGATATTTCTCAAATAAATATGTTTTTAACCCCGTCTTGAAAATGGCAGCACTGCCATCGAATCTCAAAGAGATAGGCAAGGAGTTCCAAATAGTGGGACCAATGTAACTAAACGACCTTTCTCCAGACCTCTTTAGGTTACATCGTGGGACTTTCAAAAGCCTAGAGTCCTGTGATGATCTCAGGGCTCTGGCGGGCATATAGGAAAACAAAACTGCACTTAAATAATTTGGGGTGGAAGATTCAAAGAAATTGAAGTACATTAGTGCAATCTTGTACTCGATACGTGCTTTAACAGGCAACCAATGAAGTGTTTTGAGTAACTCTGTGCTACTGTGATATCTTGATTTTCATTAAGTACATTAGAAATGGCCGCCGTTGAATCAGAAAAAAATACTAATAATGATAATAAGGCACGCCCTTGATCCACACCCGACAGCTTCGCCATCCACTACACTTTGAGAAACTGATAGCTCTGGACAGCCGTGCTTACGCGAAGGTAGTACGAACTTCAGTAAACCCTCAAAATATTCAAAACCGAAATACCAGCTGTACCAATAACCAAAGTCTAATTGGAAACATACAAAGTAATTAAATATTTATGAATCACATAATACAGCCTATTGCTGGTGACAGCAGAGTGCAGATGAACGGAGAAGATTCTTTTTTCTCCATGTCACACCCTCCCTATTCCCTACCCCAGCCCTGCATAATCTTTTGATCGCCCTCTCAAATCCTCATCCAAAATGTATGCAAGCCATGTTATCAGTAAACACCGTGTCACCTGGGCGTGTAAGCACGACTCAAGGACAGATAAAGTACACGGTGGCAAATACATTCTCAGTGCACCTGAACAGCTGATCATGTGGCGAGCAAGCCGATTTTTGCTGCACACCGTCCTTGACTGTGCAGCACAACAAGGCCGCACCAATAGTTAAACTTCACCTTTATCTTGCAGCTCAGCTTGCTGTCAGAGGTTACCCAAATACTACGTATGCTCGATTTGGGCCTTTATTTTTTTTTTACCTCCTTCCTTTGCTTTTCATACGCCTGGCTTCAGCTCCCCCACCATGACAATCAGAATAATGAATGTCCTTGATGTTTTAAGACTTTAATTGACTTTTTGATTAGACTATATGGCTGTTTTATTAGAGGCGAAGCCTGTATTCCAATTTTATATTATATTACTTCAATTTTTTGGGGGGTTGCAAAAGAAAAAAACAACAAAAAGCCGGAAATCAAGCCAAAATGTTTCATTCTTTACCATGATTGAGTAGCGTACGAAAGCTCCTAAGACACTCTCCATCCTTCCTACATGTGCGTTTTTCAGACGCTGGTGTTATAACTCCCCCTCCCCCCCCCCCCCCCTTTTTTTAAAATCCCAGCCAAAGTACTTTATAGGTGGTTTCTAATGTAACAATGTGCACAATACTATGTTGGATTTGTGTGTATGTTAAACAACAATACTAAATGTCCTCCATAGAAATGGGTTTACATCTTTGCGGAAATAACGAACAAAAATGTACGCATAAAATGTTTGGACCAGGGTTGCCAGTTTTTTTCAGGACAACTTGCCAAATATGTGACAAAAACTTGCCAAATGCTTTAAAAACTTGCCAAATTTGTAAAAATAAGGATTTTAGTCACACGTACTCATAAAAGTGAAATATTATACATGTAAATTCTAGAATAAACAAAATTCTGGCTTACCCGGTGTTGTCTAATGTTGTTTCTTTCATAATTTTAGAGCCTCTGATATAATGTAATCCTCTCGAGGACTTTGAGGAGTGAATGATCAAGAAAGTATGTTAATGTAATACATGTATATCCAAGTCACAATGCTGAGTGCCAAAAAAGTTCCAACTTGCCAACCAATTTGCTTTCATGCCAACCATGTTCAAAAAGTGCCAAATTTGAACAATTTGGCACTAAAAGTGCCAAACTGGCAACCCTGGATGGACCCCAGTGGAGCAACTTACAGCTTTCAATAAAGCAGACACCCATGATTTGCCATAAAGTGATCAGAAATGTCGTGAAAACGCAATCATTACATTGAGAAAAGACGTCTCTGGTGTAAACCTCTACATTTGTGTTTTTAAACATACGCAAGCAGTAAGCCTAGCCAAGACGAAATGGTTTTTACTCGGACGTGTGCGGCTTTTCAATGAAAATTCAAGTCGGCTGATTCCGTACTCCATCAGCTGAATTTTTCCTGTGCAACAAATGTTTTATGTATCAATTTGAAGTGTCAATTTTAACTCTGTAAATTTATAATAAAGAAAAAAAATGGAATATTGCAACATAGCAAATGGCTAAAAGGTGTAATGTCGCTGAAATAAAATGATGTTTTCGCTTATGGTCCATTAAAATTGAACTTTTTGAAAAGAAAACAATTATGTTGCTGGTAGGGCGCTCTTACTAAGCTGATAGAGAAATTTACAATCTCTACTATGCAAAAAAAAAAAAAGGCAATAAACAATAATCAGTTCCACCGTGAAGGAAAAAACACATCAGAAAATTGCTCCAGAAGTAAGACAAAGCTTTTATGTCATAAAATATTGAGCAGGAAATTGTTACAGATGTGGGGCACTTATATAATCAAGTTTTTTTTCGTTTGTTGCCGTATATGAAATGTTTTTCCGAAGTGCATGGGAACCCACAGGATTACGACATCATTCTGTCGTGATTTGGAAAAGGACAGTAACGGCTCTTTCACACATCGACTTTTCGCCGTCCGCCGTGGACGGCACGGCGCCGTGCATTGAAATAACCACTACAGTCTATGGGCACTTACATACACACCGACCACGGCATCTCGCCGTGTATGACCACCGTGGTTAGGACGGCGCATATTTCATTCCGACACGACGCCATGCCGTCTACGGCGTTGAAATATATTGGAGTCCATGAGTGTGTTCATACTTGTCGACTTCCCGCCGTCGCCGTCGCAGTTCCCGCACACACATTTACTTACTAAACATGTGATTTCAGCACTTTTCCTATCATGGAGGAATAGACACAGAACTTCTGATGACATCGGTACATAATAGACCTGTTCTTTGGGACAAAAGTCTGGAAATTTACATATAAAGCCAATGTGAGACTTTGCACATTTAGGGGGTGAATCCATTGAGTTCTTCGGCATCGTTTTTTTTTTTTCAGATACAAATAATATAAGTACCCCAGTTCCATACGACTGTCCATAATGATAAACTAAACCCAAATGATGGGCTAAAGCCAATGATAATTAACGCCGTCCATAACACGGCTAAAAATAAGTCGATGTGTGTGAACGACGTCGCCGTGTCGATCACGGCGCGACGTGCACGTCGGACGGCGTTTGGTCGATGTGTATGAAAGAGACCTAAGAGCCCTAATACACCTATGACACAATTGTTCATGGGATTAAAAAAAAAAAAATTGTGTTGCATTTATTCTTTGTTCAATTTGGTAACAACCGAAAGGGCCTATTACACGAACAGACACAACTGATCAGTTCCGTCGATTTCGACAAATCGTAATGTGTAATAAGGAAAACTGATTTTAAAAAAATAAAAAAATGAAGGTCTCACGACAGATCGAGAATATCAGACAGCGCCTGACAAAATCGGTCCAACCAACGTCAGTTTTGGGACGTGGCTAACGGAAATGCTGAGTCATGGAACCTTTCACCTGACACGATAGATTTTTATTCGACAAATTATTTGAAATATTGATCAAATAAAAAAACCAAAGGCATTTTCGTAATCAGAGCATCAAAATTAGCAAAATGGGTCGCTAGGAACTCAAATGGATGCTATATTTAAAAAATAAAATAAAAAACAGAAATAATTTCAATTCCATCCCCGTTTATCATTTTTACATTTTTCTTCATAGAAAAATAGTACATGTGTAGATCTATATAATTTGTTACATCCACTGGCTTTTGCTGAAATGCTTTTATTTGTCCACTTCGCCGTTTTAAAACATTAGAAAAAGTTGTTATAATTTCAAAAGACCTACGTGAGTTGTTCTCAATTTGACAAGACATTTTGGCTCTCTACAACTCAATCCAATGAGCTATGGTCCGTTCACCGAGGCGCAATCACAGAAAACTACTCGTGGCGTTGTAGCCGTTAATGATATTTGATTGTAATTTGGCGTGAAGTCTTACATTTGTGATGACCCTAACCCAGATTTTTTTTCCCCGAATTATTAAAGTAGTTTTCGAGTTTGTTTATTTGCGGTATATAAATAAAGAGAGCACCGACATTTAGGTGGTTTACTGTAATAATTTAACACATCGTTTAGAGCCCCACTAACATGTAGTACAGCACGGGATTAAAGTGAGTTTAAAAACAAACTCGCGTGATTGTTCACTGGTAGGCCAACACAGAGGTCAGAGGCGTTGTCAGAGATCTTTCTATTTCAGAATTCCGTTCATCGTGGATTTAAACATCAAAATCAATACGATGCGGAACATTGGAGAACAAGACCTTCAAACTGTCAGACTTCCAAAATCTAACTCATGTAGCATTGAAAACAGTCGATGCAGAATTTTTCTCCAAGTGCGAGGACCATGTATTGCAGTTGGAGGAAGAACACTGGCAAAACGAAGGTCTTCATTTTATTCAACCAAATATCGTCATCAATCCAAAGGAGACATCCGACTCAGAAAGCGACTGAGATGTTAAAACATTAAAAAACATCGAAAATTTCCTGCCTGTTTTGAAAAAAAAACCCACAAACAAAACACCATTTTAAGGCTAACCTTTCTGATGGGCTTAAGGCTGTCCCAAGTCCGCAACCTGATCATTGCACCCACAAGGCCATGCTCTTGCCATAACAGGGACTCAGAGGGGAACGGGTGGTCATATCTCGATATGTATATTTCTCACTACTTATTACAAATTGGAAAGCCTAGCTACTTTACAGACTTTGTCTTTCAAAGGATGTTACCGTTTTGCATAACTAGAAGGTTGTTGTCAATAGATAAGTAATGAATCTGTAGTAGCTGTATCTTATAGGAAAGGAACAACACATGCATTTACGTGCAAAGCAAACCTCAAGTCCGTAACGTGACGCTACGCCACTGCAATACACCTCAGATTGTTACTATGTTTAGGAATTTAGATCAACTACAGAGAAACGAGAAGTGACAGATCATGTTGGAACCCACGTACACTGTAAACATTTACAAGTTTGGGGCCTATGAAATTGAAAACAGAGAAAAGATCAATGGAATTCACCGCTTTGAAAGAACAGGGCTGTGGACAGACTGCAAATTCAAGATTTGTAGGATCATGATAAATGTAAGACTGCGTGCAAAAATTCAGGACGCTGTATTTTGTATTAGCTGAGAAAATCCAACTAAACCGTGATAACGCCTCAGTGAACTAACTATAGAACTGAACATGTAACAGCAACTCTCGGGTAGAGGAAACTGATAGAAATTGAAATCGACGGAACTGATCACCTTTGTCTGTACATGTTAGTTGGGTCTTTAGTTGTACACATTAATGTACAACCCTGATAGAAAGATTAGAGCACAGTTTATTTCATAAAGGGATGTTAAAAGTGAATTTGGCATCGATTGGCGTAAACAGTTGTTAAGGAAGAATTGTGGTGGAGCACGGCGAAGTAGGGGAAAGATTTGATATTCTGAGTCATTGTCACGCTACTTTTTAATCACTAGATCTAATACTATTTACTACTTTAGTAATTTTAAGAATTTTTAATCTCATTTTTTTACCAGCTGATCTCTTGCACTTTTCTTCACACCATTTGGAAATGGACTATTGGTAGGGAACCGTAAGCCAATCACAAAACAGAATGAAGAAAACACTGAGATATGTTGATTGCTCATCTACAGTTTACCATGTGAAATACTACGGTCCCATAACAACAGCTTTTAGCAATAGTACAAATCACAATGCTGTACAGCATTTTCATTGTTCGTCGATGTTTCTCTGGCACCATTAAGATTACAGTAATCTTTCTATGACACACTTCCTTCCTCCTGAACTATAGACCCTTTCCATTTCATGTCATAAATCAGAGTCCGAGCATGTATAATTATGAGTGGTAAATATAACATGTAAGGGCTCACTTGTGTTCTTTATATCTGTGCTGTCAAACAAAAACTGTCTCCATATGTTATTTTTTTTTTTTTTTGGTCTCACGAAACAACGACCACGTGCAACTCGAGGAGGCCAGGCTCAAGGTGGTCGATCTTACCCCCCCTCCACACCCACCCCCCACCTGGACTAGAGGAAATGTTGTGTTTTGTAATATTCATTAATGACACATATAGATCTATATGGATTGGATTACATTCACTGATGAAATTCGACAATGTCCAGCAGAAGTTGATCGAGGTCGAGATGAGAAGACGAAGTCATGAAAAAAGCCACACATATTGGACAGTACTGACGTACTTTGACAAAGCCCGGTTTTCGATTTTGGGGTGAACATTAAATTTTTTCATTTCATATTTCGACAGAGTTTCATCCCCCACGTCTGTGCTACAAAATACTTTGTTTGAAAATTGATACGTTTTAAGGTAAATATCAATGTGTTGTTTTTCGAAACGCCTTCCTCGATTGGGAACGGTTGTTAAGTATTGACAGAAGGCCGCGGTTGTTGTGGGGTCTGCAGAATACAACTTATTGTAGTAACTATGTAATGCCTGTCTGAAACCGCGGCGAGCATTATTAAATTCTTTTACATCCAGAATCTTTCTTTCTTTAATAAAAATGCTACTCATAAACTGCAGGGGTTTGTGAATATCTAGATAGATACGGCATGGCATTTGAAACATTTTCCGAATGAATTGTTCAAGACACAGTTTCTATTCAGTTTAAGATCTGCCCTGGTGCTACCAAAGACAGTAAGATAGTCACACGATCTTTGGTATAGCAAGAACAACGCAAGCTTAATGTCACTTGATAAATTAAAGGCCTGCGTGACAACTGTCAATCTATATTGGTAACATTATGATAAGGGACACTCAATTCCGGATGGCAGTTCACATTATAACTGCATTGTTTGGCATCTGAGAGACGGTTAAATCTCCCACTGTGGGGAAATTCGGTGAATGTAATTCTTAACAGACACGTCACTTTCCTGTTTGACCTACCCTGTACTTAGATAATGGAAATCATGTGAGCTCCAAGTGATCTCTGCCGTCTAATGTTGCAGTAAGTTTATATTTGCCTTCCGCACTTTTGAACCTCATCCGTGGAAGATAGTGAACAAAAAAAAAAAACCGAGGCAAATATAACGCTTTCAGGATGTATTGCGGATTACCAAGATCGGCTGAGACGGGTAGCCAGCCTACGGCCGGGGGGGAGTGGAAAGGTATCAGCTTCTGCTATTATCTCAGTCAGTTTGTGTAACATTTAATAACTCCTGTTTATGAGCCTGCCTCTCCACCCCGGGCAAGTCATTAATTACCATTCACTGATTTTAATTTTGTTTTCTTTTTAGTCTGCTACCATAAAACTTTTTAATGCTATCCCGTCTTTCGGGGCCTTAGGAGTAGCGATATTCGTTTTTCGATCTCTGTTTCATGCTTCTGTTTTTTACTTAAAGTAATATTCCTCTCGTAATGCTTCCTTGGATTTTACCATCACGTCTATAAAGGTGACAGACTTCTCTACTCATCCTAACCAACTTGAACCACATCATCTTGCACATAGCACAAATTTTAGATCAACTACAGCCTATAGAACTGAACATGTAACAGCAACTCTCGGGTAAGTTTAAGCCAGCCTATTTAGTCATTTAGACTTTACTAAATCGACTCCGTTAAATTTATTTACAAACAATTTGCCGGGGGCTTCGACCATCAAACTGTGGGGCCAAATTTCGGCATTCAACATGATTGAGTCCAAATCTTGCTCATAATTTTAACTAACAAAATGGTTATTTTCAAGGCATGCCTTGGAACTAACGCCAGCGTTATTTTCAAGGCATGTTTCATTGACCAATCAGAAGCTGTTTCAGTATTTCTAAACGTGAAGCATTTAAAGGCTGTGCATTGTCAGACTGATATGTAACGTCGTGAGGGTCTAGTCAGTTTTAGGCCGTATTTGTATCATCGAGGCCGTAGGCCGATGTTCGTCTGGGCAGTAGTCAGATTGACATATCAGGGAAAGCCGCCGGGGTAGCTATGTATTGTTTATTGGACTAACACCAGGGTTATTTTCAAGGCATGTTTCATTGACCAATCAGAAGCTGTTAAGGTATGTCTTGAAAATAACGCTGGGGTTAGTTTCAAGGTATGCCTTGTAAATAACGCCTTGCTTTAACTAAACATAGACCGGAAACTTGAAACCTTAATATTTCATGTTTGATGCATTGCAAATTTTCTTAAAATTTAAAAATGTGGTGAGTAAGTTAGTGGAGAGCTGTCTATTTTCTCAGTGACTAATCACAACTTTTACGCCCCAATTGTAAACACAGAAGAGATATCGCCCTTAAAAATATGAAGATGCATACAGAAATAATAGTGGAGGAAATGGGCATAAGTGAAGTTATCATGCTGGTATCTTTTTATCAGACAAGAGTGGGTGTGGCCCAGACCTGGGTGCTGTAAAAAACTTTGCAAATGCACTAAGCTTGTAGCCACTTTATACAGTATAGACAGAAACCGAGTTGGTCACAAAGAGCCCAAGCTGTGAGGGAGTTTATTACAGTTCGGGTTAGATCTGCACAGTAAATTTTCAACCAATGTCTCGGTAAAAGTCTCAGTTGTAAAATTAAAGGGGAAGTATAATAATATGCTTTTCAGTTTTAGATCTTTCATTAGCTTCTCGGGAATTTACAACGATGATTTTGTAAACATTGTTTAAGAACTGCACTGGCTGACTTTTTGACCCTGAGAGTTTGTAAACAAAACGAGACAACAAAGAACGTGTTCACTGAGAGCTAGTTAGCGGGTTAGTCTGCAAGTTAAGTAGGCCAAAGTTCAAAGATAAGCTGATAATGCAGAATACACACTGAAGGGAAAAATGTGGCTCAGGCAAAACGGAAAGTGTACGGAGTTGACGTCCTGGCTAATAAACCTACAGCTTGCAGCCGCCTGGCTCACGGGCACATCTCATGGTCTGCACTCACCATATGGTGGCATGACTTGTGTACTAGAGAGAGGGAGAGAGAGAGAGAGTGATCCTGCAAAACATAAAATTTGATAAACACTGCAAGCCGGCTGAACTGAAGAGCTTCACAGATTTTTAGTAAGACATTACTGCGGAATGATAACTAAAACCATCCAAGATACGCCAATGAATAATTATTTTAATTCGATTAATCTTATAATCAATATCTTCTTCTGCCACATATTAGCTTGTGATAGATAATGATATGTTAACTGTTTAGGAAGTAATAATCTCATAATCAATATCTTCTTACCTGATGCAAAAAGAAAAACAACTTCTTCCGTGACGTAAAAAAAAAAAAAAAGAACAACAGCAAAAAAAAAGAAATGAAAAATATAATTTCGAATTTCACTGATGGGGCACCAGAGAAGAAAATACTCGTATTTTGGGACTACCATGCTAACTGGAGCAATGTTGTATGAGTAGTCTACGAAACTGTGCTACACCTTTTCTCGCACGGGCACTGTAGCTTTGCAAGGTTAGTCCAGGAGTAAATTAATGTCAAAGGGAAAATCAGTTCTATTTTGCAAAGTCTTACATCACAGTGCGTGACCATCAAATATATTATAAATGTAATACATTCTTTTCTTTTTTAAAAATGAAGCGCTTCCAAAATAGGCTACAGTTTTTTTTTTTCTCCGTTTTTTGTTTTTCACATTTCAACACTCACACATTGGACATAATCGTTACGTTTAAGAACTATCAATTTTTTACTGATATATCTTCCGCTTTTAAAGAGAAATTTGTTATTGTAAATTATGCATTTTGGCTGGTAAATTGGTAAATATTTTGACCGTTTACTCTACATTGCAAGAAAGACATTTTTATAATTAACTCTTGCAATAAGTCATCAGTCCAGATGGGCACTTCATGATCTACACTCCAAAACTCTTCCATGCACAGGGTAAAATTAGTATGCATTAGAGATCAAATAGGCTTAACCTATTTTGGGGACCTTTACAATGTCATATATGACTTGGAATATTTTGTCAGTGCAATGTGAATGCCAGCAGTTGTCACGCATTCTCATTCCAACTTCTCTTTTCACATTCAGCAGCACCTTTTTTTTTTTTATGTTGGTTTGAGAGCAGCAAAATATCAATCCCCAGCAACAACCGCAAGTTTTCTTCACTTGCGCTTCATTACGTGACAAATTTTGGCATCCGCACGGGAAACTGATGCCAAACGAAATAAGGCGGTCTGTGGAAAGCCCTAGAGATGGTTACATTGTTTCATCGTGTTTAATCCCGCGTAACATATCGTCCTTACACTATGGCTCACTTCATTTGTGGGGCTTCACTTCTCATCCATCGAGAAATCCTTTCATTGGTCTGTCTTGGGTTCCTTTTGCCACCTTTATTCATACCAGCGTATGTGAATGTATAGATCTACACCTTTCATTATGGCCTGAGATTAAATGTCAAAATCTGTGAATTGTTTGGATTGTTTTTTTTTTTTTTTTTTTTCACATATAATTTTAATAGTGCTGCATTTAATGTGAACTGCCCGCTTTCATCTTATCATAAAAACTGTTGCAGAACAATAACAAAACAGCTGTGACAACAAATGAAGACAAATCTGTAGAAATGTTTTATTCATGTTAAATCAATCTCGCCTCTTGGCAATCGCCTCTCAGGCATGAAATTTTTACAGCCTTCAATTCATCCTGGATTCAACTTAGGTGTACCAGCTTTAAAGTTAGATGGTCGATAGGTACTAAGGGAAAGTGCTTGAGGGAGTTTTGGTTACACTTACCGTCTCCCAAGGGAGGGGCTCAAAGAGTGAGGTAGCAATGGTCTCTTTTCTGCTCTAACAATTTCTTAATGTGTACAAACGCTGTCTTTGACATTGGCATGTCAAAGTTCGTCGAAGAAACGTTTTAGAAGATTCTGCACGTAATGTTACATGACGAAATTAATTGTTGTTTTGTACTAAATTTGCATTTATTTTGCTAAAAAACAAGCACGCAAATAAACAAGCAGACTGTAAGGTATTCTGGTGTTACACATTCTTGTAAACAGAGGCAAGATGTAACTTGCACTTACTTTTTAGCGTTGATGCCACGTGGAAATTGTAAATGAAAACAAAAGCAACAGGAAAACTCACAATTAGTAATCTTGTAAATAGATGGCAGAGTGAACGAGAGAATGAACTAGATTACTAAATTTAATTAACTAAATAAGGGATCTGAGGTTTTGCAAAGATTTGGGACCAGAAGGATGGAATTTTGTTTTCCCATGTAGGTACATCATCACATTGGGAAGGATTTTGAGATGGAACATCATGTTTATTTCATTGAAAGTCTTGACCACATACGCTGAAGTCTGACATTCAACATCCCGCAGTATCTCCAACAAAGCGTAGATAATGAAGTGTTTGTCAAGGGACTCCAGTCCTTCTTCGGTATACACGTACAAGTTCTGCAACGTTAGTCTACAAGGAAAAGCTTTCAGTGGGTCTGAATAGTGGCATAACAGGAGGCAATTACCAAAGTTTTGTCGATGAATGCCAAGCCCATAGGTGCCTCGCAGCCGATGAAGCTGAGCGATACGAAGTCCTCGCCAGAAAATGAAAAGGAGGGCCAGAGAAAAAGATTGAAGATGACCATCAAGTTAAGAGTGATGGAAGAAAGATTACCCGTTCAATTTGTTATTGTTGGCACGCTGCGTTCACCGTCAGGCTGTTCATCTTTCTGGTGCTCTGATTAGGGGTCCAGACCGCTTCAACGACTTCTAGCTGGCCACAGATTCAGCTTGTTTATACTAACCAGCGGCGAGGACAGACGCCATGAACAAAGATGGCAAATGATGTGGCTTTACCAATTGGTAGACAGAGCAATGCTCCAGCCGGCATCCACTGAGGTCCAAGTGGCCGTGAAAAGGTTGAGTAACCGCTGAATTGGTGTGGAAATTAATGTCACATAATTAGATTTTTAATTTTTTTTTTGCTTTTTAGTTTTAAATTTCAACCCTGTCTGTTTTCAGCCACAAAGTGAACGCTGAAACACGAACGGTTTTAATGCTGATGTGAGGCCACCCCAACCCACCGCACCCTTCCTGATTATAATTTAATTCATCTATTTTTTAGCATTCACCAAACATTACTTAGAAAAACGTGCTTGTCTTCCCCATTTACAGCATTTCAAGATGCTGAATTTCTCTTCTTAATTACGCGTGCAACCACGCAAGTAATTGCATTAGACTGGAAGCAAGTCATATAAATGACATAGCACTTTGAAACATAAGAGCGCCAGAGTGAGAACTTTTCAATACAGATTAAAGTTATGGCAAAAAGTAAGGAATTATTTGTGAAAGGGACTAATAATTTCATTTCGCCATCTCACCCTGTGCTCTCCCCCTTTTATTATACTTGTACAAACGTTTCTATTTGCTCAACCTATCCTAATAAATTTATTAATAACATATTGGCCATTCTCTTCAATTATTTCCTTCGGGTCTCTAGTCGTCCCAGCCCCTCCAACACACCGACTTTCCTGCCCACTTTTTCTATTCCAGTGTCTCCAGTGATTATAAAGTGCATCCACTCCTCAGTAAGAACTTACATCATCATTCCATATATCTATTTGAATATTAATAGCTTGCATAAAACTGCTATAACTTAAGAAAGGAAATTCAATTAGAGCTATTACAAGCTGATGGTAAAAGCCTTTATCTCATGTAACATTCAGGTTTCAAGACAGATCAAAAGAGGCAGAACTCTGTTATCACTGCAAGATGAAAGATGGGAGACAGAGAACCACGGTGGACATTTAGTCTTCAAAGAGGTCTGAAATTAAAAACAAACAAAGAGAGAGAGAAAGAGAGACAGACAGACAGACAGACGGACGGACAGATAGAGAGAGAGAAACAGAGGGCGACGGAGAGAGAGAGAGAGAGGGAGAGAGAGAGAGAGGGGGGGGGGAGAGAGAGAGAGTGAGAGAGAGAGAGAGAGAGAGAGAGAGAGGAGAGAGAGAAAGAGAGAAAATTAAAATTTTGTGATACGGCTTTCAAGATAAAATACGTTCTTTTCAATAGGCCGAATTAAAAATATATATCAGTTACCGTGTATATTTTCCTTGCAAATACTATTTTGCACTGATGATTAATTCGCTTTATTATTTTTACCTCAAAAATGTAAAGACTAACAGATTATTTATATAGTATTAACTTCTGTTGGATTATTCGTCACCAAAATCTGAAAGAGGCCAGGTGACCCAGGGTTCATTTTTTGTGATTAGTGTTGCATAATATTGCACAATGTGGCTTTTCTTGGTCTAACTTGTCACTTAAACATTTGGACACAAAACGTCGTGCAATTTTCTGATTTGTCAACTCCTTGTCTGAAGCATTTTAAATAATACAAATAAAGCTTATTTATAATAAGAAAAAAGATACTGCGAAAAATATTCTGGATAACAAAAATTTGCCAAGCCATCGGGAGATTCAGACTTTGGTGCAACATTTTGTTACCTGCAGGTGAAATCTGTCGGCTACGATCTTCAGGTGCTTTAGTCTCTTGCACAGCTTTGATTTGGCGACAATGACTCGTGAATGCACATTCTTTGTTTCTGTACGCTGGCTTAGTTTATAAAAAAAAGTCAGCTTTCGTTTACGGACGGGGCTGGCGTAATATCTCGTGTTCCATTTCCTGGAATGCTGTTTGTGTGTTCATTTGGATTAATGACTTGGATTGCGTCACAGGGAAATTTTCGAAACCCCCCCCCCCCCCCCTCCCGCGCGAAGAAAGCATCTGGGAGCAAAACCAGGAAGGTTCCATTTTCAACGTTCTCTTACTGGATCAGTGAGACAGAAATCATAATAATAAATATGGCAAGTGTGAGAAACAGGCAGTGTTGACAACAACAGGCGAAGTCTGTGGGTGGTATGGATCGCACGGTTTATGATGTGACTCAGAAATGCATAAGACTCAACTGGCACTTACAGTTTGTTTAGACACCATTAAAAGATTGTGTAACTGTTAACGTCGGTGTGATTGCTGAGTAGACACAGGCTCCCCGATGATTCACATCAACACAGTGAGTTGTTTATTAAGCCGGAGCAACAAATAACATAAGCTTAAGGCAGAACTTAATTCGAAACTGACTGATTCATTGATATTACCAGAGTATTAATGTGATCTGATCATGGTCACATAATGTATACCACAACTATTCAGTATGTGGAAGAAATCAAAATCATTCAGTATGTGGAGAAAAATATAAAGCAGCTCGGTGGTTTCTTTGAGTGGAATCAATTAACGGAGGCAAACCACAGATTTAGTGCTACAGTGACGCGTTCAGTTATGAAACTCACAGAATCCACCGGAGAGACTGCGGCCTGGTACGTTATTCAATACGATATGCGATAATAAATATTTATATGACTATTATCATGGCACATATATAGCAGAGCAACTTAATAACATCAATGGAGGGCAGGCTGACTTTGGAAATGATAACATATGCACGAGCAAAGGAATGAACAGGGGATATGGCACAAAAATGATAGCATGTGCAAGACACAATAGTGGTGATTGAGAAATTGCATAAACTACACACACAGGAAGAGAGAGAGAGAGAGAGAGAGAGAGAGAGAGAGAGAGAGAGAGAGAGAGAGAGAGAGAGAGAGAGAGAGAGAGAGAGAGAGAGAGAGAGAGAGAGAGAGAGAGAGAGAGAGAGAGAGAGAGAGAGAGAGAGAGAGAGAGAGAGACCGACAAATAGAAAAAGCTAAAGAGAAGTATTGTACTTGCACACGCAAAGCTGCAATTAGTGACCTCTGCCTTCTGAGCACAAGAAACCACCAGTATTTAATGACAGTCATTTTGCACTCATCTTCCCGCTACAAATTGGAGCTGTCTTTAGCAGTGCGATTCTGCCGTTGATTTAATTCATGGATTTTTACCGAAGGCTGAAACTTAAATAGTAATCTCTATCAACAGTCAAACCCAGGGTGACACATCGTCTCAAGAAAACCGCAATGATTAATTTCGCCGACGACCACTAATTCTTTAATTCAGCTGTGCAATTGCCATACCGTTGTCTTGAAGTTATATTGGTAGCATAAAATGATGACCTACTTAACACAAGTTCATGCCTGGATTGATTGCCTGGCAGTTGCAGTATGACGTGAGTGAAGTTTTATGTTAAAATTTTGTGCACAGGATTGATTTTGGTCAGTCACTCATTAAATGGGCATTTGCGTTTTAAATATGTATATTTTAGAGCCAAAAATGTAATTTCTATCAATGCTCCATGCTCCTCTGCTCTAACTGATGCAAAGAAGTTTAACGCTAAGAGCAGCGTAAATTAAAATAATCTTATTCGTGCGCCTGACATTGCCATTTAAATCTTGCCAGTATGAGGGGTAATCAATATGTTTGTCATATTCTTTTACTATGCTGATGATAAAAGCCATCTCCTTATCAAAATGCAGTTAAACCGCATTGATTGATATGCGGGGATTTTCATCGTGTTTTTTTTTTTTTTTTAACCGCAATTAACATAAAACTACACATCCACATCACTGATCTGTCGGTTCTAATGTTGACTCAAAAGGCATGACTTTATGAGCAATTGTATGCAGCCATTAATAGGTCAGTTCTGAGTACTATCTCCCACGTTTTGATCGTTGTAAAAGATCAAATTCGGCAGTCTCCTTTCCACCAAAGTATCGCTGATTATAGACAGAGTTAGGCGACACAGCAGTTCCTCCCAAAAAATTGGAAAAATTGCCCCCCTTCGTCGGTCGCGGTCCTTACTATGCTAATATGAAATTGTTTGTCGTAATTCCTTCATAAATTCTTTATTCTAGTTACTACATAAATTGTTTAGTTTAATTCCTTCATAAATTGTTTATTTTAATTCCTTCATAAAGTGTTTAGTTTAATTCCTTCATAAATAATTGTTTATTTTAATCCCTTCATAAATTGTTTATTTTAATTCCCTCATAAGTAATATTGTTTAGTTTCACTCCTTGATGAACTGTTTAGTTTAATTCCTCAATAAATTGTTTAGTTTAATTCCTTCACAAATTGTTTATTCCAATTTTCCTTATAATACAGCTCCCTGGTGTTTTTTTTAATCCGACAGTAGCTTCAGACCTGTTTCATTATCAAAAGCATTTGCTGGTGTCCACAATCACTGGCTACGTGTGGGGTCAACACGGAATAGCCCTAGTGTCAGCCTTGAATTACTAATAACAAAAACCTTTTCTACCCATTATTGGTGTGTCTAAAAAAAGGCAATACAGAACAGAAGAAAAGACATTCAGTCGGAGCTTTGAAGCGAGAATGCCCAGTCAAGGAAAGTGACGAAAAAAAAATATGGTAAGAGTTAAAATCCATTTACTTTTATTACAGTGAATTATTAAACGTTTAATGATTACATCAAAAGCAGTGATGATGAGTTTCATTGCCAGCACAATCATGTTAATTAAACCCAGAGAAATTATATTTAATGAGCAGTAATTTTGGCTAATGGCTTATTCCGATGCTATAAAGATCTGAAAGATAGATTCTAGACAGTAAACTTGTTTTTAATGTAAGAGTTTCTTTTTTACATTACATCCGCAGTCACTCAGGTTGGCCAGACTCACTCTGCACAGGTCAGCTGTATAACTAACAAGAACAAATTCGTACGTGTCCATAGTTAAGCTTATCACCCGCACTATATTTAAAACGTATATGAAAAAGCGTTTGGAAAGGTCTCAGACATTTTAAAAGTTACATTCTTGATTTCTTGCATAACTAGATCTATTTCACTTGCAAAGAGGAATTTCACTTCCACAGCCGAGACACATTGCAACTCTGTGTTTGTGTGTGTGGGTGTGCGTGCGTACCTGAACTTGCGTATGTTTATGGTGTGTGTATGTGTATGTGTGCACCATCCAAGATTTGTTATAAATTACACCGTTGAAATTTCCAAAGCGCAAGAAGTCATCATTTAAATACCGTAATTTACAAAAAAAGGGACACGTTTTCTATTCTGTAGTAATCCAAATGAATGCTATTTTCTTTTCGTTAAAAATGCTCTCTCATAATTTCAATGGCCAAAGAATTCATTAGCAATGGAAAAGAGAAAGCTCTTCAGTCTGGAATGAAAAGGCGAATAAAAAGTAATTGCGTTACTGGGGTTTCCCTTTCAAGTTCTCCTTTATTAAATGCACACCACTCCAATATCTTTTCTTTCTATCCCCCCCCCCACCCCCAGAGTTCTACGCAGTAAAGAGTCCAATAACTCTCCTATAGTTCTTTTGTCTATAAAAAACACAATTATTTCAAACATCCAACGATAGCTGATAGCAACTTTTGCCAGTGAAACTGTCAAATTTAATGCTGGTCGCAAACGTGTACAATGGTCTTAATATTGTCCTATGTCAAATAGGATTAACAGAATTATTATATAAAACTTGTGCAATCGCAAAGAAAGACCTTAATTTCTAAGCACAATGTGTTGAATTCAGTATCTAGAATATTTTGTGACACTGACGTGATGAAATTTCCTTTCCTTTGTCCACCCAAACAGGACATAAAAAGTGCTACGCTGACCAAAAACAACTCATGTTGTTTTTCTCTTTTCCAGTTGACCGCTCCACCGTATGAAGTGACATTCATTTCAAGGGAAAAGGAAGGTCGGAAAGGGGGGGGGGGAGGGGGGCGTAGTTCTTGTTGCGAATCACTAGGGCATTATGACATAACACTTTGTTTACGCTGACTGCAGAGGCATGGATTGCAATGTTTTTATGGGTCAGCATAATAGCCTGGTTTGATCTGTGAAGAGACGCAGGAGGTCAGGTTATTTAGTGAGAGAGGTCACGCTAACCTCAGACATTTTGGAGGGCGATTCCAGTAGTGAAGAACGGTATGGTATGGGTCATGCAGCCTGAACGCCATCCAATGTGCTCGCTCGTATTTGACACAGTTTCTAGGAATCGGAACCTGGCATGAGAGTGGAATGATTATGTAACTTTTAGAAGAGACAGCTGTGTGATTGTAGCACTTACAGGCAGGGTTAAGTTTGCTTTGGAAGGGGCTGAGGGTGGGGCAGGGTTTTTGACAAATTAATGTGTTAATGCGGGGCTCGTTGTTGTTTACAAACCTTGACCTATAAATAACATGCTTGCTGTAACACTGCAGCTATAGGAAGGGAGTACCACTGCCAGTTGTAATTGCTGAAGAACGTTTAGCTGTGGTAAAGACATCCAGATACAGTAAAAAATCCTCTCCTGATCTGGGCGGTTTTGATTTTACTTAGGTGTCGTTCGTAGAACGGTGGTTACCTAGTCAAAGCCGATCATACTTTACCACTGGTGAAAAAGAGAATCGTCTTTGCGGCGAAACAAAAACATAAATAAACATTATCAAAGATTGAATTTTGATCAAAATGGATGTCTCCACGTAATTTATCTTCAACAATTGAACTAGGACAACGTTGTTCATACCGTTTTTGTTCTGGTAGGCCTACTCACAAAGCTTAGGCCTACATGTTCGAGCTCTAGCTGCATTATAGTATAATGAGTTGTGATTTGTGTTGTCCTTCCCACATGTTCCAGTGGTTCGTCTTGCAGTACATTATAGTCCTATTTCATCCTTAACTAACAGCATGTTATTGAATAATAAACTGATGGGTGCTGCCTTTTAACTGACAGCCATAAAAGCCAGTATAAAGCAATGTGAAAAGAGCGTGTCGACAGTGCCGTTGTGTGTATGTGTATGTATGTCTAGCATAAGAGTGTATGCAATAGACTGTGCGTGAGAGAGAGAGAGAAAGATAGAAAGCAAGAGAGAGAGAGGGGGGTGAGTTGCAGATGGAGAGAATAAGACTCTGTAAAGCGCCAAGAGCAATTTTTTGGATTGGGTTTATTAAAAACGATCTTCATTATTGTTATAATTATTATTACGACAACACACAAAGACCCCCAGCTGCCACTACTTTTAGAACAACATTACATCAATTTCCATTACCATTATTGTTATGTCTCACGATGTAATGTCACCGAAATGAATATTAACAACATTTCCTGCACGCTGCTTTTCGTTACCATCACTCACATACACGCATATACATATATACCCACAAAAAAAAAACAACAACACGTATACACATTAGACCCACTCATGTGTCCACTCACTACAAAATAATATCATTGAATGCATTAAATACCTCGCCGCATTTAACCTGAGTGATACTGGGTGTGCCTTTTGTGAAATATATTATAAACTACGAACACAATGATTTCAGTTCTGCACTTGTCGCCGTTGCCTTGATTATGTCATTGTTAATAATGCTTGTGTCAGTCCCGCCCGAATATGCAGGCAGGTCTTTTTACCTTAAAATTTTATTGTACGACCCGCATACCAACTATATGCCATTATTTTATTGCCGAGTGAATAAGGCTGTCTCGACTCTCGGAGGACCACCGTCTCCATTCGGTGGTATAAAATTAATTATGCTTTGACCGAAGCAGCCTTCGAAGTCAATACCATAATACCGGTATACTTTTTGTGTGTGTGTGAATAATAATAATAATAATAAAAATAATATACTGCTAATACAAATTGTTATCCTCTTCATGCTGATAATGAAGTCAGTACTGTCACGATCACGTGCGTGAAGATGGTCACGACCACGTGTGTGATGAGTACCTAACTTATTTACCTTTCAAACCCAGCTAACAAGCCAAGCAAGCAGACCAGCGATCAACGGACACATGGAGTGAGATTTAAATTAAACGATATTTAATTATAAATGCATGACAAAACTTATGTCAAAACATTCAACTCATGATAATCACATACATAATCACAAAACAGAGATATTTCAAATTTACTCTTGGGGATCATGGCTATTCTCTATTCCCCGTTTCACATCTAGATCTAATCCCTCTGTCCATAAACTTAACTACGTATACTTAATAGTCTCTGTCAACAGCTGCCCTCCTCGTTGAGGCAGTTTCACTTCTCCAGAGTTCACACGATCCTTTCTAGATCTCTAACTTCGACGATAAAAGGGGAAACAGACGCCCCTGGCTTCTCACAAATAAGAACACACAGTTCACACCCGCCATCGTAGATTACTAGCTCCTTGAGGGGTTATCATCCCGTCCTCAGGACTCTTCAACTTCTGCAAACACACAGCACATCGACGGTTCACACTCGCCATCGTAGATTCACGAGCTTCTGATGGGTTCCCATCCTATCATCAGAACGCCTCAACTTCTGGTCCCCATGGCACGACCTTCCACTTGTCGCCCGGACCGATTAAATTCTTCTTATTGGGAAATACATGTGAACATCATGGATCCCTCACACACCTAACACTTCTGGTCCCCACTGGCACGACCTTCCACTTGTCGCCCGGACCGATAAATTCTGCGTCTTCCTTTAGGAATGAACAACTTGGGAACCACGTGTGTCGAACTTCTCCTCTACTTATACTCCCGAGGCCTTTGCACACGCGACTAGTTTAAAGCGAGTCGTGTGTATCTATTCACGCTCGTCAACAATGTTAAAAACCGTGTTTTCCCCTGCTAAGCTCACCCCCCTAGACTCGTGGCGCACAAGGCCACCGACCTTCCTCGTGATAGTAATCTTTCACGCTAGTCAACAACTTAAAAACTCCCCTTCTCCCTTACCAAGTTTACCCCCTCTATACTCGTGGCGTACAAGGTCATCAACCTTAATCGTGACAGTACCAATTATACAATTTTATACCAGTTCAAGGTTTTGTTCTGAACTACGCAAGTGCTAGTGAGAAAGTTTTAATGTAATACTAGTACATCAAAATGAGTTATTGAAATTTACAGATGAAGTGATTAAATGTGGCGCGATCACTTTTTATTATTGCTCGCCCACCAATGACGTGTGGTTTCATGTACTGGTAAAGTAGCTCTAGTATTAGAAATGCCTTTGTAACATCATCAATAGTGCTGTAAGGTGATAATAGTCGTTTGTTAGACTGTGTTCTCCCTTTATTTGGGAGTGCCATAAATTATGGATCTTCGGCCACGGTTTTTGATTATGTGGGGGTCATTTTCTATGTCAGTCTTTTCAGCTGTATACCCGTATACGGACACTTGGGTGTACACACATAAACACACACATACACACAGGATTTTCAATTTAAAAAAAGTAGACTTCTTTTGGTAATGCCATTTGGAATATATTTTTTCTGTGCACAACTCGATGATTAGAGATAACTGAATAGATAAATAAATAAATAAATACATAATTAAACGAACTGTAAAAGAAAAATAACTTAATAAATAACTGATAGCTATAGGTTTGTTCATACGTAGATAAGTAAAGGAATTAACTCAAAGTGAATAGATAGACAAATAGATGGATAAGTAAGAAAGTACGCAAATAAATAAGCAAATAAATACATAGTTATCTGTAAGAACTATCCTGGGGATCAGAGCCAGTTGAAATCTTTTATACCCAGAAAAGTACACTTCCTTTTGTTTTATCCCCAAATCAAAATGTTAAGATAGTGTACATATCAACCCACTGCTCAGTTGTCTAATAAATAATCTAAACACGTCATACACATTGTTACCACCTTGTGCGGGGAAGAGTGAAATCCCACGACAATTAAATTGTGTCTTACAAGAGTCAATTCCAGCTTCATCAGAAAGGCACAGCTACATGTTCACCGCCATTTAATGTCAGGGTGGACATGTGAAAAGACAGATGTAAATGAAGGAGAGGACAGAAGAGACCAAGTCAGTAAGGGCCACTGCCATGTTTTATCAACGAGTTCAGGGGTGGAAACAACCAATGGACACTGACGGTGGGTGGCAGTAGTGGGGGATTATCCACAAAGAACGTACAGTCGATTCTGTCAACTTGGGCTTGAGGGACTGTGGCAAGTTGATGTTTGCAGTCATTTGTTGCGTTTCTTCATGATCCTCACGGCCTACATATGGTCATTTTGAAAGGACAAAGATGCCATAAGGTCATAAATCTGGTATATTTGTGAACACAAATGGCTGGACCTTTAAAAAAAACAAGAAACTCAAAATTGTTATTTTGAACTAACAACAACAACAAAAATAAATTAGAGAGTTCAGGACAGCTCCCAAATAACTGGCTTTTGTATAGACTTACTGTGTCATAAGACATGGGAATTTTAGATTTTGTCTCTTGTCCGCTGCCTCCTCCGAGCATACTTAATGGATGCCCCCCCCCCCCCCCCCCCCCGGGTAGATGGTCACATGGTGCAAAAGAAATAAAAACATGCATTTGCAGAGTCCATGGACGAATGCGAGAACGCTGAACATTAGCGTTGAGTGCCCAAAGAAGCTTTTGTTTCCAGTTGTTTTTTTTTGGGGGGGGGGGGGGGGGGGAGGGTATTTTCAGTGTTATGGCCAGTGTCAGTGGCAGGGTATGGTCTAACTAATTGTTTGCAAAAACGTGTCCGTTGGCCATGTGGCGACAATAACTTTATGGGGAGATTGGCTGCAACTTAATTACAGAGATCCTGTTGCGAGTATTTTGACGTAATAGCCCAAATAGCATCTAGCTAATGTTAAATGAGAATTTTACTTGCTCTATGCGACCAGTGATCCCTTTGCATTAGAAACAGTGATGGTAATTAAAGCTGGCAGTGTTGAAAAAAAAAAAAGGGACGGCATGAAAAGAAAAACCATTAGATCTAGACCATTTCAGTTTTAGACGAATGAAACCAACCAAAACATTTTTGTCAGAGGAATTTGGGTCTAACGGTAAAGGCTAGAGAGGCCATAGCTATTTGGGCATAACTGGCTGCTGGCATGAAGCGTTTCAGTGTCTGAATGGGTTAAATTATATCAGCTTTATCAAGCTGTGATTATATCTTCAGTCTTAAGCTATCATTATTCATCTTCAATCCCTTGCACTGGCAATTATTTAATGGAAAATAAGTATTTACAAATAAAATTATAAAAGTGACACTTTCTTATTGATTATCCTTAAGGATGATGGCGAGTGCATGGAGCACGGTGGAGGAAAACTTTTATTACCAGTAACGCCTCTCAGACCACAGTTTTCAAATACAAGCCCCGTTTCGATTGTTGGCCGTAGCTATTACAGCGTAGCAGTTTACTTCCCCACTTCCATTATTTTAAAAGGATGTCCTCGTTTACAAGAGGTTATCGTAGCTCTTCGAGTGATTTCCAGGGGAGAATGGACTCCTGGATGTAATGCCGATCGATTTGTTGACAGGATCTCAAATTGTAACCATCGTCATTTTCTCGGATAAAGGAAACAACCCTCCAGTGTTGCTAACAGGTTCTAGAGCTGTGCGAACATTAACATCCAATCTGGATCGGTCTCCGATAACGTAATAAACATCACTTGTTTCCAGCCGTGCCAAGAGTTTTATCCGAGCTGTTAAGTTCTCACGCCAGCTAGAAATACAAGCTTTTAGCTCAATTTGCCCGTCGTCATTCACCACACGTTTTCATGCGAAATCTTGGCGAGGCAATCGCTCGGCGCAAGACCCAAGGTTTTGATTAATGCAATGGTTTTAGTGTTGAGAAAAGTCACTTAAACTGAGAATGAGGGATTGGCAAGGATCAATGCACAGTCGAGCCCATCTGTGCAAAGCCTGGATCTGTAGTTTCACGCCTGAAATAATTGAACCTGATATCTCTCTCAGATAATTGATAATGCTGGAAAACTTCTTTTCTGAGAGCATCTTTGCTTTGTATGGAGGATGTCACCTCGTAGGATTCATCCCGTTATTTATCTCCGCGATCTGGGACGCCAAATACTATTTCCTGCTCTTCCTTCGCTCGCTTCGTCCAGAGGTGTCTGATATCTTGTAACCCTCAAGATAAACCCGGCTACTCCCTTTGGCATTTATTCACGGGCTCCAAGTTTCAAATAAGGAGCAATGACCATAGTGTCCTATATTAGTGATCCCAAGAGATCAACTTTCTTCTTTTGGCCTGACCAACAGGAATGCGTGCTGTGTGGCAACCAAAGCTAGATGTGTCTACGGAAATCAAGAGTCACTTGCTTTGCTCTTCTTTCTATTGATTGACCAGTGTTTGAGATATCTGAATGTCACTCGGGGTTTTCTTGCGCGGGTCCGGGGACGTTGGCCTTGTGACGTGTGGTCCGAGTCTGACCGTTTCCTTTACTGTAGTGAACAGTGAGGTCAGTGAATTAATTATACCACAATCCGTGAGCTCTTCATACTTTATAACACTAAGCTATTGGCGAATAAGGGACCGCACCAGTGCAGTTGTAAGAAGAAGCGCTTAGTTTGATTAAAACCTTTAAGGTTCTGCATCAGAATCAGTTGGTGTATTATTTTTTATTTTTACCATTTGCTTACAGTAACAGCAGGAAGCACTGGTAGTCCGCTTCCGACCCCCTCCATTCTCAACCTCTGCTATACTGACAATTTGGTTCGTGCACAAAGATCGATGGTGTGAGTACCGAAGCCAGTGATATGAAACAGAAAATGCTGTTTCCCCTAGTCTGCATTGCGGTTCTAGTTCAGTTGATTCAAAGTATCAGAGAATTTGCACTGATCATAAAAAGTAGTCAAGTTCATTTTCAAAATTGTGAGAACAGTTTTCACAGACTGCTACTGGTGGAAGTTTAAATAGTGCTAAGAAAGATGAAAAGTTACAGTACTAGCCTTATCAAATCTGTTACATAATATTGGTGCCGGAACATTTATTAAACACCCAACATCTTTTCACTTGAAATCACATTACTTCAATTTGAAACATAATTATTATTACCTTATTTGTTTTGTTTAAACCATTTTGTAACGATTGTCTTCAATCATTTAATTTTAATTTAATGTTTTTCACTTGTCAAGTTTCATGCCACGTTTTTAAGCTTAATCCTGATACATAAATTTGATGACAAGATGAAAATAAAAGCATTTTTTGTAATTTAATGCGCTTTTCTGTATCATGAAATACAAAATACAAGAATGACACCCTTTTCTGTATGACCGTTCACCAGCTTTAGTCTAGAAAGGTTATGCTGCTCAAGTACACACTTAAACAACAGTCCTCTCGTAAGTATGTTATATATTGCACTGATTCCACTTACAGCTGCTGATGCCTGTGTCTTGTCTTTATTCAAGTATGGCGCTCGAATTCAAACGTGATAAATGGCAACAGTAAAATTAAATTCTTTCATAAAACTTTTGATAAAATAATGATCCCGGCGATGATTCATGACTTCGATCGTGTCAACCAGACAAAACGAGGGCCAAGAAGACCTAGACACTGTTGTGTGTTTTAATTAGTCACAGGCGTAGTTTCATTAATGCGACTGGTGAAGTTCTGCCAGAAAAGGCGGCCACTGTCGGGCCTTAGAACATTGCCTTGATTTACCCTTTTGGCTGTTTTCACTTCCGAAGATAATTCACCTGGAATACGGCAGCATGTGACACCCCCAGAAGTTTTTTTCGAAAAGATGTTTGCTTCCCAGTATTACCACGTTTAAGAAAAAAGAGGAAGAGCACAGACTATTGGAAGACAGCACTGTTATCCGCCCTAAATCTGTTGTGACTGGTAGTGTTCAAACTGAGATGTTTTCACTGGCGCTGATTGTTGTTTGGCATAAGACGGCATTTCTTCAGTACAATGACGAAATGATGTCATCTAGCACGTCACTGACGTTATGAACAAATTCACTTACAAACCAATTGAATTAAACTGCTGTAACCATGTTCGGAGTTGGAAAATGACGGAACTAAACTGTTATCTTGATATAGCAAGACCCTGCTTCTATCTTAAAAGCACCCAGGAAAGCGCTAACAGTAACACTGCAAAAAGGAGAATGAAGACATGAGGAAAATAGGAACCGAATGGAGGAAATAAGGAACGAATGTTGAAGAGGGTTAGCGTAATAATAATAGTAGTAACAATAATAATAATAATAACAATAATAAAGAAACACAAACTCTAAACAAAGATGAACTGTTGGACAAGGTCGAGAAAGATAAGAAAGAATATTGCTATAATGAAAATCATGGCTAGATCTGAATCGAGATCAACACTGCGTGTCTTATTCCTGTTTATTCCATCTGCGGCACAGCATGTCAATCTTGGGGATTTCTCCTTGTATATCTCATATCTCGGACAACCCGGGATCAAATATTTACGCCCTACAGTCCATTTAAGCTGCTCGCTGTAAGTGCTTTATATACGCAAGACTGGGCGGATGAATATAGAGTAGGCTGAGAAGCCCGAAGACTGCCGACGCTAGCACTTATGGCATTTAAAGAAAGTTCGTCCGATCTTGTATGGAGTAGGAGAAATTATGAGTAAAGATTTAATCATTATGATGGTCTGGATTTGGAACGCGAGATGAAGGGATCATGATTCCAGTAAAGTACTCTGCCAAACAGACAAGACAAGCAAAATGATTAGACAATCCAGTTGGCACACATGAGGGATTTTGGTCGCTAGAAAGGCAAAAGATGGACCCTTCCTGTATCCGCTAGCCAAATACTATTCTTTAATTCACAAGACGGAACGTGAGAAATCTAGTTTTGGTATTTCGTAGTCACTAGTTCCGCCGTCCGGAACAATGAGGGTTTAGTGAACATGGGGACAAGGTGGTCTAGAGGCAAGGTGCTCGCCTCTCATGCCAAGGGTCCCGGGTTCCAAACCCGGGCAGTGCAGGCATGTTGGAAATTGGATTTTTCTCATATTTTCAAGTTCCTGGTCCTATTGGGGGGTAGGATCGAGTACCTAGTCTTCTCGGATAAGGACGAAAAAATTCGGAGGGCCCGTGTGCACGTTGCGCACGTTAAAGATACCTTGGCAGTTGGAAATCGTAAAGAGCAGGCCGAAAGGCCGCTGCCCGGGCAAAATTGAAAATTGAAATTAATAGATTAAAATGTATCCATATCACCCCCCCCCCCCCGGCCAGAATTTATTATTCATTATTAAATATATTTGTTATTAATAAATATTCAAATATTATTTGAGTTGTGTGTTGTGTGAACTGATGTGAGTTGTGTGTTGTGAACTGATGTGAGTTGTGAACTGTTGTGAGTTGTGAACTGCGCCTAACAGGCTGCGTTACAATTTGCTCTGAGATAGAGAGAGAGAGAGTGAGCGAGACAGGGAGAGAGAAAGAAGCAGTGCAGTATGTTGAGCGCTTCGCAGGCAGCTCCATTCTGCTCTGTGGTTGACATGTTGTTTCTGTAAAGCGCATAGAGCATTTTAAATGGATATGCTCTATATAAATGCTATACATTATTATTATTATTATTACCATCACCATAAACCGAGACTCTGGAGTGTCTCATTTTTAATGAACTGATTTTCATTCCTCCGTCCTGTCTCCATCAAGATGGATAAATACTGAGCGATATGAAATAAACAGTTTATTATCCTGTCACCCTAAAAGAAATAAAGGCAGTATTATACTATTATTATTCAAGTTTAATGGTAGTCAGGCGTTTCAGTTGGGAAAGAGGAAATGCGTTGTGTGTTTATGGCGATGACTTCATTCGAGTATTGTTACAAACAAGCTGCCAATTTAGTAAACACCTGCTAAGATCTAAATTGCATATTATATTATTTTCTTTCCAATGGGACACCTGTTATTACCGAAAGTATGACTTTAAAGTTCTGTTGTGCATTGTTGATTTCTTTGTTAAGTAGGCGACGCGGCAGTTGGTCTGAGATGGTTCCAGTTAGCAAGCCAGACCACCAAAGGGGAGCAGACACTGGGCCATGGAGTTCATTTAAACTAATAGCAACTTGTGCTGTAGTAAGTATTGAATTTTTCACATCGCTGTCTTGGTGTATAAGAGAGGGGAAGGAAGCCAAAGAAAGAGAGGGAGAGAGACCGGCAGACAAACAGACAGACAGACGGACGGATAGACAGGCGGGCAGACAAACGGACAAAGAAAATCGGAGAAAGACAGGCAGACAGACGACGAGAAACTGAAAGACAGAGAGAGATAGAGAGATGAACAGATGTAGGAGAATGAGGAAATCCTGGACTCCTCCCCTCCCCCCTCCTCCCCCCCCCCACACACACACCTGGCACATACACACCCAGACACAAACAATGATGTCAGTGAACTATACCAATGGCCAGGTATGCAAATGACAAACAAACCCACATTTTCCTTTCAATACTCTAAAGCAGAAAGTTCATCCTGCAGAGATTTGAAAAGTGAATTACGCAGTATGGACTGTGGACAATCTCACTCACCTCCATTTTGTTGTTTCTTTTAAATTAATTGTATTCGCTATATTTTCCTGGGCCCTCGGGGCGACCATCCCCAACCCAGCGCGTCCACAGGTGGCGGATAGTGGAACGACCTCTAGATATAGGGGCCAGCTGCGAATAGCCAATAAGCAGTCGCGGACCAACTGGCGGTGGTTCCAGAGGGTGAGGCAGGATCACTACCTGGGAAAAGTGACTCCCTAAAAAATACCTCAGATGCCCGGTGACAGGACCATCAAGCGAATCGAGGCGCTTTAACCTCCTCCCTGGGCAGATGGGGCTCATAGCTTGGGAAAGCAGCCCGTCTAGGAGAAGGAAAACTCTGACTCCAAACCTCCGCTGCCTTGCGGAACAGGTCACGGACGACCAAAGGCTATGGAAGCACATCCAGAAAGAAAAGCACGCAGAAGACGGAGATGTTGGACCGCAAGGTGCAAATAGTTTGGAAAGGTGTCACAACCGAACCCAAAAACGCAACATCACGCAATTCACTTCGATATGTCAGACAAGGAGTATCAGAATGATAGATGTGGTGCTTTGCCTGTGAAGTCCCGCCAGGCAGGTGAAGTGCCGGGCTCTATGCCTCGAAGGAGCCCACCCCCAACTACTGGTGGTCCCTCGACCTCAACTTGGGGAACCGGGAGCCGAGCAAAGAGGAAAAAGAAAGCAACTGGCCACAAAGGTACACCCATAGCAGAGCAGGAAAGAAAACAAGGCAACGTTTTGAAAATACTTCAATGGAATGCTGAGGGAATATACAATAAAAAGACGGCACTCACATACAAACTTCACAACGAAAAAATACAGATTGCATGTCTCCAAGAAACTCATCTCACGAGCAACAGCAGATTTAACATCAGAGGATACCAATGCTTCAGACAAGACCGAGAAACCAGACCCAAAGGTGGCATCATCATTCTGGTCCACAACAGCATTGCAGCCAGTGAAATAAAGCTGGACACTCAACAAGGAACAGAAATCATTGGGGCTAAGATCTGTACACCCAACCAAGAAATCCTCATATATAATGTCTACTGCCCTCCTGACAGAGATCTTTCCCTTTATAACATTCAGGTGCAAGAACTCAACTGTGTTATAGTCGGAGACTTCAATAGCCATTCTCAGAGTTGGGGCTACAACCACCTAGATCCCAGAGGTGAATACGTTGAGGACTGGCAGGCTGATTGCAACCTTCAACTCCTAAATACCCCGGAGGATCCTGACTCCTTCTATTCAAGAAGATGGCTTACCACCACAACCCCTGACCTAGCCTTTACGACCAGTGATTTGCACCCATGCACAACAAGAGAAGTCCAAAATCAACTGGCGGGAAGTGATCATAGACCAATCTTGATCACTGTAAATGATAGCATCCCCCAGGAAACAGTAATACAGCTCCGAGATGGAACTACAAACGGGCAGATTGGGAGAAATTTGCCAGCTTAACCAACCAGTACACCGCATCCATCAACTGCAAGTCAAGCAAGATCAAAACATCAAGTCAGCTATTCACAGAAGCCATCTACAGAGCAGCAAAGGAAACAATACCAAGAGGCGCAAGGAAAGAATACATTCCATACTGGTCAGAAGAACTAGAAGATCTGCACAACCAAGTCAGCCAAGCAAGAGATACAGCAGAAAATGATCCTTCAATAGAAAACAACATCAAACTCAAAGCACTCACAGCAAAACTAAGAAGGAACACACTGGCTGAAATAAGAAACAGTTGGCATGAAAAAACAGAGAGTCTGAACTTTGAGAAGGATGGGTCCAAACTATGGAAGCTAACCAAGTCCCTCAACAAAGAACCCAACAGATATGCCCCGATAACTATTGAAAAAGAAGGCAACCTCCTATCTGGAAAGGCAGCTGCACAAGAACTCTTGAAACAGTTCCAGTCTGTTGGCAACGCAGATGTAGACGATGATAAAGAACAGGAAGTACAAGCAAACATACAGGACTTGGAAGACAGCCAACCAGAACAGCCAGAGGAGAACACAATGACCAGCTCACTCACCATGGAGGAACTGAACACTGCCCTCCAGAAACTGAAACCAAAACAAGCCCTTGGTCCAGACGAAGTAACAAATGATATGTTAATTCTCCTTGGACAGAATGCTAAGAGGAAACTGCTGGCCCTCTTCAACTCCAGTTGGAAATATGGCAAGATTCCTGGAACCTGGAAAAAAGCCACACTCATCCCAATTCACAAGCCAGGCAAGCCAAGAAATAGAGTGGATAGCTACCGCCCAATCAGCCTTACAAGCTGCCTGTGTAAGGTAATGGAGAGGATTATAAACAGTAGACTGACCTGGTTCATCGAGAAGGAAAGGCTCATCATGGACGAACAAGCCGGTTTCAGAAAATGTAGATCAACAGAGGACCAGATAACCTACATATCACAGGTCGTAGAAGACGGTTTCCAGGAAAAGAAAGTGACCATCGCAGTATGGGTAGATATGGAGAAAGCCTTCGACCGCGTATGGAAGAATGTTCTCCTTCTTAAACTCCTGAAAGCAAAAGTGTCCAACCGGATGTACCAGTGGATAAAACAATACATCACCGACAGGAAAGCAAAAGTAAGGTTACAAGGTAAACAAAGTAGCACTGCACAACTGAAACATGGAGTCCCTCAGGGAGGAGTGATATCCCCCACACTCTTCAACCTCTTCATGAATGACATAAAAGAAATTCTAACTCCAAGAGTGAAAGCGGTAATGTATGCTGATGATCTGGCACTACTCTGTTCAGAGACCAGCCTTGGCACAGCTCAGATGCGTCTTCAGTCTACCCTAAACAACCTACAACAGTGGACAGCAAGATGGAACATGAAGCTGAATGCCAAGAAAACAACTTACACAGTCTTTAGTCTCTCCACCAGAATGCAGGCACCTAAACTCAAAATCAACAACGAGCTTCTCATCAAAGATGACTCACCCTCATACCTCGGAGTCACATTTGACCAACGACTGACATGGAAAGCCCATCTGGAAAAGACCCAAACTAAAGCAATGCAGCGGATCGCACTCCTAAAAAAGTTGGCAGGCACAGACTGGGGTGCAGCACAAAACATACTTAAGAAAACCTACACCGGATACATACGTCCGGTTCTGGAGTATGGTATCTCAGCATGGGGAGCAGCAGCAAAGAGCAATTTCCAGGGAGTGGAACGCATCCAAAACCAGAGCCTTCGAATTATCACCGGGGGAATGAAATCCACACCTATTGTAGAGATAGAGAGCATCACTGGTTTACAACCACTGGAGGACAGAAAAAATGGAAAACTAACCTCACAGCTAACAAAGTTTCAAAACCTTCGAAATCACCCTATGAATGATAGAGTAAGGAAACCAACAAAAAGCAGACTAAAGAGAACCAGCTTTATAAAATCAGCTAGACAACAGTTAATCAACCTTAAAATCCCACCCATAGATGAAGACGAGGACCTTACAGAGGTTGACTGCTGCCCTCCATGGGAAAGACAACACTTTCCCCTAATCAAAGACACCATTTACGGCATTACCTCCAAGACCAATCAGTCCACGGCAGAGCTGCAATCACTCACACAGGAAATGCTGGACAGCTCCTATCCACAAAACAGCTGGATCCGGGTATTCACGGACGCGTCAGCACAAGAAGCCGTAAGAGATGGACGAGGTGGTGTATATATCCAATGGACTAATGGGGAAGAATTAGAACTATCAGTACCCACAGGGAAATATTCTACCAACTACAGAGCTGAAACAGAAGCCATACTAGAAGCTGCGCTAAACTTACAAAACCGAGACATATACAACAAAAAATAGTTATTCTCACAGATGCTAAGTCAGTTCTGCAGGCCCTTCAAAGTTCACATGATTATCATCAAAACAAACTCACCTCTGCCTTAGTGCAGTTATGCCACACAGCAAGCAACGTGGTTCTCCAGTGGATCCCTGGCCACTGTAACATCATCGGAAAATGATAAGGCAGACACTCTGGCAAAAAATGGCGCAAACTTCCCCCAAGACAAAGAAAACATAACAGTCTCAGAAGCTAAAAGTCACATTAAGGCAGCCTTGAAATCCAAGTGGAAACAAAGTCACCCAAGCCATGTAACAGACGATGCGATACACTTGCTCAGCAGAAAGGAGCAAACTATCATTTTTAGGCTGAGAACAGGACATAACAGACTCCGGCAGCACCTTTACAAAAAATTCAGGGTTGGAGAAACTGAGACATGCCCATGTGGAAACTGCCCAGAGAATGCAGAACATGTCCTCCAACAATGCCCCCTGTACAGAGAACAGAGGGAAAACAGCTGGCCCCGAGGTGCGGCACTACACACCAAGCTATATGGGACAGCAGAGGAACTCAGGAGCACAGCATCCTTCATAAAGGCTACCGGCCTCCTGATATAAATAGACTGACACGAAGAACGCAGAAGAAGAAGAAGAAGAAGCTATATTTTCGTTTGAAGTGTCGAAACTCACGATACTGAGATAATATTGTTAGGCAATGTCATGATTTAAATGTTGAACATCTCTCGAAATATACAGAGATGTTCAACAAGAAGACGCTTATTATGAAAAAAAAAATTCTAGATGTCAAGCTGTTAAACAACTTTTCCAGCCCAAGGAGTACATTTAAAAAAAAAAAGAAAGAAGATAAATGTTAACAACGAAAATGATGTCTGCAGTTGGAAATTATTGCCCAGTCAAACCACATTCATCATCAAATTTGATGGGAGCGTTACGTCTGTGGCATAAATCCAGTGGCAGGATGCACGGACATCTGCTGTCATTAGATCAACAACCACGGGAAGATAAAGGTTATAAAAACTTTTAGTTTCTAAGTAGGAGTTAAGAACTTTAAGTTTCTAAATAGGTGACAAGCACTTTTAAGTTTCTAAATAGGTGACAAGCACTTTAAGTTTCTAAATACCTGACAAGCACTAAACTTTAAGGTTCTAAACAGGAGACTTGCACTTCAAGTTTTTAAATAGGTGACAAGCACTCTAAGTTTCTAAATAGGAAACGTAGAGCATGCCGTGAAGATGTAGAGCTTGACTTCGACCTTCCTCGTAATGCCACTGTTTTAAGGGTAGCCATGGATTCCTCAAGCCACTAACCTTTGGCACCTTCCTGACTTCATAAGAAGAACATGGAAAGAAAACAGCACTATGCTGAGGCCCCCGAGAAACAAAAGAACTCATCGCGAAAAGGGGTGGGGACCCGATTAAGATTTCTCGATTATGTGAGCAGAAACAACAATAAAATTGCGTAGCATGACCTATAAAGCACATCCAGTTTCAATGCTATCAGTGACCTGTATTCTCGCTCTTAAGAAATCTCTTTCCTTCCATATGGATTCATTTCTCTGTCATTTTTGTGTGATGGCCTTTAACAGGATGGGATATGTTATTTTTGTCCTGTTCAGGCTCTGTTTCCCGTCAACAATCAAAACAGGGTAGTCAGAGCGAAAAGCGAATAATACCATTCATTTCCTAATTTACTTGGGGTTTATGTGAACTAAAGATTTATGTCCGGCTTTCTGTGAGACTTCGAACGGTTCATTGCTTCAGAAACACTGGAACATGCAAAAGAGTGACACTAAGTTGAAAATAAAACCTTGAGAATTCAAATCAGAAGACAGGTAAATCTTTTGTTTGTTGCCCACATTTTCCTGTCCTTTTCGATTGGAAATTGCATATTATGTGTGTTTATGTATGTGTTTTTGCATCTTGGTAAGGCCGAGGCGGCGTCAGAGCGAAATATTAATTTCTTGGAGATGACAGAAAGCGATAGCATGGACAATGAGAGAAGGGCAGGGAGTGTCACACAGAAAGACAACAATAAGTGTCAGGAGAACAAGAATGTGGTGAAAAAAAAGTTTACCGTCGGGCAAACCGATCACTGGATGGCAAATTACAAACTGTGCAGTTTTCAAATTTAAAATTTGGAAACTCTCTTGTTATTTTGACACAGTCCATTGGGGGCCCCATTCACACACACATAATATAGGAACAATTGCTTGGTGATTACTCATCTTAGACATTATACACTACCGTGAAAAAAAGAAAAAAAGAAAAAGCCTATGATGAATATAATTATGGTATCTGTAATAATGCAAACGTACACGAAATGCAGAGTAATGAGCATTCAATCAAATATTAACTTATATTTGGGTTGGCCTTAGAAGATTGATCGCATATGGATCAGGTTAAAATAATAGACAAAGATGATCGTCAGAGATGCCAGAATTATTTTTTACTGTCACCATAATGACTGGCCTTTGCGCTTGATTATAGTTATTACCCAAAAGTGCTCGTTATTGACCTACTATCTAAGGGCATCTGCACTGGAAGAGCAGAGAGGAAAACATGACGTGGTTGCGTGTAGACTATAATTATCATTGACAGCATCAGGATCAACATGAAGCTGCAGTGACTCATCGTCAGAGTGAAACTGAATCACTGGTGCTTAGAATGAAAGATGAAACTGATTTGCTGGCGTTCAACATCTCTTTTCTCTCGTTTAACTCTCCTCCATCCTGTTTCATTTCTTTTCCAGTCTCTGTCGCCAATGAGCATGAGGCATAAAATAAAATTGTAGTAGACAACCCCTGACTTTCTCAAAATTTTTACAAAGTCAAGCTTGGGCTGAGCTTGGATCCATGGTCAAGTCATTGAATATAATGTACTGATACAATTGTACCTTGAAGATTGTGTTTAGTTTAAATAGAAAGACTGTTTGGAGTGGAGTAAGAACGATGTTTTCATTTATTTTTGTTTATGAAATACGACCAGATTTTTTAAAGTCTTATACACGTTGGGTGTTCTGAGGAGAAGATTTTTCTTCCAATTTAGCACTATGAGATATATTTAAATTATATGGGTGGATAATGACGATGGTAACATGATTATCCTGAGATAACAGACTGACGGCCAATAATGATTATTATTATGATCTTTCATAGTTAGAAAAATAGAGCCCCCCACACACACGTACACACACATCAAAAAAGAAACAAACTATAGATACAACAAACAATTTTAAATCTACACCATAATAATTCTAAGCCAATAACAACATTAAAACTATCGGATAATTACTGAGCTGGAATGTGAATGCTGGTATTTCGATTCGATCGTTGTTTCATTTGTCTCGTTTGTCATTCTGATTTTTCTTGTCATCCTGTTGGGAATGGAGACAACAGCATACTGACATTAATGTCAGTCACGGCTCTATTTCAGTGCAATGTCAGGTTTATACGTCTCGTAACAACCGCGCATTGTTATTCTTTGATAACTGAGCACCGATGTACCGATCGAGCAGGGGTCATCAACCAGAATCGTTCGTGGGCCTTAAAACAGCTCTTGTAGCTTTCATTTGTGGCTCTTTCCTTTTCTCAATTTCCAGTAGAAAAAAAAAAAGATTTAAATGAATGTAGTCTTTTCTATGCAGACTTCCCTGCGTGTTGCGGCTCATCTAAAGTTGAAATTCTATCAAAATTTCAAATAATTATGGCTCTTCTTCTCCGAAAGGTTGCCGGTCCATGTTTTAGAGCATGCGACCCACCGGAGATTCCTCCTATTACCAGTAAACATGTTGATGTGCTGATATAAATATTTTGTATATTCATTTGTATAAAATACTCATTGCTTTTACCCCTTGCTTATTTTATTGAAAGAAATTATTGTATTTGATAGTTGGTTGGTAAGCTATGTATGTGGTGAACTATCAGATATACAAAAGAACTGATTGTTACCTATACTGAATATTTCGTTAAGTGGAGATTAAATGAACATTCAGTTCTGATTTTTTTTCTCAGTAACACTCTGAAAATGTTGCATCTCTCTGATATGCAAGCGTATTATTCCAAATCCGAATCAATCAATGTGGTCTTTTTCCTAGCCTAATGCCATGAGATAATAAATAGGATCATTTGTGACCTAATGAACTCTATCAAGGATGGCTTCAGATTTCAGCTTAACTCATGCAGACATAACCTGGTTTAGCTTTACATCCTGCCAAGATCGCTGGGCAAAGAATGACGACACCAGTGCCTGGTTGCGATGGTGAATCGCCCACACACTCACCTCACCTCCCCCATGACCAAACCTCCCTAACTCCCATACATCACCACCACCTGTTCTAAGCCTGTTTCCTCCGGTTTGATAGGTTATCACATTCAGCGCTGACATGTCCAGGATCAAATTTCAATTTCCTCCTTTGCAAGTGCAAGCCAATGGCGATCGCTGCCCTCTGACTGAATCATATTATGCAAAACTCCTGGACTATTAACTAATCCGTGCCCAGTCGGGGGTGGAGTGGGACACGGACAAATGGAATAATACAAGGATAACGTGAGTGATTAACAGCAACTTTACCTGCAAGGGTGTTTGTCCATAAAGCCAATATTATTCATTTGTCATCAAACTTCTACCTGGCCCAAACTCCTCCATATAATCTCTATGGCTGTGTTTTCCTTGGCAGCTTCTTTTGTACCTGCCTTTTTTTTATAGCTTTTCTAGCAAGATTGTGCCAATGAATGTAAGAGTAGTCCATCTCCACATTAATTATTTTGAGAAAAGTGACTTTCCGAATTTTAAATAGACAAAAATGTTATAAAAAAAAACAAACAAACAGAAAATATATGGGGTAGGAGGAAGACTTGAAGCAAAATCAAAAGAGGGCAAAACATACAACTATTTCTTTTTGGCACATTTTGACTTTATTTTAAACAGTACGCTAGGAAAAAGATTTCAGAATAATTAGATTATTTGGACTTGGGGAGGTTAGATCTTTATTCCTTTGAAATATTGCAAGTCCTGTGCATGTGTATAAGATTATCTCTATTTCCAACATGAATGGAGTCAGACCGCTCGTTCATCCATGGCGCAGTAACAGTGCTGGTTTTCTTGTCCGTCTCGTACTTGTTCTGATAACCGAATAACCTAAAAGTAGTAACAAATTCCTTTAAACTTAAATGAGCAAAAATTCATTATATACAAAACAATGAAAGAAAGAAAGAATGTAAAAAAGAGAGACAAACTGAAAGACATGGGGAAGAAAGACCCGGAAGAAGCATTTTCTAGCCATAGTAACACAGAGGATGATTGAATGCTGGCCAATCCAATCATTGTCATTCACTCTAGTCAACAGATGGCAACAACTGTTTTTATATCAGCTCTTTGTGCGTTTCTTTTGTCTATAATGAACGTATAAATTCGTTGTTCTAACTTCTTCTACCTTTACTCCACATATTACTTGTCAACAGCAATTTGGATTCAGTACATTTGGATCTCTCCCAACTTTTGACACCCCGCTCCTTTTCCCACTCCCTTCCCAACGCCCTCTCTTTGTAGTTGGACGTTCCATAAACTCTGTATCATATAACGTACGCATCCGGTAGATGCACATATCCAAATCTTTCAGAATAATACTGAAATGTCCATCAAGTGTGTCTCAGGGTGAAAGCCAGCCATTAAACCATCGAGTAATCACCACTGGGACACTCTGTCGCACTTTTAAATATATTGTAGAGATAGCTTCTTTTCACGACAATCTGTTACTCGCTTTATTGTCGTTCATCATGGCCCACTGCGGTGGCTGCGAGTGTAATTAAGGTTTTCATTGCTTTGGTGCACACCAGGCTTTATGTCCCGCTGAGTTCAGCGCTTTATCAATCATCGATAACGCAATCATTACGTAGACCTGGAAAGCTCGATTAAACAATGTTCGTATTCCTGATGGAGATGAGGATGATCATGGTGCTTTTGTATTATTAGGTTTCATGTTATACAAACTACAAGCCGCCAGTGTGTATTCGTCAGCGTGTGGGGCTTTTGTTTGTTTGTCGATCTGGGCTGCCCTGGGTGTACCTTGTGGCCTGAGAAAAGTTATCGGATGTGAAAAGTGCTTACTTGTGGAGCCTAATTTATAACTATGTGTTCGAAAGTGGAGTGAGCTGGGAGAGTGAGTGCTTGCATAATTAGACAACATTGTGGTCTACAGTCAACAAGTTCAGAATCACCAAAAAAATGCTTAAATGTTCCCCGAGATCAAAAGAACCTTTTGTTTCTCTTTTGTGTCAATCTCATTCGTGTCCAAACCTCTCATCCGAAAAATGAACGATATGGCGAACTGTAATAACCCATTTTGGAACACTCTTGCTTAATTTCAGCACAATATCCATGGAAATATTTGGAATATTATATTATTTTGTCCGTTAATGGATTTCAAACAAATGTAAACAAAATTACACCATGGCTGCGGTAATGGTGGCACCAATATCTTAGACAGGATTCAGTGTTATTTTTTGGTCTAATAGTTCTGATTTTGTACAATTTCATGACAGTTCAAGACGAAGTGTGAGGTGTAGCTGTCCATTATTTTTAGCCTTTTGAATGCAAGTTTCGCTTGGCAGAGTCTAAAGTGAAAAAGAGCTCACATCACGTCAACACTTTAATGGTGCAGAATTGTAATGATTTAGCACTTGATCGCGACAGGCTATTCTTGGGGGGAGGGGGGGGGGTGAAACCTGGGTAGTATTTGGTTTCTAAATGTAACTATTTATCTGAAATTCTGTGTGTCGCATTCCAGGGAGCAAATCAGCAAAACGTGGTCAAAGTTGGGCATTTCAAGATCACATGTTAAACTTCGTGGTATTTAGTAAATGCACTGGCAAACTCTCAAAGTTTTACAAAAACATGAGTTCAGAGGGTGAGAAGAAAAAAAAAGTTATTAGTCTATGCAATTTGATATGTCTAAGCTCAGCGCTAGAGCTTGGAAATAAATTATTACTTCTCGTCAGAATCAAAATGTCGCCTCAAATGACAATTCGAATCTGCCATCATTCTAATAATATAATCCTGGCGCGAAAAACAAGTAATTGCTGGGTTCAGATTAGAGACATTAGATAAAGGTAAGGGATATTTGAAGAGCACTTTGTCACTGAGGTTCAAAAACAAAGCAAATGGACCGTTGATTAATTGCTTCTGTTAGAAACGGATTTACTACAAAGTGAATATCGCTTGACACTTCCCACATCTCGTTATGCTCATTATAATGTTATTCTGTCGAGGATTTCACCCGTCAAAGGTGTATGCTAAAAAGGGGAGGGGGGAGGGGTACCTTATATATGTGAACTCACTCAGTGTATTAATTCAGGCTCATCTACCTGAATACTGTACTGTAATTGGCTCTGGCTTAAACTATTTGGTAAATATCAAAGCGTTTATATGATATTATAGCAAATAATATCGGTTTCGTCCCCAGGTGTATTCCTGCGCTGCGATATAATACATGTATACCGTTGTAGTAATTGTTTCCCATTACTCTTTCAGCCTTTTATACTTTGGTCTTTGCATTTCATAGCCTCTCACGGTCCTTGCCATGTAAAAATAAACATAATCCATGTCCTTACGTGAACAGTTGTCCTTATGTGAAAAGCAAGGACAGGCTAGGGCATATTATAATGTTTATTCTCTTTTGCAGTTCAGTGCAATAAAAATTATATTGCAGTCAACAAAATATTATTATAGATTAATGTTTCCTTTAAATATGGCCATAAAATATTGAAGAAAGAATACAAATTGTATGCTTTGCTGCTGCAATGATATGAACAGTTGAGAAACTCTTTGAAGGAACCAATATCCTTGGAGCATAATAATGGCAATCGTTCACATAAATTCACAATTGGGTTGAAACGACTCTTTAGGTTATCTTAACTGTAGGACCATCTGGGCTCTTTGGCTTGCCCAGTTACCGGGTACCTTCCAGTTTGTCATCATTATTTTTTCACAAGAGTGAATTATTATGATGACTATTTTTTATGACTAGTGTTAGACTGAAGCCTAGCCCCTACCTCTTCTCATTCATCTTTACTGTCCCGAGTAATGTGCATGCCAAACCGAAAGCTCTTGCAATTGAAACTTGAAGATTGAGCAGTACTGTGTCTGCCACGTCACAGATCCCTGTACTGTGTGGGGTTACTGGAGTCGACTCGGTGCCTTCTAACTCAATTAGTTGCCTTGATGTTTACGCAAAGCTATCTTAAGAGTCCGGGAGTGTCTCAAAGAATTGGGCCCTCGCAGATAAGGCGAATCGCGAAACCGTATCATTTCTAAACACTTGTGTTTGTCTCCCTCATCTCTGTGTGTCTATCATCCCGCCCCCATCCTCGCCCTACCCCCTACCAGTAACAGGACATTGCTCTGTACAACAGAAGACACAATCATGCCAGAGGAAATTCTGTAGAGTGACATACTATTGCAGGCACGAGTACCCACAGACAATGTACAGCCCTGGGTGCTACCAGTCTTGCCTAGAAAACTAATTCCTTGTCTACAAATTACTCACCTCGCTTGGTGCTCTTTTGCACACGACTTTAGTCAGATTTTGTCCAATTGGTATTTGGGCGGATTACCAACTGAATTACATTGCACGAGAGAACAATCGTGAGAAACAGAAGAAAAAAAATCTTAAAGGTATTTATTTGGAATCCCATCGTGGTTAATCGAAATTATTTAACAACAAGACCCACCCAAAGTCAGAAAGGTTCGTTCTTTGTTGAAGCAATATCTAGGGCCTGGAAATATACCTTTGATCAGCAGCTGATAACTCCTCTTGCTTTTTAGAAAACAGCTGTTGGCTACTATAAGCAGTTGGAGAGTCTCGAGTCGACTCACGACCTATCACATCAATGAAAATAATTAAGAAGACAATCAAAACAGACGTCGAATGTGAAATCAAACTCGATCAAATATCAAGCAGTCTTTGGCAATACTCGAAAATGATTCTGCAAATTCTGCTCCGCACTGCATTTTCAGTTTCCCTTGCTGAATGCCTGAGATTATCCCATTCAACCCGATGCATCTGACAGCTATTGTTTTACATTAAGTAAAACACTCATTTTATTTTCTAACCTTTAAGGGGTTCATGGTTTATAAACACAGCGATCCGAAGACACATCGTTGGTCAGTGTTGCTGACACATTTCTGAGACACGATACACGCGTTTAAACAGAGAGTGATCGGAATGGAGCAGGGCAAAAAGCTGCAGAGAAATCGGAAAAACTTTGTTCTGGGTTTGAAGACAACAGGGGGAGGATTGGAAATGGACAAGAAGCCAGGTCTGGCAATAGTAGCTGAGTCCTGATGGTGTCTGTGAAGACAACAACAGTCGAGACAAAAACCAAGGAGAGGCAGAGCCGCACAGGGTACTACACTGACACTTTACCGTAGCAATGGTCAACGGCCTATGCTTTGTGCAAAACTGAAACTGGACACTGGGTAGATCGGATTGCATAAAACCGCCCAGAGATGTGGAATATGCAAACAAGCAAAACCGTCTAATATAATAATATTATTATGCCATACTCAAACATCACGAGTGATTTTTAACTGCTAACCCCTGTTCTACACTTTCAAAGAAAAAAAAACCACACTGCGATTGAAAAATAATACATTCATTGCAATACTTTACCATTTCCATTTCTTTGTCCGCATTTTTCATTCTATCCCCCCCCCTCCCACACACACACATACACACTTCTTCCCCAATTCCATATTCTCCCGCCTTGGCTCTGCTTGTCCTCATCTTCAGCTGTTCATTTATCACGTTCCCAAATGGCGTTTGACGGGATACAATGTAAGACAGAGAGAGAAATACACAATTTTACAACAGTAGATAAAAATGACTTGGCTAGAGATAATCGGTAGTTTCTATATCAGTCTGCGTCTGTGATTGGAAACTTTCCTATTTCCTACAGCCCAGTGTTATAATTTGTCAGACAAACGACGAGCCTCTCAGAACGCTTCAAGCATTTAATCAATCATATTCCCATTAAATCTTCCACTAAACCCGCGTCCTGAAATATTTGTCATTTAGAAAGATTCCACGGCAAATGATTGCGGGTTCTGAGCTAGCACCCTTAAATTTATAGACTGAGTACTTTGGCCGCAAAGTGTCATCTAAGCAGGAAATGAGTGGATTTTTCTATGTAGCTGCTCATGGTGCGTCATATGTCAAGAAAATGGACTTTCTCGGCGGGATTGGTAGCGTGCTGTGGGCACCGTGGAAACCAAGGCAACAGCAATGAGTGGAGACCAAAAACGCAGTGAATAATGCTTTCTACTGTGAAAGTTACTTCCACCCAGCAAACACTGTAGATGCCTTTCTCCATGCACTATGATTACCGAGACACATTAAGTGCACAATGCCTGAACACCTATAGGAGAAACAGATCCAAAAAAAAAAAAAATTAAGCAAACAATGGCTACAATATGACACATGCCTGTGTTACTCAGGGGATCATTATTACTTTATTGACACATGCTTGGTCTTTAATTATAGCAATATTATATTACAGACTCAGCGCCTTTCTCCGTAGTTAATAGGCATGCATATCACGGTCACAGGACAAAATGATGGTAAACTGCGATAGGGAGAGGGAACTGCAAACAAATAGTGTGAATGTAGTCACCTCTGGCTTTACTAACAAACCCCAGGCGTGTCTCATTAATGTACACTCTAAACGAACACGCCAGTTTATTCTTCTGTCCACCGCCTTCAAAGTCAGCATTTACAGAAAACTGTTGAACTTTAAACTTTTGTCGGTGGTTGTGAATCAGAATACCCTAAATTAAAATATTATCTGTCTCGATGATTTCACTGTTCAACACAATCTTTCAAATTCTTCATGATTTCACCATCTCACCATGAAGAGGGTCAGTAAATTAAATATAGTGCCCATCCCCCTCCCCAAACGTTTGGGACTTGTCAGTCTCTGAAAGTCTGAGAAGACTTTCTAGAGCAATACGTTAAAAAGATAGTTTTTTTAATGGTATAATGTAAAGAAAAATGGTTGTTTTCACTAATATTTTATTTAGGCTGGTATATTGCTATTAAGATAAGATAAGATAAGATAAGATAAATTTTATTCGTCCTTGTACAAGGAAATTTGTTTTGACCATTGAATACATAACAATACAGTTACAGAAGCAGAAAGTATGATACATAGCGCGCACACACACATATATACACACACACTGATAAATTAACAAAATTAACAGTGCACACAATATGCTTCCCTAACTAAAACACATTGACCTGACACGCAGGACATAATTCAACTGTGCACAGATTACGATCAAGATCACGACATTATTGTAACATCCTAGTTAGTTGTGGAATGGGTTCTAAGTTGCTTTTATTGTTGTTGCAGCTTCGTGTCCTTTTACTGCAAATTTTTGCCCTTCCCTGAGACGCGGCTTTGACCCCTTCTGCGTTGGGTTCGCACGTGTTTTAAGTCGATCGATTTTGCCTAAATTAAAAGAACAGGCGGTGCAAATGCATCAGTCACAGATTTAAATTTTAAGCTTGGGTGTTAACTTCAGCACGGTAATGACCACTTTGCGCCTTTCATGCGGTTTCTCCCTTATCTTACACTGGAATTTTACAAATAAAATAAAAGTAAAACTAAAATCATATACTTGATAAAAACCTGTTAAATCAACTTGTAGATTTCGGCCTCTTTCAGAAACGACAAGATACGCTGCTGGTCCACGTCAGAAAATAATTCTTTCATGGATGCATCAATCAGAGATGAGTGGCCGTTCACTAAGTGTCGAAGGTACACCGACAACAAGGTATGGATGGAATGGGAGAAAAAGGCAAGCAAACAAACAAATTTAAGAAAAGGAACAGAGGGAGAGAAAGAAAAATGATCCTGCCTACAATGCCCACCAACCAATTGCTGGATACCCAGAGAACACCAAATTGAGTATAAATTCAAGACATAAAAGGACTGGACGAGAAGAACAACATAATTTGGTCAAGTTACAGACTCCTCTTTGGTATTTGCTTTGTCAAAAGGCCAGGTGGACTGTATACCAAAGGGGGGAAAAAGAAAAAGAAAGAGAAAACAATGCATCATGCGGGAATCTTAGTTTTGATCCGTCTTGAGTGCAGTTGTGCCCGGGTGGCTATCGTGATCTGAACATTGTGAGAGGTCACTGGTCATGTTGACAAATGGTGGTAGTGCGTGTGGGCCGAGATGTCCAGGATTCCTGGTCAATGTTGACCGATGAGTGGCTCCCCTTGGTCCACATTGGTTCTTGGTGCTCCGAATTAAAAGTCAATAACCAGGGATTTAGTTGGCCTTCATTTAAGTCTTGGCAAAAATCAATAAACCCTGTCAGCATGATTTTGTCCGTACCATGGAAATGGAGCCATTTTACGGCCATCCACTAGTCATTTACCGTTGTAAGAATTTTAAAATGGTGTATCTGCACGTTATCTTGTTTTCAAGGCTGGATTATTTTAGTCTTCCAGAGAAATCTTAGCGGTATCATTCCTTCATACTGTTTCCTATGGAGAGAAGAGAAAAGCCATAGAAAATAATCATATTTCTTTAAGTTGTGCATAAATACGTCGATTAACAGATCTGAAATAATTTTTTTGATTGTTTTGTATAACTCACTGAAATAAATTAGGAATTGATCACGTTTAAATGCTAGATTATGGTGACGGTTCATGAGAAGCCTTTGGTATAACGATCGTGCGGTCTGCGCCTCTTGAGTTGAAATAGTTTTGGTCCACGATATTACCTGTACTTTAAAATTTTTTTTTATGAAGTTCTAATAATTTTAAATCTTGCCCTTCTTTCAAAATTGTCATTTTTTATTTGTTATAATTTTTCTTACCGTTTCAATGACTTTGTTTAATTTTCTTTGTTATAATATGACAACGTTTCTATCACTGTTGATGTTTCATGAAACGTCTGGTAGGTTGATTGGTTAATTTAAGTGTTTGCTTTAATAAGTGATTTTACGTTGCAATTTATCTAAAGGACATGATATGGTTTCTCAATGTTTTTGCCGTCAAACTGACCTTTTAACGAATTACTTTTGTTAAAAAAGTCACTTTTAAAAAATATATATGATATATAAAAAGGTGCTCTTAAGGGCAAAGAAGGCACTTAATTCAGATTGGATTTTTTATCTTTGTTTTCGTCTTTGGGATGGCTGTCGTCCTCTCCAATATCTTCCGTGACATTGGCCCGTATTCATTTAATATCTCTGTCACAAAGATCTCCCCGGATCCCATGGCCACTGCACCAACAACGCCACCCAGGCAGGCCTAGTAGTGCCACCATCATCCTCGATTTGGTCTCTTATTTTCATAGAAAACCATGCCTGGTGGAAACCAATTTAGAATAATGTTTGTTATTGAACAGGCGCACGCTTTCCATCAAAACAAGTCGAAAATGGAACACAAGCACCACCCGGAAGCAGCGCTAAACGTTACGGAGGGGCTCCTGTTTCGTGGGACAATGTACGGGACACTCTATTATAGGATGGGTGATAGACCGAGAACCGAATCCCTTAATTGCTTGTCAAGCTGTGAAATGGACCCTGATAACACTCTATTATCACCCCTCTGCAGTTATTTGCGATTTTTTGTTTCTTTTTTCAGACTATTCAAGGGTGTAACTGAAAATGAAAAAATGTTTTGTCTCGTGCGGGAATGATATATAATAATGCAATTTCTGGCCAATGGGTTTTTATGATGTGGGCGGCTGGGAAATAATTGTAATGATGGTAGGACGAAAAACCTTAGGGATGGTGTAGGTGATGGTGTTAAGGACAAAGTCAGATGTTGGAGGCGGGGATAGATGATTGATTATGGCAATGTCTTTGGTGTCTGGGATAATAATGATGAAATGTGTATGTGTGCGCACAAGCGTGAGTGTGGGTTGGGGGGGGGGGCAGCTGAATTCTAAGTGCTTGTCTTTTGAGATGAAGTTGGAAAATGAAAGTGGAACCATTTTTGTCATGTTATAATATCAAATACACGGGTACTGTTGATGGATGATACATGAAGACAAAGAAAATAATTGAAATCACCTTGACTACTATAATTATTATACTTCACTGTAGCAAACAATGAATATTCAGACAAATTTCTGAGCAAATACAGAGAACACACTGAATGTTGCTGGCGTGACAATGTCTTTTGGTTCACAAGAGTGAATTTCGGAGGAAAAAATGATCATTTCGGTACGGAAAACGGCGAAACAATTATTTTGTTTACAACCTAAATAAATCCCAAAATTGTGAGTTGCAGCAAAGAACAGAGGCTTTAAAGTTCTAATTTCTGTGTCTGGGTGTATGTGATTTAGACCCCTCAAATATCGGTTGCTAAACCTTGTCGTTTACTGAGTTTTTAGAGGAGTATTAATTTTTATTTACAGGTAGTATTGGAGTATCTGTCTTTATCTTCTAACAAACGTTTGTTTGTAGCTGAAGTCTGATTAAATCAGAATCTGCAAGCTTGCCGATAACAATAATGTTAATGAATTCAAGCATGGTTAGTGTGTAAATACTGTGTAAATATGAATCAGCTGATTAGTATTGTATTACGATAGTTGGATTAACCTTTAGATCTATGTCTCATCACAGGTACTTGATTTGTTGACTCGTCCTTAACCTCACGTCAGAGTAAATAATAGATAAGGCAAAACCTCGTTCTGTTTGTGACATGATTCTTATCTAAGAAAGGAAGGGGGTTTTATGTTTGCCGGGTTGGTTTTCCATCGTTGCTTCTTCCCTGTCGAAGTATGAGATCAATGAATTATGAGATATAGAGCTATAGAGCCGGTCTGTGAGATAACAGAACATTGGAGATTGTCATAATTTCAACCAAGCTAATCATGAGTTATTTCTACTTCCATGACTTTTAAGCCTTTCGGTATCAAGATGAGTCTTGTAAGAAATATTTAAAAGCAAGATCTCTTCTATTATTATTTGTATCATTTACACAATTTGTGTACCTCAGAATTAAAGAATGCACGAGTGAATGTCTTTTCGGGAAACCTAGGCTGTAATGGCAATTTCTGGCATGATCCATCTTGGAATAAAAGTCATTACTAAGATCATAAGCAGTGCCTGTGTCAAAACTGAAAATTAACTTGTGAAACTACAAAATCTTCTATTACAGTTTCCTACTCCAACAGCTTAAATCACCGACGGCAGAGAGGAAAAGAGGACACGATAGTCAGAAGTCTGTCTTTGTAGGGATGAATTTTAAAAGACAACTTAAATCCAACCCATCTTTGAGCAAGAACTTCCATTACCATAAGATTAGAATAATGAAAAGGTGGCTGGGTAGGAAAAAGAAATAGCTACATTACTGTAATATTGGTACAATACATCATTATGGTATCGAGTTGCAGCGATGCCTTCCGGTGTGAGGGGTCGTTTCTTTCCAAGGCCTGGCCTGGCTGCCATTAAGGCGAGTGTCAGAAACAAATGTAAGCTAGTGATATAAACAGGAAACATGTCACTGGTGCTGGTTGGACTCGAGTACTCAAAATTCAGCCGTTCAAAAAAGAGAAATTAATAACGATCAAAAAGAGTACAAAACGCCCACTCTCTGGCATTGTGTCATGGAGATAATTTAGAATACTAGTTTACTTTTGATACCTTTGATAAACTGCATTTTAATTACCGTATAATTCCAGCATGGCATGTTGCACTGAACTTGTCTGTTAAGCCTTGCAAGCAGTGCCCACAATCTAGGCTCAGAATCCACTGCAACGGTCGTTTGCACAGTGTCGTCATGGGCTTCATCACAACATTCACCGCATTTGGCAACGGTCGGAGATATCTTACACCAGACCACCTGACCACCAACTCAGAATCGAATGGTTAAAAAGCGCGATGTATTCTGCAGCTACAGTACTGCTGTCTACAATGTATTCCGACTTTGGAAAAGAATGTCTTCAACATATATTCATCACCTGAGGAATGTTCTTTATAATCTGCTTAAGCATATTATTATGCAGAGCTTTTAGTCCTATCGGAGAACTATTTTCATTCCATATGAACTCAGTATGACCTGTTTGTCAGTTTTCATTTCAACAGTAACATGGCTGTATCATTGTTCGTCTCGACAATGTCTTTAAGCAATTGCTGAGGAATCTATCAAGACAATGGCGAGAATCAAGAAGGAGATTAAAAGGCCAAGTTGAAACAGATGTGGAATAATCTTTGTGACACCAACAAACTTCCAGTTTTGCAGTGTATTCGAGATCGTGTCCTGTCGTCCTGGGAAATTTCTATCAAGACAATGACGAGAATCAAGAAGGAGATTAAAAGGCCAAGTTGAAACAGATGTGGAATAATCTTTGTGACACCAACAAACTTCCAGTTTTGCAGTGTATTCGAGATCGTGTCCTGTCGTCCTGGGAAATTTCTCGATGCCCAACAAACTAGAACTGCCCCCATGTCTCCCGGTGTGCCAGGCGGTCTTGCGGAAAAATGACAATGGAGAAGTTCGAGGGGTATTGATTTCACGGCCCTGGGACATGTTTGCATTGTTTATCCAGTGTTTAGTTACCCTGTTTTCTGTGGTTATTTATTGGTCTGTTGCTGGTGTAACAGGCAGGGTTAAATAAAAAATAAAAAATGGGAAGTTTCAACGTCAACTTAACAAAAGTCTCGGAAACTGGTGTCGGCCTATGCGGGACTCAAATACCCTCCGTTGTTGACATGACAGCATCGACGCATGCAGGTAATGAAGAAAAGAAGAAGGCGGGAGAGAAGGAAAGAGAATATAACAGGGAAAGAGGAGAAAACATGCAAAGATAAGGAAGAGATTGAAATAGACGAGTTAAGAGAGTTTGATAGGTTTAGAAATTGGCACAAACAATACGGGAAAGAAGCAAAAACAGTTAAAACTTAAAAGGAAAAGGAAAATAGAGAATCATTGATTTTCAACAAACAAACAAAAAAGTGGCTGACCAGTATAATTATATCGTTTTAACAATTTTAACAAACTTTCATGGCCATTGACTTTACTTATCCATATCCACATCAACGTGTTTTTGTATTTTTTAAGGGACAATAAGAATATGAAATAACTGATATGGCACTGACGCTGCAGTTTAAATGCATGTCAGACATACAACTTATCTCTGCCTGGGGCCTGGAGGGTAAACATGGTTTTTGTTCGTTTCTTTGTTTGTGTTTATTATCATTTTGATGGGCTGTTATGCCCTCTCGTTCACACAAATCACGCCGAGAAATTAATAAGTTTGGACCACGCTCTGGATAAGATTCGAAACTGCGAACTCCTGCACCTACGCCAGTTACTCTAATCGCTAGACCACTGTGGCAGCTCCAATATTTTACACAACTGGATCAACAAAATGAAGCCGGAACGGAAAATACGCACTGCTCTGTATTCTGTAACAATGACATTCCCACGAAATGACTATTTTATTTGGAAATGATTGGTAACATTTCGTATTAACAATCTAATCCAGCTCTAATGCAGTAAATATTAAACTACATTGGCACAAAGATCTCTGAGCGAGATCACATTTTTTCTATCTTGAGCTTGCTGAAGTCCCAAAATCCTCTTGGAGCGAATGGTGTTCCCCTATCCTTAATCCCTGGTTAGAATTTATAGCCCAGGTTTATTTTGATTTGATTCCGCAGCAAATGCTGTGAACCCGGGGACAATGGCGGACCTATGTCAACCAGCAAATCCCGTGCAAATCCTGTTACTGTCTATTATGAAATAAACAAACGTGGATAAGACACAGAAAAGTTCCACGTAATCGTCATATAGCTGACGGGAGCACTTTAGTGCAGTGTGAGAAAAGTGCCTGTTTGAAACTTGACTTTGTGTCCCACGTTTTTAAAACTGCCCCAGCCCTTTGTCAGTGTGATCAGCTCTAACGCACTTAAAAAATGCTTGCAGCTTTTCAAAAGTGATGACCTACTCGTACAATGTCCTCAGCCTATGGAACTTTTATATAACAATTTATAATCAAATTAACAGTCTGCTCTGTCTCAGTCCCGTGGAAGGGTCGAAAGCCGGTAAAGTGCATATTTTCTCCCAGAATGTTGTGAGAAAAATAACAGATAAATAGAAAGACAGAAGACTGACAGGCGGACAAAAAGATAGAATGAAAGCCGGTGCATTATTGTCGGCGTTTGGATACAAAAAGTATGACAGGTGGTACTGTGAGCACATTCTATCAAAGTAACTTAATGGAGCGACAACATGGTCCAGTAAATTTTGGCTTATACATTTTAGTCATGTGTTTCAAATAAAGGCTTCCCTAAGTATGCTTTGTTGCGTTGGTTGGACCCTTAAAGCGCTTTTTACTTCGCCTCAACCTGAGAGACCTAATTTTAGAAGAGGAAAATTAGGATGTTATGGATGATATTTCAAGCATAATGATGAAAAACATAATAACAGTAATAACATGGCAGCTCAACCAATGAGCACTGCACAAAACACATAAAAAACAACACAAATTTTAATGAGGAAGTCAAAGTCTCGGGTGGCCCGACCTTTAAAGGCAACCAACCAGTTTAGTGGCCCTTCAAATCCGGATGTACTGCTACAACGTTTCTGTTCTATTCAGTTAAAAGATCATGAAAAGTTTCGACGGTTTCGAGTTTTGCAAACTATAAGTGCAATTATCCTCTCCACCATTGTCATCAATTTTATTCCTGCTCTTATAAAATTGTAATGACATCTCCCTGAACAGGTGAGCTTTTATTCATTTACATAATATTTCAACGCTTTCCACATAATGGTAGATCTTCTATGTGCCTCATATAAATACCTAAACCAATCCTTGCAGGAGAATACTGCAAACTTTTTGAACAAAGGATTTGAGATTATTTTTAGCGATTTCTTAAATGAAACATTTTTAGACGCACTTTAGACTATAGACCCTTTTAATTTACCGTCCTCCACATCACGTGATTTGCAAACAAAATGGCAGCGAGCCCCACTTGTAGGGCGGAAGCGGTGGACAACGGTCGAACGATGCCATCCTCTTGTTGGGCACCCAACTGTACAAACCCTTTACGTGCTGGTTCTGGCATAAAAATGCATCTTTGCTTTGAATGTGCACATATTCAGATGCCATCATCAAGGCAAGTTGAGGTTTTTGCCCTAGACGGTGCTTTTCGAAGCCGTGCGGCTCCCCGCAAACAACCGTAACGCGGAAGTTGAAAGGGTCTATATCCTATTTACAACGCCATTGAGCTATTTATAGATTTCACTTGGTGGAAAATCGGATTGTTAAAAGAAAAGTGAAGGACATCAACAGTCTCACAATTGTTCCCTGTCTAATAACTGTCAGGAGAATTTATCCACGAGTGAGCTCATTTAACAAAAACCAGCTTATTCCATTACCTTTCATCTCCGAAAATTTCTCGACTGCCCGTTCAGACCTTTTTATTTTCTTTCGATGTAAGAATATAGCCTCTAAATTATTAAATATAGGCTGTTGTTAGTAGTACGTACGCACCCCAAGCGTTTTACGCTAGGGGGGCGTAGATATACGTACGTATACCACGCCCCTTCCCTATCCTCAAGCCTATATCTGATCGAATCCCTAACCCTGCCCCTTACCCTTTCAACCAAAATACCAAGAGGAAAACAAAAAGAAAATCTGAAAGAATAAGATAAGGTAAGATATGATAAGATATGACTTTATTATCCTGTCTCCAGGAAATGTGTTGCCACAGCATTCAGTAACATTACAACAGCAAATACAATATCTAAGACCTACAAGTCTTTAACGCACACCGCACACACGCACATTGCTCACACAACATTACCAACAAGGAAGAACATTGCTACTTCGAATTGCGGGTGGCAAGAAAGATCGTCTACAGCGCTCTCTGTTTGTTTTTAAATACAGTATTCGTCCACTTCTTTGGGACCGGACTATCTGATGGAACAAGGGGTGGGAGCAATCATTTAGAATTGATTTTAGTTTCTGTTTGCACGAATGCACGAATAACTCACCAAAGTTCACGTATTCACTGTTAGTTAGATGGCAAGCTTTTTTGATAATAGAGTTGTTAATTTTGTTCTTGTCTGGCTCCTTTGCATTTCCTCCCCAGGCTGTAATACAAAATAGAATGATACTCTGGATAGTTGATTTATAAAACATCTGAATGAGTGTTTTATCTACATTTATTGATCTGTTTCCTCAAGAAATAAATACGTTTGCTTGCCTTTGCGTGAACTGAGGTGGTATGAGCGTGCCAGTCGAGTTTGGAGTCAACATGGATGCCCAGATATTTATAAGACTCGACTCAATCAACATTTTGATCATAAATTTTAAGTGGTGGAAGTGATGTTACAGTTGTTCTGAAATCAATTACCATTTCCTTTGTTTTCTTTACATTTAATAATAAGAAGTGATCTTCACACCACTGGATAAACCATTGTATAGTATTAAAATAAGCGTTTTCATCAGTGGGTGCAGAAATCAATCCCTGTATGGTGGTATCATCTGCAAACTTTATCAACGGGATATTTGCATGCTTACTTCTGCACTGGCTTGTATAGGTAGTAAAAAGGGCAGGCGACAACACGCAGCCCTGGGGGGGGGGGGGGCGCCTGTATTGATGGAAATATTAGATGGCATGTAATAATGTGTGTCGGTACCCTTGTGGCTGTTACTTGCCTTTAATTTAACATACTGGGGTCGATGGATAAGAAAGTCTAAAATCCATGCCACAAGATTTTTGTTCACCCGCATGTTTAAAAGTCAATTAAATAAAAATAATTAATCAAGGCTGTTGTTAAGACTATTTCAGGGGGAGATCTCTAGCCCTGGAGTCACAAGAGGCTTTCAAATACACACCCCTAGCGCAAAACACATGGGTTACGTATGTACTTGTAACAACAACCCTTAATACAATAGTAGAGGCAGAAAGCTGAAGGGAGCTCTATAATTATGTACATTAATTTAAATGCAGTGGACAAAAACCGCACTACTCTCTGACCGCAGAATCAGGTTTCAGATAATTATAGGTCAGTGATTAGCCAGGAAAAGGAAATAAATCGAGCCCCCAGGCCTCCATAGTACACTTTGTTAAAGTTCATTCACCGGAAACTGACCTAGGTTGGCGGTAGAGTGAACTCTTCATTATGCGAGACCTCAACAACAATAATAGAAGGTTCTCCTTATTACACACGGGTGTCACAAATCCCAGACTGAGAGATGTACCTTTTGATTGTGACCATGCCTGCACATTCTCCTCGGTAGGGGAAACTACCCGAGATACATTACCGATGATGAGCTGGGCGCCTGGAAAGCAACCAACGACTGCTTCGACTTCCCCGCTAAGGAAAGGCGTATCTATCACTATCTTTGCCATGGGTAATTTCTCAATGGCCCCCGAAAATTGAATGCATGGGACAGTCTCACACGTAAGCTGCGAATCCCGAATGCAGTCCCTATGCACCCCCACAACGGTAGATCCTGTATCTCGTAAAACCGAGACCGGTTCGTCCCCAACAAACCCCGGATAAACCCTAAGACCACCTCCTGTATGACATGAATTTATAACGGGGATCTTTCTCCCACAAGGTAAAACACCGGAAGATAATAACTTCTCACAACTGGGACACTTAGAATACTGTCCGCCTCTGTTGTCCGATGTAACACACGCAGCCGCATGATGAAATTTATTAGGGGAACATGGACTGGAGCTACTGTCCACGTTCGCCGCTATCCTACCTGCAGGGCAATTCACGCTGATGTGATCTGCTCTTCCGCAGTTCCAACACTTCGCGGCCCTACAATCGCGTGAAAAGTGACCCACGCGTCCGCAAGTCCAACACTCCGCTCCCTGTGCTGCACTAGGCCTGGGCCCCCGTGGCCCATCGCGACCGGAACTAAAGTCCCTATGCCGTCGGTCATCGGCAAAGGTCACAAATCGCCCCCGGCCATTACCGCGACCTAGTCCTCCTGCTCGGTCAAACTTACCGGATCCATATGCAGGTGATTGGTGATAGCCCCTACGCTGCCCCTGGGCTTGCCCACTATAGGCACCACGCTGACGCGACCTGTCTTTATGTCCTGTCGGCGACCCCTCGACAACGGCGACGTACCCAGCATCTTGGACGTACGCCCTCGCCACTGGTTTGGACGGATGTGCCGTACGGTATGCTTCCGCCAACTTAGACGCCTCCTGCACCGTCGCGGGTTCGTTTTCTTTCAGGAAAGCCACCAGATCTTTATGGCACGACGCGTACAGCTGGTCACGGATCATTAGGTCTTTTAATTTAGTAAAATCCGCGCCAACATGCGCCAAGTCTACCTAGTTCGCGAAATATTCCGTCAATCTCGCGACGAAGGCAGCAAAGTCCTCCCTGGTATCCGCACGTGCTCGCCTAAACTGCTCCCGGAAATATTCCTCGGTACGCGCAAATCGGCGAAGCAGCAAAGCCTTCAGCTTATCGTAATCTTGCACGTCTTCGCGCTGTAGCTCTTTAAAGTAGGTTTACGCTCGCCCCTGCAATAAGGACGCCAGGTACGTGGACCATAATTCCTTATTTTCCCCCCATTGCAATTGTGCGTTCAGTTCGAACCTGTAAAGGAAGGCGTCTATGTCGTCCTTCCGGTCGTCGAACGTAGGGAGCTTAATCCTAACGCCACCTTTATTGTGTACCTGCCGCTCAACTGTTCCCGTTGGCGTATTCTTTTTGCTTTCTAATTCCGCAATCTTTACTTGCGCCTCTATCTCCTTTAACTTTAACTCCCTCTCCTGAGCCTCTTTTTCCTTCTCTCTATCCTTAGCACGCTCGTCGCGCAATTCCGCCTGCTGGTCTTTAATCCAGCCGCGCAGCTCCTCTCCCTCCAGGCCAAGTTCCTTACCCAACTTCATTAGTTGTTGGAGTTCCGCCATTTCACAGATTTATGGTTACGGTATATACTATGAAAAAGGCTAACCTGTCGGTATGATCACTAACGACACGACCAGAGACCTGAAATTATGTCACTATAATAACAACCGCTATTTTCAAATGCAATTCAGAAAATTACCTACAGAACATTTTATAGCATACTCTCTCTAACTAATTCTATGTTCATACAATGTATAGCACTATTAATAATAAAAGAGAATAGAAACGACAAGAATGAAGAACTTCAGAAGAAGGACCACAAGGATATCGAGGAACAACGAACCAGACTAGGACAAAGACCTAAAAAAGAAAATATAATGGAAAAAAGAATGCAACCTAACTACGCCGATTACACTACAAGGTACGAACAAGAACAGAGTCTGAAAAAAAAGAACGTATCTACAGATAGGTAAGAGAGGGACAAGAGAAACGTCTTCCTAAAACAATGAGGAAGATGGAACGCCACAATCTAAACAAAAATACAGGTCCCTACAGAGCTGTTCACTGTGATGAGCGTGGTTCCTAGATTAGCCCACCTCCCGAAGAGGACAAACCAAGTTCACCACAGCAAACCCGCGCCACCGCCCGTATAATCAATTACAACGAAAACAGCAAAAACAGAGAAAAAGACAGAAGAAAAGACAGCCCTCAATCCAGGGCACAAATTTTTCACTCAACTTTCACCATTGATTTCAATTTCTCCCCTTTCTCGGAGCTCTGGCTGCTTGACCTCTACAGGCTGGCACACACACTCTGCAGAAATTTAAGTACACATTAATACATATTCATAAAAATACATGCATCAATACATATTCATAAATATACATAAATTATACCATCATGAAATTTCCATTCATCCCACGAACAAGGACAACAGCACAAATTCCTAGCACAACAGAAAAACAACTAGATATGACGAATACACAATGTCAAGATGACCACAGGTAAACAGGACGAGTTTCACAACGGACGAGCCCCCAATGTCACAAATCCCAGACTGGGAGATGTAGTAAGTTATGACAGGACAACAATCACGAACGAACAAGTTTAACACTTAACAGAACAACCCATCAGACTCACACATTTATTAAACATAATTATACAGATAATAGCGCAATTACATACATTATATTATTGAAATTAACTGCCGTACAACGGCCTTATTCTCACATGCACTCTTCCTCGGATCCACAACCCGGTAGTTACTTCCTAAAAGCACTTCGGCCTCAGCCTCTCCCCTCAGGGTCTTAATAGCACATTAATAATTCACTGGCACCGCAGTCTCTCAATATCACCTTCCTATTGTCATACACCTTAGCATTCCACTAGCACCTCAGCAGGGCAATAGCACATTATCATTTCAATAGCCCATCAACATGGCAGTAGTCCATTATCATTTCAATAGCCCATCAACATGGCAATAGTACATTATCACATTCACGCTCATATCTACGTCCCTGTCCGTGGCCAGACTGCCACGACTTTATGTGCCTCTACTGTCCTGCACCGACAGCCTCACTCTTGGCCTATGTGTGGCCTCCGGCCCTATGCTGGCCTATCCCCTTTGCTCACCGAGGCGGCTCTTCAGCCCGTCCCCGACACCTACAAGAATAACATTACATTGGTATAATATCATACCATTTCTATTCACTCCACCTCTCCTTACAACCCATGAAGCGTACACACAATAGTTCACATTTCACTCACCAAATATCTTACGGTAACACACCTCCATCGGATTACACAATACTCACTCTCGCTACAAATCCATGAACTCAACTTTCATCTATCGCTCATGGCGCACATTGCTATATCCAATATCAAGGACTTCCACATTCCTCACATATACTTATTTACATCATGGTAATAGACGAATATAATATAATACATCAATCATAATTATCAATCAACGTTCTACCTACCAGTCATCACTGGCAAGACTCTCTCACTAGTCTTCTGACTGCTCCCCTTATGTTCGCCCGCTGGGCTTTCTCTTGCGTCCGTTCAGTAGGACCTTCTAACTTGCAGTGATAGTAATACAGCGCTTTCGCCTCATTCAGACCCCCCACTACTCATAACAGGCACGCCTTTCCCTTACTTGTCTACGTGCGTTAATTTTACTCTCCTCCTTTCCCCCCGTAATTATTAACTATCGCTCACTCCACTCGTGACAACGGGTGAAATGTTTTATGACTGGCTAATTTGTCTTTGCTGGACCGCTAGACTCCTGTAACTACTATTCAACAACGCCACGATTAAAGAAGCATGAAGACGTTGGAATCCAACATAGGTACTGTTGCTACTATGCGGCCAGCGTCACCTAATGGAAAAAACATTCGACCACCCGTTCAAACCTTAGACTGGTCACTAGCACATCTGTACTCCCTTGAGTTTCTTTGTGGCATTAATTTAATAACAATAAAATCCTCTTTAGGGGTGTGGTGTTTCAGGGACCCCTGGACGTACGGCTAATGGTATGACAATAAAATCCCACAATAAAACCCTCTTTAAAAGTATGGTGTCTGTGAGACCCCAGGACATACGCCTAGGAATAGTAAGAATGCATGCACTCGGTGGGCACGCATTTGCATATTTTAAAAAATTTTAAACTATAGGAAGATGGGCAATGATGTCACTGAAGAATACCTGGAAGTTCAAGAAAAAAAATCCCGGAAATTAGATAATTACAAACGTTTTGAATGGCTTCTGGGCCCATTAGACCCACGACAGAATCCTGCGTGTATCAGAAGATACAATTAAAAGTGGACAGACAAATTAACATTCATATCATGATGTTTTTCCTTTCACCGTATTGCAAGTCAGATTTTTCCTTTTTCTTTTTCTTTTTAATTTGTGTAAGTTTTGAATAGCAGTCACCAACTTGACGGGCTCAGAGCGTTGACCCGCCGGCCAACAGTGGAAATCCAGATCATGCTAGCTGGTTAACTGGTCAACACGAAGTAAATAATTTTATCCTTGAACAGTACAGGCAAATGAACAAGTGCCGACAGGTTTAATATTTACTAATTTGAAATGGCGGGCGGAAACATTAATAAGCGACAGAAGATAAGACGAGGACAAAATACCGAAGTTCTAACTGCTAATTAATGATTTTGTTTAAACAGTAACGATATCAAGTTACAAAATTATAATGTTAAATTACAGTAACCTCTATCGTATTTTACAACATATTAATATTATATTTAAATCTAAATAAATACAGACATTTCCGGTTTTTTGGGGGGTTTTTTTGGGAAGAAAATCGTTCATTAATTAATTAACTTTTATGTACTATAATATAATTTTCGAAACAGACTCAAATAAAATTAATGCCTTTTCAAAAAAAAAAATTCTATCATGGTGAAGAGAAACAGAAAATGAGAGCGTAAATGCAAAGATTGCATCTAAATGAGTCCTCTATGAAAATATTTATTTAAATTAATGAGTCTGGATATTGTGGTCACGCCATGTGCTTCTCTCACAGACCAGGAATTATGCATACAATGGAATGGAGAACACCAATCCATTCTGCTTTTTTCCCGCGAGGGTTTGATGAACTGAAGTTTATTGACCACCCACTGCAAACCTATACTTTCCGGGAACAAAAGCAATGTCAACACAGGGAATTTTAAATCATGAACACGATGAACCATTTTATTCCCAGGACAAATCGATTGCCCGCGACATGCTCGGGGATTTACTCAAGAGATCAGGTTTTTTACTGCGAAACTGTTCCACCGGCTGGCATTTGGGACTGAAGTTTTACATGTTAGAACCATTGGATATACTTAAATTGCACTAAACAATAAATCGCGAGGAAAGCAGACAATTAAAAAGGAAATAGTTCAAGGGTTAGCATTAATTAATGGCATTAATTTGTCAGGAAGGACACACTTGGTGCTGGTGCCATGGTGGCTATGTACATCTCTCAATTCTCTCTGGATTGCTGTATTCGCCACTTCCTCTTCTCTTCCGGTCTCCAGCTGCCCCTATCCTTTTTAAACAATTTTGCAGTTTTTCTTATTCTTTCCACAGATTATCTAAAGCAAATATTTTTATTATTCTGAAATGTATATACAATAATACAATGTCATGTCGAATTCTGAATTAGAAGGGGGAAAGGTTTACGAAAAAAACAAAGGATGCCAACATCTCTGAGAGGGAAAAGAACATGTTTTTCTTCATACTATTGAGTCTAATTCATGGGCATTCAGACATGTATTTTAAAAGAATGAAACACATAATATACTTTCTATCTCTCCACAACTTATGCCATTTCGTTTGTTGAATTAATCTATGTAAATAATGCTTAAACTCTACTCTGTACGAAATAAAATCAATCCACACCAAATTGTTCTACAAATGCTCACAGACTGTCATTTTTCTCAACATTAAATAATCGACTTTAAATTTTATTTTGAAGCTTTAAAACCAAACCACTGCATCTGATGGTAATTTTATTATGCACGAAACCATCTCCCTCTATAGTAATAAATATATTATTTTCGCATTCCAGGATGAAGTAAAAAAAAAAATCAGTTTCGGCGAGTGACCATGACATAAAGATGTAATGGGTTTGACGTGAAGTTCCAATACTTTATTTTGTTTCCGACATTGTACTGTACAGTCAGCGTTGAGTTCCAGTTTAGGTTTAACGCCACCTCGGCAAGATAACGGCCACTTTGCGCCTTTCTCGTTTTGCTTCTTTTTTTTTTTTCGTTATCTCACCTGGGATTACTTTTTAGCTTTCAGTTTCTTTTTAATAAGATCAAATAAAAGTGAAGTTAAAAATCTAACGGAAAAAGACCCGTACTGTAAAGTTTGTGTTCATGAATCTTGTAAATGTGATAAAAATCTGTTAAATCAGCTAGTAGATTTCCACTTTCTGTAGAAAAGGCAAGATGCACCGTGGGTCTACGTCCTCTTCGGATGACTGTGAATAAAAATCTAATGAGTCTGAGGCAAAGTTCCAACGCTTTATTTTGTTTCTAACATTGAACTGTACAGTAAACGAGCACTGGCGAAAGACTTCACAAACGACAGGTCAACATAGGTAAAATAGCCAAAGGAGGGATTTCACAGGTCATTGATACTATCGCGCTTCACTACGTGGGGTCCATTTCAGTACATCAGAGTCTATACCCGGCGTCTGAGTTCATGTCCGCCGGCCAAGCTGGGTAAATCTTCGGCTTTGACAGGTCTATGACGTGTCTAGATAAGATTTGGCAAAGCGCTGAAATTGGCCCAAGCTTATCGTTACGAGGTTGTCACTCGAAAGTGTAAAGTGAGCTTGAGGTAAAAGGGGATTGTGCTGGCTGGAGGAAGATGTGAGAGCGAGGTGTCTTCTTCATCCATCCTTTGCTAAATCACAAGGGCTAGCCAGGTTTGTAAACTCATGGTCCATTTCTTACATAAATAGCTGTTTTCTCCCTAACTGTCATGCCTCTCGTCTAGAAGTAAAGCACTCTAAATCTGAAGATCTGATGGTGATACTCTATTACGTTTATCATCATGATTTGGGCAGCAGTTTTACTTGTTGCTTTTGGGATTTTATTAGGATAGTCACAAAGTCTACCATTATGAAATATCCCAAACTAATAACACACTACCCTTTGATAATACAGACGTATTTTGGTACGTGAAACAAGTGCAAAGACATCCGTACTGTGCACCATCTAATACCCCGCATTCTTCAAACTGACACGGATTAATTTTGATCCATGGCTTCTGAAAGAATTTGGCCAAATATTTGCTACTGTTTGTAATTCTTCCCTGTGTATCACTCCTCGATACGTATCCTTCGCTCACTTAATTTATTTTGTGTGTCTGCCTCCCAATTCACACATATGCAAGGCTTTCACATACTGATTACGCGAACTTTAGCAGTGAAATTTCCCCATATAATGCTCCCCCTTCTCTCTCTCTCTCTCTCTCTCTCTCTCTCTCTCTCTCTCTCTCTCTCTCTCTCTCTCTCTCTCTCTCTCTCTCTTTAGGGCTCGCTTTCTGTCTCTCATTCTTCTCTCTCCCTTCACTCCTTCTCTCCCTCTTTCCATTTCCCTCTCTCTACACAATATCTCGCTCCATGTTCACACACACAGACACACATGTACAAATACTCACCAGCCGCTGCAGCATTCTATTAATTATGCATGAATTCGCATACATTCATCGACTTTTACACTGGACACTGCTGCTTACATTATTTTCGTTCAGCCATTCATTGGTTTTTTCCCTCTCGCCGTCCTAGATCACATAGCTCAAGTTATATTTAGATACAACCTTATAAAAATATGACGTTGCTCATCGCAGTTTTATCTGTAGATCAGGACGACGAAGCAACATATAGCTGGCATTCACTTGAGTTCCATAAAAATGTAAATACATCTGCTTTGAAAACTTGAGAGTCCACAACTTGTGGAGTCAGCTGATGGAAGATTGCTTTGGAAGTTTGCCAGTGAATTTCCCGGCTGTGTTTCTTTCTGCAGGCCATTAGTTGGTCGCTTGGCGTGGTCGGGCTTGACCGACTGCAATAACAGTGAGTCTCAAGCACTTTTGTTCGCTGGGACATTTTCATGAGTGGTACCTCTTGACGGAGCGATGCTTTCCAAATGCTGAATATGCCTAGGACCTAGGCCTGGTCTAAACGAATACACTGAACATAGCTATGACCCTATCCTTCAGTGTTATGTTTTGCTTTATTCTTTGTTGACAAAATACTACTGAAAAAAAAAAAGAAAATCTGTGGAATCGCAAAAGGCATGAAGCAAGGTCAAATGTGACAAAAAGTATATTTTTTATCTTGAAGAAGGTTTAACGATAGCTTGCTTTGTCTTTCCTTTTCCTTGGGTCTGATTGTATTGTTTCTGTATGATTTCTTGCGCGAGGCTTTGCTACACACAACTTTTTCTTTTTGCCACATTTTGACTTCATTCTTGGTTGGATTTCCATTTCGTGGTGACCAAAGCATACTATTTGTCGTAAAAATATTATAAACCATACAGAAAGATAAAACGTATTTTCTTCTATAAAGTGATACAAAATATGAATTTGACAAAGACTGGCATGTACAGACTTTTTCCGCAACGGACAGCCCTTTGGAGGTTCGCGACCTTAGTTCTTATTTGCTCTATATCCGTCTTCTGGCAAACTGGTCGAGATTTTTTAGTCTGTAGAAGAGGTATAGGTTGAGTCTGAATTGGGGCTAACCCGCGCGGTTGCCCGATAACGGCCATTTTACGCCTCTTATGTTTTATTTTTCGATATCTCTCTTTGGGCTAACTTTCAGCCCTCAGATGCCTACAGGTAAGATCAGATAAAATGAGGTTAAAGATCTAACGGGAAAAGGCCCGTATTAAAAATCTAACGGAAAAAGGCCTGTATTGTAAAATATGTGTATATGAATTTTGTAGATATGAAAAAAGTCTGTTAAATCAACTTGTAGAGTTCGACTTCCTTCAGAAATGGCAAGGTGCGCTGCGGGTCCAGGTCAGAAAATAATTCTTTCATGGATCTGAGGGCATAGTGTCTACTTCGGATATAGAAGAGATATAGTAAATGAAAACTAGGACACTAGTTTTAAATGCCTTGTGGCGCTTATCAAGCCATCTCACAGGTCCGATTTATTCTAATTCTTATCATACTAACTAAAGCCGCAAACATTTAACGTCGAATTCCTCAGTTGTGCAAACAGTGGAGTTGGAACAAACAAGAACTGAGATCGCATATTAACAAATCCCAGAAAAACAGTAGCACCAGCACAGTTTGAGACACGTCGAGCCACAGAAATGACGATTTTCGAGGCCAAGGTAAGTACTGTATGGAATCGATCTTTGACGTCAGTACCGTTAGAACGAAGCAAAAAGTATGCTCTGTTTAACATTGATGATTGCTTTGAAAACATTACGTGATAGGCGTTAATTAATTCGTATACTTAAATTAGACTGACATTAAATTAATCTATTGACACACAGCCCATGAGTCGATTCGTGTCCCATTTGCAACTCCTTTCTTCCCCTAATCAAATGTTTACACAGTCATCTCAGACACTGGTATATAATCCAGATTTTGACTCAGTCAAGAGGGGTCGTTGCCCGCCCCAAAGGCCACTTACATGACAAGGGCTCCACCCAAAAAGCCCGCAAGCTACTTCAATTCAGACTTTATTCTCCCATAGTTAGTAGACACACACGTACTAACTAGCTACACAAGGATCGGCCGATAGAATAATAAAGAAATTTCGCAGGAGAGGAGGTGAAAGTAATGTCGCACTTTTGAATGAAGCAGAAAATCTTGATATTATCAACGAACTTTATTGTGCAGATGTTTTTGTGTTTTTTTTACTTCCTTTGCGTATCAATAGCAGAAGCAGAATTAACAGCAACAATAAACAACACTAATAACAGCATTACCACAAATGCAGTAACAATAAAAGACAATAACAAAACTTATGTCAAGCAGCAAGTGCATAATGATTATTTATATTGCCGTGGACGTCAGAAAACGAAAATGGCGGATACGATATCATCAGTGACAAGGAAAACCTCATGCAAGATTTTGACAGTCCTGCAAGTTTCCAGCAAACAAACAACAACAACAACAACAAAATGACAAGATTTCAGTGGCATCGCCAATGGATATTCGAAACAAAATGTGCAGAATCGCCCACCATCAAAAAGGATCCGACCGAAACCATGTCAAGTATGAGTCACACATGATTTTTACACTGAATATAAACAGGATATTTTTCCCCGTTGCGTGAACGCTGCAATGATGCAAAACATTTTTTAAAAAAGACATGAAAAAGAGACAAAGCCACAGAGAAGCTTGTAATTGGATTGTAAGCAAAAGCAGAAGCGTTGATAGAAGAGCAATATTATGGACATTTGGCATTTATGTTCTGCACGAGTCTGAACTAAAATTGAGCTTTTGTGTGTGTGTGTGTGTGTTGTTGTTTTTTTCTGGTTCGTGCGTTGTTGGCTGGAGAGCTGTACATTTAGTGTTGCATTCTACACATTTAATGTCATGACATTTTCTCTTCTCCCAAGGCATCACTTTTCTCCAGCTTCACGGCAACATGTTGCTATTTACGATAAAATGATAGAAAAGAAAAAAAAACAACTGTCATGTAATGGGCATTTACTTCTATTATTTGAAACTGCATTTTTTTTTTCTAAGTGCAAGACACATGCATGTTTAGGTGATGCGCGGCTTTCAGATATGAGGGAAGGATTTTCCATGAGAAAAGCACGAAAGAACACGTGACATATTTTACTTGTCGATCATTAAGAACGTTCCCGTGTTTGTGGCAATTTCCCATGCTTTTACAAGAAAATACCAGGTAAGGCGCGTTCCTTTCTCTAACATGTGGGAATAAAAAAACTGAGCAAAATCCATTGCGTGTGAAGTTTATATAGATTTTTAATTCGCTCAGATGTATTGTACATATACGATCGTCTGTTGCTAAGAATGAAAAATGGTAAACTAAAGAAGGCTGAACGAAGGAATGTCTGACTGTCAGAATTGATGTGACACCAGCAAAGAGAATGTAAGAGCAGCATGGAGGGTTATAGAGTGGGACGGACACAGAACGAGACAAAATGCTCAAAAGAGAGAGTTTCAGTTTTGAGTGTGAGTTTGGTGAAAGCACATTGACACGATAGCGGCCATATTGTGCTAGAAAGAAGCAAGACGAACAGACAGAATACAGCAGAATAATAAGACAGATGGAGACCCTACTGGAAGCGCCCACCAACAATCCGCTCAAAAGAGAGAAACAAAGAAATGAATGTGGTGGTAAGAATTTGTATGACATGGAGATAATAGAGAACTATCCTATAGGGATTTTATTATTACAGTTTTACATATTAGCCCGACAACACGACAGAGAACCGGCGCAGTGGCATGGTTGTTAAAGCGTCTGACCAAAGTGCAAAGCATTCTGGGTTCGAATCTCCCCTCGGAGAGGAATACAACTTAAATATCTTCTCATTGTACGTTAATGCGCTCAGCTGTCGGGGGCTTCGGGGATGGGGAGGGGTTGGGATGGGGCAAGCTTCATCTTTTCAGTGCGGGGAAGAATGACTCTACTAAACTTAACTAAAAACACAGTTTGGAAACAAAAAGAAAACGGGCGCCAATTAGGCAAATCAATAATTAAAACCAAGGGACTTCCCTCAAAATGTTCCTCTCTTAACCTTGTAAATTCTTGATTGAATGGTTGTTGTAGATAACGAGGACAGTGAAATAAAAAGAAGGCATACGGTTGGGGGAACAAAACAAGATTTAAGACATGATACTAGTGGATAAATCGAATAAGGAAACAAGTGGGTGCTAATAATATTTACAAACTTACACATTTCTATGGAAATTTGATAGTGACAGCACACAGCTAATTGTGTTCTGACAAAAGCAAAATACAGAATTATCAGTGACTCGCGAGAAGCTTCATACATGCTTGCAAAAGTACTATCAGCTGGATTTCAGTCCTCAACAGATACTCAAACGAGGCCAACAGCGCATGAAACCTGATACTATGGAATCTTCAGCATGGACAAGTATTATTGATACCTGTATGTTTGTTACAATTTTATATCGTGGGGTATTTGCCATATTTTTGTATTTGACATTTTGCGGATATTGAGGTTTGTCATAAAAAAGGTTCTCTCACTCTTAATTTCATTAGATAAAAGTGTCATTCCAAATTGTTAAATACTTTTCGAGGTATGTTTTTTTGTGACGTAATTTTGTCCTCTGATTTTTGCACAACTCTTCAAAGTTTCGATCCTCATTTTCTCGAAAAGGCAAAATCTCACGTGCAATCATTATGGAAAATACCCGACGATACACCATTTGTGAGATGTTATTGCAGCTGTCATTGCTGTCAATGGGGTGGCTGCTGCCGTTGTTACCGTTGTACTGCCCAGCCACGGAATGCTGCTCACATAAATGTCACGACATGATTAGATAACGAGCAAGGTGACTGACAGTCGTGCAGATAGAGAGGGTTAAATTAGTTGCCAATTAACAACCTGGTTGATTAATTGAATGGTCGATAGATCGATTGTTTGAGAGATTGTAGAAATGAAGTAAATCTGTATGAGACTGGCATAGTAATTTGCATTATATTCAAATGAAAATTGAGACTCAGAGATAATGGAAAATTATATTTTGACATAGTCGTTATGACAGCGCATGTATTTCCTCAGAAAGCTCCGCTTTTTAAAAGTTAGCAAAAGCATTCTGAAAATATTTTACACCATGGCTATTCAGAGCGTTTTGATGTATGGAGTTGTCTGTTGGAGAGGAAACATCTTACAAAAAGATAAAAATAAGATCAATAATTTAATTAAAAAAGCATCCAAAATTTGTATCTGTGATCTGCCATATTTTGATGAGCTGTACACTGGTGCTTGTATTAAAAAAGCTAATATTATTATAAATGACCCCCAACATCCCCTGAACAAGGAATATATAAGATCTGTAAGAAGTTTAAGGCTGTTGTCAAAGAAAACTAAAACTGAGCGCTACTTTAAATCGTTTATTCCATCATCAACTAGGATGTTACAATAATGTCGTCATCTTGATCGTAATCTGTGCACAGTTGAATTATGTCCTGCGTGTCAGGTCAATGTGTTTTAGTTAGGGAAGCATAATTGTGTGCACTGTTAATTTAGTTAATTTATCAGTGTGTGCGTATATATGTGTGTGTGCGCGCTATGTATCATACTTTCTGCTTCTGTAACTGTATTGTTATGTATTCAATGATCAAAACAAATTTCCTTGTACAAGGACGAATAAAATTTATCTTATCTTATCTTATCTTATATGGTTGAGTGGGAATGTTCAGAAACTGGACATACGCAACGTTACGATTTTTCCAAACCACTGAGGGAAACTTTTGATGATTTGAAAAAAAATATTTTAAAATCAAAGCTGGTGCGCGATATTCAAATTTTTTGTGCAACACTTTGATACAGCGACTGCGCGGCCGCGAACCTGCGCAGCTTACAGGTAACATTGGACATACGTACGTGTATTTCATCGTATATTATATAATTGGTGTAGCTTAATGAGTTACGGTGCATGAATATATTTTCGGCACTTTAAAGATATAATTGAACAAAACATATAGACACTGACAAACAGAAGATGTCCACATCCATAAGACTTCTACAGTTTCCTATCCATTGTGTGGATATCTGTGCACAATGCCCTCGCAGTCCACAGATCATGGAAGATCAGGAGGTGAACAAATTAATTAATTAAGCAAGGAACTTGGCTGTTAGAGTAACAAAATATTTGCTGTGAATGCTACTCGTCCAAAAGTAAAGCCACGTGGCTGACATGAGGTCTGTGGCAGCTGCAGATTCAGAGAAGATTGACCAATGTATGGTGTTCATTAGCACAAAGAAAGAATTTAATTACACTGAAACATTTGTGAATTAACTGTCTCACTTCTTGTAAGTTTTCTTAGATGTCCACAATGCTCATAAAGCCAGTTTTGAAAGTCAGAGATCAGTACCAATACTATGAGGAAAGGTAATGAGATATGGAAAAATGCCAAGTTACTGGAATTTTGACAATGAACATTTTTAGCGTAATTTTCATGCCCCATTTGAGCTGAGCGTTTTCCGTATGAACTTCTGAGAACAGCTTTTAGGAGTGAATCAGTGAAGGATAATCACAGCAGCATCATTACAAGAGGAGTAATAATAGATGCTGGAGGTTGTGACGGTGATTACACCTTGTAGTGGTAGCGGTGGTGATAGCAAGCCCTGGCAATGGCGTTGGACGTCGTTGTTAGTTGGAGGTTATAGTGGTGATGGCGTAAGAGTGGTAGTAGCGGCGGTAGGACAGATAATTATAATCGTAGCAGTGGTAGGAGAATGGGGAGGGTGTGAGATCAAATTCATAGCCGCAGTCTTCTGTCGTTTTACGGAACAATTGTTCAGTATTTTCTTTTCAATTTCAATTTTGTGATGGTCAAAAGAAAGTATTAGTCGGACTGAATTACACCCCAGCTAGAAAGACAGAGCTCATTTCATTATATAAAACGATATTTTAAAAAAGGGAATATAATCAAGATTGGCGTATACGGTTTTTCTCCGTACGCTGCAGGGTGGCAAAAATATGTAGTACTGTATAATAGTGGAAGTGTAGCAATGATAGCAGTCATCCATGGTAAAATATAGAGAATTGATGTCAGCAAAGTTAGAATGTGACGGTAAATATGTCTTACAAATCAGATTGTGACATTTCCCCATGACTACCGCGTCTCGGCCCTTCCCCTGCGGCAGGCTACGCATGTCCAAAGCATAGCTGATCTCATCTGTACTTCACAACCTCATTGAAGTTGACGAGTTTTGCCCAAAATAAAACAGGCCTATTCAAATATACATGTTTAATTGTCAGTCTGCGCAGGTCGTTGGTGGCATCTTGCACTCAGCAGCACAGGAGGATTTGCACGTGATTAATTGCGGTGTTTTTCCGTCTGACGATGAAAGCTTTGAGTAATGATATTCAGATGACAAATTAGGAATTTTGAAATAATTGAGGTAATCAAGTGCGTTTTCCGTGAGAATTAAAAAAAGGTGGAAGAATTCAACTTTATTTGTGCTTTTAAATGCTCGAGTGCAAACTGAGTGCAGCTGCTTAATTGTTCTACTATTCTTTCTTGCTGTTTGTCTGCTTTAAATGGTTTGGACTTGGAAAAGGGGCCGTGAAAATGAATGCACCAAGACTTGGAGAGCGTGCCACTGCTGAACACTATTAGAAACTTTATACTGACTGCTCTCAGAAATGTAGCATGCGGGGCGTATTCTGTTTGTGGTAGCGTTCACTGCCTATGCCAAGTCCAGTGTTTTATAATTATCTCACTTACTAAAACTCTAAGGCCGCTAGTTCTTTCAATTATAGCTATTATTTACTATAAGGAGGAACTTGAGGCTCTTATCCAAGTCACAGTTATGCACAGCGGATTTATAAAAATGTTTGATGTTTGATAATAGACTCCATGCTGTACCATGGCGTTACATGGTATCAAACCATCAACCGGCCCAAGACCACAAGCCTGTAAAGTGTACAAAAATATGTCTATTAGTGTACTTGCAGTAATAGGTTTATAATGTACATCTTATACCTGGACATTGTCCAATGTCCAACTGTGATACTGTATACCGATATTTATGTCCAAACTCATATAACACGTTTACTTTTTCTTATCTCCTAAATATAAACTGTTCTGTCATATTTGTCAACCAGTTCAACTATCTATTAACGGGTCCCTGGAAAACAAAGCCAGTCTTCAAGCTGCCTTTTGTGGTCAGGTCCGGGACTGACATAGCTCGCTCTCGCAGTGAAACCATTTATCTTGAGTGCAGGGACCCTCGATATAATTTCACAAACAGCCACTTTCCTTATCTCTCATCGCCGTCACTGGTTCACGGTGACTCATAGTGCAGTGTCTGTCCCTGGCTCACAAGTCATACTTGAAACTCAGACATTACCAGGGAATGAATATAATAGAAGGTTTGGTGCAGCATCTGCATAGTATAATACGCATCTCCAGGGCCTACTTGACACTACCTATTGTTATCGTGTGCTAAAAAAGCAGTGTTATCCTTATTTCAGTCTAAAAGTAAATGAGAAAAGGTGGCACATCATATTACTTTAAGAGTATCTTATTGATGGGACACAATTTTTGGGTGAAAAACGACTGCTGCAATCTCTAGATTCATATTGCAAGCGCTATCTTGTTAGATATTCATTTCTTCATGTCCCATCTAACACAAGAAGTATTCAGAAACAAAGACACCATTCAGTCTATCGGTTCTTATTTCTAGCAGATAAAAATAATACATAGTCATACGGGTTAAAAAGTAAAATCTCATTTTAAATTTGAATCATCTGTTTTACAACCGTTTTCTAACTAAAATTATAAAGGACTTCCCAGGCAAACTTAATGCCGACTTTAATAATATGGCAGTGGCCCTCGCTATTACATAAAGCTGAAATTCTTGAATAAACTACTTTTTATACGAGAGTCGAGAGGCTGACTATTACAAGTAAGTGTAGTAGGGAGATCAGACATCTGCAGTTTCTAAACTGAATCCTTCAGTGACACGATCTCACCAGACCCGGCTGGAGGATGGGAAGTAGGGTGGGAATAGAAGGCTCCCCACGTTGGTCACTCATTGGCTTTCAGGATATAAAAAAGAAGAGTGATGCCTGTCTAATCGGATTCGTAATACAGAACCCTTTATAACAAATGTGACAGCCCCCAGTTCACGTCATCCCCAAGTTGTGAATAAATTAATCAATCAAAGAGGACAGAAATAAATGGGTCAGACCACAGTTAATCCTGCACTCGTACATTCGTAATGCAGGGTGGAATTTCGTATTTTTCCTCTTTTTTGTTTATATCCAACTCAGAAAAGAAGAATGATAAAAGCAGTTAAATTACGACTACAGAATAGGCACCACCAGTTTCGTTTTTTTCTGAATATGATGGTGTCATGAAAAATACAGGATAACAAGCATGAAAGCGTAAATGTCTAGTAAACTTCTTGTTTCTTGTTGAGAGAGACAACCAAATGAAAGACCTGGGTGCCTTAGTAATAAAAAAAAAGTGCAAGATAATTTTGAAAAGGTTGACGAGCCTGTAATGCCAACTTGATATTATTTTCTGTCACAGCAAAAGAACATGATTGTGTTCAAATTGCTTAGGTCGAGAGACCCAAACATTGTGTCTTTTGTCAGTGTCACGAGTGGAGTGAGTGCAATTAAGGGGATTGCTACAGAGCGGGTGTAGAGTAAGAAGGACTCACAGTAGACAGCAAGTTAAGCGTGCTGTTGTGAGTAGTGGGGGGGGGGGGTCTGAAGGAGGCGAAAGCGCTGTATAGCTAGCACTGCAAGTTAGAAGGTCCGACGGAGCGGACCTGTGAATAAGAGCCCAGCGGGCGGACATAAGTGAAAGCAGTCGGGAGACGGATGAGTGTTGTTCCAGTAATGACTGGTATGTAGAACGTTGATTGATTATTATGATTGATGTATTATAGTATATTCGTCTATTACCATGATGTAAATAAGTATATGTGAGGAATGTGGAAGTCCTTGATATTGGATATAGCAATGTGCGCCATGAGCGATAGATGAAAGTGAGTTCATGGATTTGTAGCGCGAGTGAGTAGTGTGTACTCCGATGGAGGTGTGTTACCGTAAGATGTGTGGTGAGTGAAAGGTGAACTAGTGTGTGTACGCTTCATGGATTGTAAGGAGAGGTGGAGTGAATAGAAATGGTAGGGTATTATACCAATGTAATGTTATTCTTGTAGGTGTCGGGGACGGGCCGCAGAGCCACCTCGATGAGCACAGGGGATAGGCCAGCATAGGGCCGGAGGCCGCACATAGGCCAGAAGTGAGGCTGTCAGTGCAGGACAGTAGAGGCACATAAAGTCGTGGCAGTCAGGCCACGGACAGGGACGTAGATATGAGAGTGAATGAGATACTATATTGTTGCCATGTTGATAGGCTAGTGAACTGATACTATGTTGTTGCCATGTTGATGGCTATGGAAATAATAACGTGTTATTGCCCTGCTGAGGTGCTAGGGGAGTGCTAAGGTGTATGACAATAGGGAGGGGATATTGCGAGACTGCGGTGCCAGTAAATTATTAATGTGCTATTAAGACCCTGAGGGGAGAGGCTGAGGCCGAAGTGCCTTTAGGAGTAACTACCGGATTGTGGATCCGAGGGAGAGTGTGTGTGAGAGTAAGGCCGTTGTACGGCAGTTCATTTCAATAATATAATGTATGTAATTGCGCTATTATATGTATAATTATGTTTAATAAATGTGTGAGTCTGATGGGTTGTTTTGTTAAGTGCTAAACTTGTTTGTTCGTGATTGTCGTCCTGTCATAAACTATTACATCTCCCAGTCTGGGATTTGTGACACTGGGGGCTCGTCCGTTGTGACACTGGGGGCTCGTCCGTGTGACACTGGGGGCTCGTCCGTTGTGACACTGGGGGCTCGTCCGTGTGACACTGGGGGCTCGTCCTGTTTACCTGTGGTCATTTTGACATTGTGTATTCGTTATATCTAGTTGTTTTTCTGTTGTGCTAGGAATTCGTGCTGTTGTCTTTGTTCGTGGGATGAATGGAAATTTCATGATGATATGATTTATGTATGTTTATGAATAATAATATGTATTGATGCATGTATTGCTATGAATAGGTAGTAATGTGTATTTAAACTTTCCAAAGTGTGTGCGTGCAGCCTGAGGAGACGAGCAGCCAGAGCTCCGATTAAAGGGAGGAGTTTTACTCAAAATTTCAAAAATTGAAAGTTAAGTGGAAATTTTGTACCCTGGATTAAGGGCTGTCTTTTCTTCTGTCTTTTTCCCTGTTTTTGCTGTTTTTGTTGTCGTTATAGATTATACGGGCGGTGGCGCGGGTTTGCTGTGTTGAACTTAGTTTATCCTTTTTTAAAAGGTGTGGGAAACTTGGAACTTCGTTCATCACAGCGAACAGTTCTGTAGGGACCTGTATTTTTGTTTAGATTGTAGCGTTCTATCTTCCTCCTTGTTTTAGGAAGACGTTTCTCTTGTCCCTCTCTTCCCTATTTGTAGATACGTTCTTTTTTTTCAGACTCTGTTCTTGTTTGTACCGTGTTGTGTAATCGGCGTAGCAGGTTGCATTTTTTTTCCATTATAGTTTTTTTTTTTTTGTAGAAGCTTTGTCCTAGTCTGGTTCGTTGTCCTTGACGTACTTGTGGTCTTTCTACTAAATTTCCTTATTCTTGTCGTTTCTATTTTCTTTTATAATTAATAGTGCATACATTTTATAGATATAGAATTAGTTTTGCTGTAAAGGTAAATTTCTGAATTGTATTCTGAATTGGGTATTGTTATATCTGGTGTGGTCTCAGGTCTCTGGTCGTGTTGCTAGTGATCATACCGACAGGTTGGTCGTCTTATAATAGATACCATAACCATAAATCTGTGAAATGGCGGAACTCCAACAACTAATGAAGTTGGGTAAGGAACTTGGCCTGGAGGGAGAAGAGCTACGCGGCTGGATTAAAGAACAGCAGGCAGAATTGCGCGATGAGCGTGCTAAGGATAGAGAGCAGGAAAAAGAGGCTCAGGAAAAGGAAAGAGAGGCTAAGGCTCAGGAGCAGGAAAGGGAGTTAAAGTTAAAGGAGATAGAAGCCCAAGAGCGGGAGATAGAGGCTAGGGATAAGCAACAGGAGAGAGAGGCGCGAATAAGAATCGCCGAGTTGGAAATCAAAAAGAATGCGCCAACAGAAACAGTTGAGCGGCAGGTACGCAATAAAGGTGGCGTTAGGATTAAGCTCCCTACGTTCGACGACCGGAAGGACGACATAGACGCCTTCCTTTACAGGTTCGAGCTGAACGCACAATTGCAATGGGGGGAAAATAAGGAATTATGGGCCACGTACCTGGCATCGCTATTGCAGGGGCGGGCGTTAACCTACTTTAAAGAGCTACAGCGCGAAGACGTGCAAGATTACGATAAGCTGAAGGCTTTGCTGCTTCGCCGATTTGCGCGTACCGAGGAATATTTCCGGGAGCAGTTTAGACGAGCACGTGCAGATACCAGGGAGGACTTTGCTGCCTTCGTCGCGAGACTAACTGAGTATTTCGCGAACTGGGTAGACTTGGCGCATGTGGGCACGGATTTCGCTAAACTGAAAGACCTAATGATCCGTGACCAGCTGTACGCGTCGTGCCACAAAGATCTGGTGGCTTTCCTGAAAGAGAACGAACCCGCGACGGTGCAGGAGGCGTCTAAGTTGGCGGAGGCATACCGTACGGCGCATCCGTCCAAACCAGTCGCCAGGGCGTACGTCCAAGATGCTGGATACGTCGCCGTTGTCGAGGGGTCGCCGGCAGGACTTAGGGACAGGTCGCGTCAGCGTGGTGCCTATAGCGGGCAAGCCCAGGGGCAGCGTAGGGGCTATCACCAATCACCGGCATATGGATCCGGTAAGTTTGACCGAGCAGGAGGGCTAGGTCGCGGTAATGGCCGGGGGCGAGTTGTGACCTTTGCCGATGACCGACGGCATAGGGACTTTAGTTCCGGTCGCGATGGGTCACGGGGACCCAGGCCTAGGGCAGCACAGGGAGCGGAGTGTTGGACTTGCGGACGCGTGGGTCACTTTTCACGCGAGTGTAGGGCCGCGAAGTGTTGGAACTGCGGAAGAGCAGATCACATCAGCGTGAACTGCCCTGCAGGTAGGATAGCGGCGAACGTGGACAGTAGCTCCAGTCCATGTTCCCCAAATAAATTTCATCATGCGGCTGCGTGTGTTACATCGGACAACGGAGGCGGACAGTATTCTAAGTGTCCCAGTTGTGAGAAGTTATTATCTTCCGGTGTTTTACCTTGTGGGAGAAAGATCCCCGTTATAAATTCATGTCATACAGGAGGTGGTCTTAGGGTTTATCCGGGGTTTGTTGGGGACGAACCGGTCTCGGTTTTACGAGATACAGGATCTACCGTTGTGGGAGTGCATAGGGATTGCATTCGGGATTCACAGCTTACAGGTGAGACTGTCCCGTGCATCCAATTTTCGGGGGCCATTGAGAAATTACCCATGGCAAGAATAATGATAGATACACCTTTCCTTAGCGGGGAAGTCGAAGCAGTCGTTGGTTGTTTTCCAGGCGCCCAGCTCATCATTGGGAATGTGTCACGGGTGGTTTCCCCTTCCGATGAGAACGTGCAAGCATGGTCGCAATCAAAGGGTATTGACTTTTGCGCCGCGGTCGAAACACGTCGACGGGTAGCGGATAAAGATAAGATTAGACCTTTGGCGACGCCAGCGGTCAACCTAGATATCACGCCAGAGCGCTTGGCGAGATTACAAAGGGAGGACCCATCATTAAACCCATGTTTTGGGGAAGCGCGAACCGAGAAAACGAGGAAATATAAAAACGGGTCATCTTCTTTTTTTGTCCAGGGGGGCATTCTGTTCCGTATGTACGTCACGGTGGCTTCCGTTCAAAAGCAGGTCGTCGTGCCACGGTCGTTAATTACTACAGTATTGCGTCTGGCCCATGATGTTCCATTAGCGTGTCATATGGGAAGTGCTAGAACCAAGCAGAGAGTTCTGAAAGATTTTTATTGGCCATCGATACATAGAGATGTACGGCTGTATTGTAGGACGTGCAGTGCGTGCCAAAAGACGACGCATAAGGGTCGTACACCCCAGGCTCCTCTTCAAAAGATCCCCACGGTTTCGGAACCGGTTAAAAAGGTTTCGATAGACCTTGTTGATTTAAGAGAAAGACTATCTTCAGCGCGCACTATAGCAGAAGAAGCTTCTGGTATCGCTTCGAAAAGAGCAAAAGACTATAAAGATAGAGGTTCCAAACTGAGAATTTTTAAGCCAGGAGACAAGGTTCTGTTGTTGTTACCTACGGACCATAATAAGTTATTGATGACATGGAAAGGCCCTTATGTTATTGAGCGAGTTGTTTCGAAGGTAGATTACGCTATCCACATTGATGGATCAGTTAAGGTTTTCCATGTTAATATGCTACAGAGATTTTATGAGAGACCACAGTATCTGTGTGCACAGACAAGACCAGAGGAGACTGTCTTCTCTATTGCTTGTACGGGGGTCGTAGACCAGTTGGACTGTGACGTAAGCGACACCGAGGCGCAGGAAGAGTTACAAATTCAATTGCCGGAGTTAACTGCGACACAAGGTTACAGGGACGTAAAAATTAACCCTGACCTTACGAGTTCAAGGAGTAGGGAACTTGAGACCCTGTTAGCGTCATTCCCGGATGTTGTTACGGATTTGCCGGGTCGCACTACGGTGATCCAGCACCAAATAAAGTTGACTTCGGATAAGCCAGTATTTCTTAGACCGTATCCGTTGCCTTTTTCTTCGAGAGATAGAGTCATAAAGGAAGTTGAGTCGATGTTGAAGTTAGATGTGATAGAACCATCAACATCGCCGTATTCATCACCCATCGTCCTCGTGAAAAAACTTGATGGATCGGTGGGGTTCTGTATTGATTTTCGGAGATTGAACACTATTACGGTAGGCGATAGGGAGCCTATCCCGTTTCAGGAGGAATTAATAGCTTCATTGGCCGGGTCCACGTGGTTTTCCAAGATAGATTTGACGAAAGGGTATTGGGAGATCCCGCTTACTGAGGAGTCTAAACAATACACGGCGTTCCAAACGCCCATTGGATTATTCCAATTTAAGGTCATGCCATTCGGGTTGGTGAACGCGCCAGCGACGTTTGCACGATTAATGAGATTAGTGTTGAAGGACATACCTAATGTCGTGTCATTCTTTGATGATATAGCATGCCATACGTCGACATGGTCTGAGCATATTCAGACACTAACAGTAATTTTTCAACGATTACGTCATTTTGGGTTAACGGCTAAACCCGCAAAGATGGATTTCGCATGTCCAGAGATAGTATTCTTAGGACATATCGTGGGTAGAGGTGTTCAGAGACCTGAAGTAACAAAAATTGACAAATTAGTAGGATTGCAAATCCCTAAAACAAAGAAACAAGTCAGAAGCTTAGTGGGAATTTTAAATTATTACAGAAAGTTCATTCCAAATTTTTCCTCCTTGTCATCTTCTCTTACTGACCTTACTAAGAAGGGACAACCCGATAAGGTCCAGTGGACGTCTGAATGTCAGACAGCATTTGATAATTTGGTGACAGCATTATCATCGTCACCCATTCTGATATTACCCGATTTTCGATCTAATTTTATCCTCAGAACGGATGCGTCGGACTCTGGTGTCGGCGCTTGTCTTCTACAGGAGAAGAACGAATGTCTCCATCCTGTATGTTATGTCAGTAGGAAGTTATTGCAGAGAGAAAGAAAGTATTCTGTGATAGAGCGTGAGTGTCTTGCCATTGTCTGGTCCGTCCAGAAACTAGGACGTTATCTCATGGGACGAGAATTTTGTATCCAGACAGACCACAAGCCGCTGACATTTTTGTCGAAGAATCGTTCGTCCAGCCCACGCTTATCTAGATGGGCATTGGCTTTGCAGCCGTATACCTTCGTTATTCAACCAATTCCAGGAACCAGCAATCATATCGCCGACTACCTTAGTCGAGCCTAGGGCAAGATTTCAGGAGCTTATACATCGGAGGACAGGAACATTGACAGGATCTGTGTGAATGAGTCGACTTTAAAATATTGACATTATAAATATGATATGAAGAATGGTTGATAGGTTGATTAGCTTTTGATTCTGTATTAGGTATTGTGTTTAGTTAGCTATTCATGATGTGACACATGTATGCATATTTCAGGCCATATTGATCCCCATATTTTCCCCTGATTTCGGTATTCTATATACTAGGGGAACTGCTAGGTCATTTTTTTTAGTGTACGTATTGCTCACGCTCACTCGTTGACAGTCATCTTGATGCGATTTGAAATTAATTGCATTAATTTTTTTGGGGTGGGGGATGATGTCACGAGTGGAGTGAGTGCAATTAAGGGGATTGCTACAGAGCGGGTGTAGAGTAAGAAGGACTCACAGTAGACAGCAAGTTAAGCGTGCTGTTGTGAGTAGTGGGGGGGGGGGGTCTGAAGGAGGCGAAAGCGCTGTATAGCTAGCACTGCAAGTTAGAAGGTCCGACGGAGCGAACCTGTGAATAAGAGCCCAGCGGGCGGACATAAGTGAAAGCAGTCGGGAGACGGATGAGTGTTGTTCCAGTAATGACTGGTATGTAGAACGTTGATTGATTATTATGATTGATGTATTATAGTATATTCGTCTATTACCATGATGTAAATAAGTATATGTGAGGAATGTGGAAGTCCTTGATATTGGATATAGCAATGTGCGCCATGAGCGATAGATGAAAGTGAGTTCATGGATTTGTAGCGCGAGTGAGTAGTGTGTACTCCGATGGAGGTGTGTTACCGTAAGATGTGTGGTGAGTGAAAGGTGAACTAGTGTGTGTACGCTTCATGGATTGTAAGGAGAGGTGGAGTGAATAGAAATGGTAGGGTATTATACCAATGTAATGTTATTCTTGTAGGTGTCGGGGACAGGCCGCAGAGCCACCTCGATGAGCACAGGGGATAGGCCAGCATAGGGCCGGAGGCCGCACATAGGCCAGAAGTGAGGCTGTCAGTGCAGGACAGTAGAGGCACATAAAGTCGTGGCAGTCAGGCCACGGACAGGGACGTAGATATGAGAGTGAATGAGATACTATATTGTTGCCATGTTGATAGGCTAGTGAACTGATACTATGTTGTTGCCATGTTGATGGCTATGGAAATAATAACGTGTTATTGCCCTGCTGAGGTGCTAGGGGAGTGCTAAGGTGTATGACAATAGGGAGGGGATATTGCGAGACTGCGGTGCCAGTAAATTATTAATGTGCTATTAAGACCCTGAGGGGAGAGGCTGAGGCCGAAGTGCCTTTAGGAGTAACTACCGGATTGTGGATCCGAGGGAGAGTGTGTGTGAGAGTAAGGCCGTTGTACGGCAGTTCATTTCAATAATATAATGTATGTAATTGCGCTATTATATGTATAATTATGTTTAATAAATGTGTGAGTCTGATGGGTTGTTTTGTTAAGTGCTAAACTTGTTTGTTCGTGATTGTCGTCCTGTCATAAACTATTACATCTCCCAGTCTGGGATTTGTGACAGTCAGTTTGTGGTGTGGTTCTGTATGTGTGTGACATGGCTAAACCATAAAATGTAAGACTGTAAGACTGTGCAGGACCATACACTGAATTTTCTCTATCTCATAGACTGCACCAGCATCGGTTTTTAGCAAGCCCTGGCGGTGGGGCTGTAACACTGATACCTTTTCACCCAAAATTCCATAATTATTGTCATGACACCGTCTTCGTAAACATGAAAACAGACGGTGCGTCCCATAGGCTGAGTAAAAGTGTATATTTCCACAGCGAAGCAGCTCGAAACAGAACTTATGAAACGAGAGAGCTATATAATATCTTGGGTGTGACAACTTTGTCATACAACTTGGAAACTAACGGTTTCGTTTTTTATGTGATAAAATCAGCAAGAAGAAAGTAAGATGTTAGTTTGTCGCCATTGTCTATTCCAATTATCTTCTAATCTCCTTTTCTGCACTAGAATTCTGCGTGAATGACAATTTTTCATACCTAGTAATTGACACCAGGGCAATGGCACGTTTCTCATCAATCTTCTGGTATGAAAGATGATACTTCAAGTCAGAAGAATAATCTAAGTAATCTGTGGCTGCGATACTTGGAGGAGATAGCATGGTGCGGTTGAGATGAATAATATGACACCTTATCATTTTGGTACAACCATACCAAATTACAAGATTCGCACCACATTATGCTTACTGCCACTGAGGTAGTTCACACCAGTCAGCTACAATTTCAACGACCCAGGAGAATATTCATGTTGACAGAATAGGGCCAGCTCATCTTGGCAAAGAATGTACCGAAGATTTTAACTGGTCCTATCACCAATACACACTGAAACAGGGACAGGGATCTAGATCAGGCAGAAGTGGTATCATCCCCTCTGACCCCAGAGACAATACCTGTGAAAATGATCGGAAAGAGGCACGAAGAGAAAAACCAGGCTTGTATGGAACAGGCGGTTTCAGATTTATTCAATAATGAGCATGCATAGATTTATCGCGATCATTTAAGGTTATATAGGACTGTTCAAGACAGTGCAAACTGCAAAAGGTAAGAAATTTGTGGGGGGGGGGGGGGGGAGGGTAGCATTATGTAGAGCGGACTGATCACTACACAGTAATTCAGTTTCACGGGACAAATTATGCAACTGCAGGGAGTCATTCTCTTGATGGAAATCGTAATGCAAACCAGAAAAGCGGATCTCCATGAGGAGATACTGCAGTGCTTTTTGATCTATGAGATAGCAAAAGGTTTGAAGAGGAGTTAAAGTTTCTTCACACACCAAAAAGTCGATTATGCAAGTCTGGACTCTGTTTATGAGTTGACAGTGTAAGTGTTTGCTAGTCTGAAGCTTCCACGTCTCTCTCTAACTCTGAGTAATAAGAAAGGTGGGTTCTTAATCAGCACATATTTGTTGTACTGTCGGCGTACTAACTAATGAATGTATCGTATAGACGAACTTTGGTCGAACTTTACACGAGAATGTGCCACATTCCCATTTGGAGAGAGTTCTTCACTCGACGATCCTCTGGAATGGAGTAATTGGATATAAAATGTGCAAGGATGGAATAGCAAAGATTCTTAGGACTCGTAAAGAATGGTACACCATACGTTACATGTCGATTCTTCAGTATGATAAGCTGTAAGATCAACTGTAATCGTGGCTCTAAGATTTTTTGCAGCTATAGGAAAGCGTGCCAAATCGGTAAAATTTTGAAGTGTGCCTAAGGCGGTGAAGCAGAAATATTTTAACACCTTTGCACACATAATATTTCATTCAGTCAAACATGGGACTTTGAACCTGCAGCGCATAAGTGGCCGTCTCTCGGGCGGTGGTGACGATGGCCTCTGCACAGTTAAAGTCATTACTGAAGGAAACACGTTTTTACCAGATGCCCTTATTGAGTATTTCAACGAAAGTGCATCTATAAATAGACGTAAATTCAATAACACCCAATTCGAATCGAACAACAACAACAAAAAAAAGGCGACCCCGATAATAATGATCCTCTCCATAATAACAAACATCGTTTGACATACGAAAATGGGCATTTCCTTTGCAATACTTCATTGAGTCACCAGTAAAAACTATATATCGTCGGTTGGCTGTTGGAACCTCGTTGAGTCCAAAATCAAAATTTTACAGGAGAAGGAAAAAACTGATTATCTTTAATAGTTTTCATTATTGGGAGCTGTAACTTGGCATCTAGCCTATGTTCTTGACCAGTAGTTGTGCCGTGTATTGCATTTTGACGACAACCCTACTGCAAGTACGTAACCAGAGTTAAGCAGGTTATAACACGCCGAAGTCGGCTGTTGGAACCTGCCTAAAGCTTTAACGAGGTTCAAGCGCACACATCGCGCCGCTGGCTGATCGTATAACCTCGCTACCTTTCTTTGGGCATAGTAAAAATATGTTTAAAAGTGCCTCGGAGGCATTTATTGTTGTCTTTGCCGTTTTAGTTCTGTTTTAAATTTATCCCTCGAAACTTAGTATTTCACTTCGTTTATTTCCTATGTATCACACCATCACCGAGCGAATGAATGTAATATAAATGTATGATTTACTGTCTAGCCTAAATCAAACTATTTATTCACACTTGACTCTTTAGTAACACAAAGTATTACATGTCATTTGTTTACAAAAGTCTATGTTTACTCCGGTCTATGTTATGTCCTTGCTCACTGCCCCCTCCCCAGCCGCATCCACCTGCCCCTGCCGCTCTCTTTCTCTCTTTGAGAGAGTTGCACTCCAGTTCTTTGAGAGAGGGCTGCATTTTGGTTCATTGAGAGAGAGAGAGTTGCAATTTGGTTCTTCGAGAGAAATGCAATTTGAAAGAGGTGCACTCACGTTCTTAGAGAGAGAGAGCTGCATTTTGGTTCTTTGAGAGAAATGCAATTTGAAAGAGGTGCACTCCAGTTCTTTGAGAGAGGGCTGCATTTTGGTTCTTTGAGAGAGATGCAACTTGAAAGAGATGCACTCCAGCTCTTTGAGAGAGAGCTGCATTTTGGTTCTTTGGGAGAGATGCTACTTGAAAGAGATGCACTCCAGTCCTTTGAGAGAGAGCTGCATTTTGTTTCTTTGAGAGTGATGCAACTTGAAAGAGGTGCACTCCAGTCCTTTGAGAGAGAGCTGCATTTTGGTTCTTTGAGAGAGATGAAACTTGAAAGAGATGCACTCCAGTCCTTTGAGAGAGGGATGCATTTTGGTTCTTTGGAAGAGATCCAATTGAAAGAGGTGCACTTTGGTTCTTGTATAAATCTGCATTCTGGGGCTGTGAGAGAAACGGCACTCAGGGATTTTGAGAGACAACTGCACACTGGATCTTTGAGTTAGACGTTCACTCTGGTTATTTGACAGAGAGAGAGAGAGAGAGGGAGGGAGAGAGAGAGAGAGAGAGAGAGAGAAAGAGGGAGAGAGAGAGAGATAGAGAGAGAGAGACAAAGAGAGAGAGAGAGAGAAGGGGGGGGGTGTGAGCGCTGCACTTTGGTTCTTTATTAAGAGAGCTGCCCCCTGAAAGAGCTGCATCTTGCACTTTGAGAATGTGGCGCCCTGGTTCTGAGAGAGAGAGAGAGAGAGAGAGAGAGAGGGGGGGGGGGGAGAGATTTGTACGTTTACTCCTTGAGCTGGCTGCATTTCAGTTCCTTTGGGTAATTTTCATTTTTATTCTTTGAGAGTTACTTGTTTGTTCTTTGAGAGAGTTCCACATTTATTAGGGTCTTTGAGAGCTGTGCACTTGGTTCTGTGAGAGAGTTCCAGCATAGTTCTTTGAGAGAGGGTTGCAGTTTAGTGCACTGAGAGAACTGCTCTCTGTTTCTTTGAGAGATCTACTTTCACACCAGTAAGGTTTGTGTGCAACGTCAATTAAAGGCTCCTGCGATCGGCATCTTCCTCTAACAGGTTTTGAAAGTGCTTATTGCACCATGCATTGTCCTCTGCTCAGAGGAAACGTTGAAAATAACAAACTGGAAATGCACAGTGACTTATGTGTTACATACTGGATAGCACTGGATTCAAAAATTCAGATAGTGGGGCGCTTTAGTTTGTCTGGTCACTGATTGATATGAGGCTGACAGTATTTATAGCTATTAAAGTGTGGGTGGGGCGAAGATTCGCATGATTAATTACAGATTGATCAATTAACTCAAAATATTTACCAAAATAATATTTACCATTCCCTTATTTCATCACATTTGATCCGCCCATATTCGCCGGTCTTGTCTGACTTTCTTCAAAGACGGTGTCCACTCCATTGGGCGGCAACTTCAAATGCCGTAAACTCGCCGCCGCCCTTCCTTTGATCTATTCATTCAAGTTTACCCTACCGTCGGTGATTACATTAATGACAATAGACCTCTGTCTAGGGACGCAAAATATACGCCGGTTGATATCTAGGCTATTTCAAAGTGACCACTTTTTATTCGTCCCCAGACTCAATGATTTTACTGGCACATAACTTTAATTATATAATGTAATTTTTAAAAAAAAGTCATTTCGAACTTAGTAAAAACCTAATTACTCTGTGTGCCTATGTGTGTGCATGCGTGTGTGAATTTTGTACACAATAACCTATTCCCTGTATCTTCAAACTCTTTAAAATAATTATGAGTTACAGGGTATGGTACATGACTGCCCTTCTTCAGTCTCGTTATTTGTAAACATGATACAATCATGCACTACTACGAAATAATGATTTTTACATCGACGCTACATTTGTCGACTTTCACTTTTTTTTCTTAATTTTCAAGCGACCACAATTGGTACATGTAATAACCATGCTATTAAACGTTTACTAAACGTTTAGCATTAAACGCTACTAAACTAAACGTTTAGTGAGGTTCAAACGCCAACAATTGGCCCTGGCCAGCGGTGCATAACCTGGCAAACGATTTTAGCGAGGTTCAAGCGCCGACATTCCGCCAGCCGTACGTTAACGAGGTTATAACACGGAATTACAACATCGCTTTTCTCCACTACTGAGCAGAATTTTTTTCGTTTTTTCAAGTGCATCCGATGCGTCTCGTGCTATAGATTCCATTTTTTAAAAAAAGTGAATTTGCCCAAAAATGGACTTAACGAGGTTCCAACAGCCAACCGACGATATTAAGTCTAGTTTAGACCACTTTTAGACAGCCGAGATGCTATACCATCCTTGGGGCTTTGCAAGACAGATTATAAGCTTCTGCTGGCGACTACTCACAGTCAAATAAATCAGTAAAGCAGAGGCGGCTAAGTACATTTATTATTCTTTTTTTCCAGCTTCTCTACCCTACCTTCCCCTACATGTAAAACGATTTAGTTTCCTGGCGGCACTAATGGAAACAGGGGTGAACAGTAATCTCTTAACCTCTTCCTTGGATTCATCTCAATGCCCTCACAAATTCCATGATTTTTACTGGGTGGCAGCACAAAATAGACATAACTTTAGTCAGATCTGGTGATCGATTATTAACTTCTCCCAGCCGGTGGCAATAATCAAGAGCCAGAATTCCTGAATTGTCTGCTAGTGGAAAAGGACGTCTTTCCTCTGTACTTGTCCCCCATGGAACCAAGGAGTTCATCAAGGTCTTTTCATCTTCAGACTTCGAACAGGCACACGATTTATTTCCCCGATTGCGCGTGAATCCCGATTGTATCACTTCCATTTTTCCTATGTTTCGGAGCGCAGTAATTTCCCTAAACATTATTAGCGTTCCAGCCCATACTTTGTTTCAAACCTATTGACTCAAACTATCTCGGACAAAAAATGTGCTAGAGGGTTCAATCGTAGATCTTGAAGTCACCCTTTATTGCCATTTTGCAAGACGGAAATTATTTGCAGTCTGCTTGTAGATTACAAAAATGGGTGACTGAGTACCTCCCGGTGGAAGGTTCGCATAGACGAGGGACTGACCAAAGCGGCCGATTGAAGTTTGCACAGAGTGATTTACTCACATCATGTATTAAAGCCTAGACTGATTGAAAAAATAAAAGCAATGAATGTCGCGTATCAAATAAAGGAGACTGGGAAGATATGATGATAGTTTCTTTCAGACAAGGCCAAGAATTTATTGTTCTATTTCATCCTGCAGGAATATTTGCTTTCAGAAGATTAGGCCCTACAAAAAATGGTACTTTACCTTTAATAATGATCCAATATTCATTTTGTCTCGATACTATTCAATTGTAATAGCACCTCACGTTAATTTCTTTCCCGGTTGTGTTCACAGTTTAGCGGTGAAGATAGGAGGGATTGTGTAGTAATGCACGAGTCTTGTGTACGCAAGATTTAATGTACTTGCGTCTTATCATGATACGAGCGTAAAAGTATCATTAGAAAGCGCATGTAAATTTCTCATCGTGGAGTCATTAAAATCCTGATAAGGTTGACGTGAATCACATTTATAGACTTACATTCAGACACTGACTTTGATCTTTTATTAATCTTCTGTACAGATAAGTTTCTATAATTTCTGGCCAGATGAGTTTCTTTATAGAATAGAACGTCGGCGAAATGGTACACTTAATGATATAATTATAATACAGCTACAAATTAATTTTACAGTGATCTACATCTATTTCTGGACATGAAATGTCTGGGTCTACCTTATACTGCAAAAACGTCTTTTTACAAATGGTACTTTTCAAAAGATCAAAGTGAAATGCAAATAAAAACCTTTCAGGTGAGCTTTCCATTTTCTATTGCACTTTCCCTGCCCCTTCCTTTTCTTTCTCTCACTCTTCCTACTCCCACCCCCCTCTATAAAGGCGAAAGAAAAAATAGAACTTCCATACTGTCCGTTTGGAGATGGACAATGAACAAAAATGTCAGACAAGGACAGCCGCTTCAGTCTGTATCGAAAGTGGTATAATAAGACCCAACAGCCATGCTCAATTACTGTGTATTACATTTTTTTTTTCCACTTCACATGTAACGTGATTTTCCTGCGCTTGTTCTTAATGTTAAATCTTCAGTATACGCTATAATCAAAACTCCGATACTAAATATTTGCACGCAGCAAATTTACCCAAAGATCCAGACCATATTCTGGGCCCTGTAGACAAACAGTCTGAAATTACAATACGTTTAATTTCCAATTTAATATTAATTTCAGACGTGCATTAACAGCCCAGACGGCATTTCGAAAAGAGAAGGCCTATTTACATTTGCACGGCAAGGGACTTTGGATAGAAGTATTGATGGATATAGAATAATGAAAATCGAAACCGGAGGAGCGGTTGTGAAAGAGACGCCCCGTGTTTCCAGATGGAAAACCGGTGTGTGAACCCAGATGACAGGCAGCTGGGTTGCCATGTTGGAGCATCCACATCCGTGCACCACCCATGGTATTTGGCGTGGGCGATTGACGAACAAAGAAGAACAGAGAAAGAAAATGACAGGGCAGATGGTAAACAAAAAGAAAATGCTGTATCCTGTGAAATGAGCGGTCCTGGCACTTCCTGTGAAGAATCGCTACCAACAACTAAAATGAGACTTCTCATGTAACAATAATTCTGATACATCCTGGTTGTCATAAAAATCCGAACTATATGCTGGTCAAAGGTCAGAAGCATTACTACAAGCGTTATTCCTTAACTAATTTATATCACCCGGTTACGAGTATTGTCTCATTTTCTTTGTTATAAATTAGTAAGTAGCCTAGGTTCATACATCGCCCAATGCATATTTATAATTTTTTTCCTGTCATCCTTCGTGCTACTTTCACTAGATGATTACTATTGTACTTTTACAGCCAACTGGTTTTAAGCGTAGGCAGTACTGTAAAGAAAAAGTAAATATAGCAATAACCGTTTCGCCTTTTCTTTTTTAAAATTCTAGTTGTTTTCTAACATGCAAAAACAAAATTTCCAGAAAAACAAAATTTTGAAACAATTATTTATAAACCGCCCCTAAGCAGTCATTATGTAAATAAATATTAATAAAAATAATTATTACTATAGTTGTTATCACTAAATCTTATTAGCATGTTGGTGTCTTGGGTTTATCCGGATTAAATATCAGCACAATGTTATTTGTGAATCTTTATCTTTCTGCTTAGTTCACATGCCCTAACCTGCTCGACTAGCAGATCATGATGTTTCAAATGCCCTCTGCACAATGCATCTTTATTCTTGGCCACTGACTTGCAAATAAGCTTGGACCAACGACACGAGAGAGAAAACAAAAAGGGTGGAGTTGGGAGGGGGTGTAAAATAAAGGCCGTTGGCGACCTCTGTTTTTGCTCACAACATTCTTCCGAGTGTCAGTGACTTCTGTCTTTTCCCCTGCAATCTGTCTACAAAGGCCCGAAGGTACAGTGATTTCAAATCATTAGGCTACATCACAATAATGGGCCAAAAATCTCAGTCCCGGTGTAGCAGGCCAGATTATACCCCCGCCAGACTATACCCGGGGTTAAACTGGCCTAGCCCAGAATAACCCCCGGGGTATATTCTGGGCTAGGCCAGTTTATACCCCGGGGTTTACTTTGGGCTAGGCCAGACTATACCCCCCCCCCCCAGTCCAGATTATACCCCCTACTTTTTTTTAAAAACAAGTCAAGACCGTAGTTTATTTCAACTTTAGTTTGAATTGTTCATTATCACTGTCATCAGATATCATATTGAAGCATACATTTTGGACTCTTGTAAATTATGATACATTTAAAAGGACATAAACATGCTTAAAAAGCATTGGTATACAAAAGGATTGAAAATCAATTGAAACTGATATGATTAAACTTTAACACTAATTTTACTTGTGTCCGTTGGTATTATTATTGTTTTGGTTTTTTTTATAATTAGTTGTCCATGAGTTAAACATGTATTGTAATTTTTTTGTTTGGCACCACTAACATATACTTAGTGGCAAGGTATGAACTAATTATAAGACTCATAAGTGTAAAGTTATCTGAATCTTATTATAATTTTTGAAAATCAGAAATGTGCTTGATATGTCGGAACAACTAGATCTATATATAAAGTTACACTGATGCAGAGAGAAAGGCCAGAAAAGAATACATAGAGAAAAAAACAACAACAACATTTTAACAACTGGACTGGCAGATGGTGCAATTCCATCATCCAGCAGACATTAAATACTTCACACAAAACTAAATAGGCCTACATACTAAAATTGTTTCACATAATGAATTTAACCTGTCCAGATCCACTTGAAACATTACAGAAAGCAAACCAGTAATATACAATAATAACACTAAGAAAACCAAATCATCTTATTTACTCTTGAAAATAAAGAGAATATAATCAATATCAGAATCACCATCATCTTGGAATAATACAAAGATAAGAGGGAATATAAAAATGACCTACACATCATTCTAGAATCTATAAGCAGCAATAATATATGTGTATATGTACCAAGTACATGTAAAAAATAATGTGTTAAATCTTTTCAACTATTCAAGTAGAACTGGACTGAAAGCTTTAGCGAAGTAGCTTTGATAGTCATGTAAAATGACAGATTAAATCCACTGAGACAACAGTGCTTTGCAGAAAGTAATTATAGTATGTTATGGCAAAAATTCGATGGATCATGTTGCATGAACATGTCTTGTTAGTAAATTCTTTGATAGCGTATTTGTAGAAATGTATACATTTTATGTAGCTCATGGTTTAAGGCACTGGATTAGTGTCACTCACGTTCGTTGGCATGTTGTAGTTGTTTTTGTAGTTGGTTGCCATTGAGTAAAATTTGCACGGTACTGTTTGTTTGGCACTGACATACACTTAGTCCCAATGGATGAAATAATTAACGGACTCATAAAAATGAAGTCATTTTAAATATTTTTTTGTGTACAAATACACAGTTGTTAAATCCCTTGGCAAGGGACGTGTTAAGCTTAGGAAGGTAAAGACGGACAAGGTCTTTTCTTTTTTTTTTTTTTATTTCATTTCACTCGCGAGTGACATTCCCTTACTCACTATAAGTTATAACACATAAGTTCAATCTTTCAAATACCTTGCAAACTAATCCAGTGTCTTAAACCGTAATGTACATGAAATGTATATCTTTCTACAAATAACCTATCAAAGAATGATACTCACTAACAAGAAATACTGTTAATGTAACATGATCCATCGAATTTTGTCTCAACATGCTATAGATCTAATTACCTTTTATAATGCACTACTTTTGTCTCAGTGGACTTACTCTGTCGGCCTACACAACTGTCAAGGCTATTTAGTATTTCACTAAAGCTTTCTGTCCAGTTCTACTTGAATATTTGAAAAGATTTAACACGTTTTTTATATATAGTTGATACACATACATTGCTGCTTATAAATTCTAGAATGATTTGTAAGCATACGCTGCCATTTTTACACTCCCTCTCATATCTTTGCAATTTCCAAGATGATGATGATGATTCTGATATTGACATTTCTCTATATTTTCAAGAGTAAATAACATGATTTCGTGTTCTTATTGTTATCATTATTACTGGTTAGCATTCTGTAACGTTTCAAGTGGATCTGGACAGGTGGAGTTCATCAGTCGCAAACATTAAGTGCCTATTTAGTTTTATATCTGCTGGATGATGGAATTGCACTATCTATCAGTTGGATTATCATTGTTATTTTTTTCTGTGTGTTCTTTTCTGGCCTTTTCTCTCTACATCATTATAACAAAAAATGCAATGCATGTTTTACTCATGGCCAACTAACTATCAAAATAATAATAATAATAATAATATCATCAACACTCACGAGTGAAATTAATGCTGAAGTCTGATCATGTCAGTTTGAATGGATACTCAACTCTCTTGTATATCAATGCATTTTAAGGTATGTTTGTTCCTTCTAAAATGTATCATGATTTACAGGAGTCGAGAATGTAGGCCTATGTATGTACACCAAAGTTAACTAAGGCTGAAATAAACTGTTATTATTATTTTCTCTAAATTGCATTATGACTTGTTGGTGTCAAGAATGTGTTCTTGTATGTCTTAATATGATATCTGATGACAGTGATGAAGAACAGGCTGAAATAAACTGTGGTCTTGACTTGTTTTTAAAGAAAAAGCAGGGGGTATAATCTGGACTGGGGGGGGGGGGTATAGTCTGGCCTAGCCCAAAGTAACCCCGGGGTATAAACTGGCCTAGCCCAGGGATATTCTGGGCTAGGCCAGTTTAACCCCGGGTATATTCTGGGCGGGGGGTATATTTTGGCTTGTTACACCGGTATTAACTCATTAACGTAAAAGCATTTTTGTACACATCAAGAAAATTATAGCATGTCACCGGTAACAACACGAAATGAACCTGCTCATTCCCAGAACATGCCTCGATTCACGTAATTTCAAACTGCTCAGGTCACTAGAAGATTGAAGTGTCAGGATATCAGGATACCTGAAGTAAAAGACTTTGTCGGCAACATCTTATAATACTGAATTGCAAGGAAGTGATGACTGACTGATTTCGCTGTGCATTGTGGAAGGATTTTACCTTTTTCAGTCTCTCTGCAATCAACTCTGTCAACGGTCTGCAGACTTATTTCCTACTGTATTATTCTCTTCAGAAGTTTTAAAATCAATTGTATGTGAAAATTGCATTACACCCCAGCCCCCCATTTACATGTTAAGTTATGCCTGCAAGCCAGAGACAACTCAACTCTTGCAAAGTTGAATAAATCACCATCCATTCACTAATCTCCCCCCCCCCCCCCCTTCCAAAATAATAGGCAAGGAAATCTTCGTCTGTCGGATCGCTAAACCATATCAATGTGATGGGAAAAGAAAGCTCTATCAGTCTGATGGGAAAGGAAATGGCTGTGTAAAGGGCTGAAATTGATCTATGGCTGGAGTTACTGCGGGTGAAATTATCCTTTGATTTTAACCATCAACAACTTGATGCAGCCGCGATGGCAGACGCGACTGCATAAACCGATTAACCAAAACAAAGCATTCATTTCAAGATTATGTGGGCGCCATGGCTAGATACCAAATTACCAAGACGACGCTACCTTCTTCACTCTTCCTGTTTGTGCTGCTTATGTTGCCTGTAGAGTCTTGCCGCGGATAGTTGCACCCTGTCACATTATTTTATTTTCAGTCACTGTACAAAGTTTACAGATGCAAGAAATTTCACTCTTATATCGTTCTGTAAACGTCATGGAATACAAAAGTAACTGACTCTCGGTTTTTATTCACTGACTAGAAATTGAAGAGGCTAGTTCAAGACCAGGGTTAAGTCACATTAAAATTTGAGTCATTCCGAGAAAAAGCCAATAAACATTGGACTTAACCGTTTCCTTGCATGGGCGTGGCCCACTTTCAGATCAAACTTTCTCAGAGCCAGTTAACGATAGAAGAATGATATTACCACAAATAGATAACCCCCCCCCCCCTTTTTTTTTCTCTAGTTACCACTGATATGAGCAGTTCTACTTTTAACAAAATGTGACTTAACCTCATTCCTGAACCTCTTCAATCGTGAAACCCTGAATATTTCCGCAGTTCCACGTTGTCTCTTTAGTGGCATAAAGTCTGGCTGCATAAATATCCCATACACTCTTCTTTACCTCTTTTAGTTTTAGGTCTATGTTTCCGATATATTTTCATTTTTAAGAAAAATGGAGACACAATGATCATAAACTCCTGCACTAAACTTTGCTCATAAAAGAAAGTAATTAGACCGTCCCCTCGTAAAAAAAATAAAAAAATTCGAAAGGTCTACGAATGGCATATCAAGGTGAAAAAGCTATAGAAGATTTAAAGTATGAAAATAAATATTAATATATTCGACTCTTTTAATGACAGCAGGGAAACGGTAAAGAACAAAAAATAAAAATATGGAATTAACTTTTCTGCGTTTGATCCTGATTTTAATATACTGGTCGCACATGGTAACATTCAATGAGGTTTAGTCCATTTTTTTTTTTCGTTAAAACGTTAAAACTCAGTGGTCTAAAGGCCCAGCTAAGAAAACCTCTACTAGTTTTACCGAAACATTATTAGTCTTGGATTTTTGAGCTGTTGCAGTCAGTAATAGTGGGGAATAATTAAAATTAATTTTTTTAATGATATTATTATGACTTCCAGCCCATTGCTAACTGATACTGTTGGTTGGCTCCTGTACCTGTAAATAGAGGCATAGCTTTCCTCAGTCTGAGAACACCCGGCAGCGCTTTGTAACAACAGTTGTGAGTTTCTGGTGTTTTATCAGCCACTGACACTACTTCTTCTTTTGGGAATGGACGCCCATGTCCTGGTGGAAGAAACAAAAGGTCATACTTATTACAATGTTAGGCCATGAGAGGTCTTCACATTGCACCGATTCATCTTGTGTTTATCTTGATTTGCTCAGTATTTGTACAATTTACACAAACTTTGAATGTCAAGAGGAGCCCAACAGTGCAGGGAATGGGTTTTTCGTGACACAACTGTATATGAAACAAACAAAACTATAAATCAAAAAAGAAGAAAAATGTTGGAGTGACCCCGTCTCCAGGCACAACAAGTTTTGGTGTGGGATTTCATTGTGACCTTCATGAGAATTTATTTCCTGCAATAGGTCTGGTTAGCTTCAGCACTTTTGGAGTTCATTGCTATTCTATGATGTTGGCTGAAACAAGTGGGTACTTGAAAATGGTCGGGTTTTTTTGTTTTGTTTTGTTTTCGTTTTAGTTGTATTCATTTAAAAAGCATGAGTTTCTATGAAATATTCAGAAAAATGACCGTGCTAAATGGATCAATGATGATTTCATTTATCGAATGATCTTAATATACAGATGGTGTTTTTTAACAAAATGGACACAGATGACTGTATTTCCCACCTTTAAAAACTGTAACCAAAACACTACGACGAGACTTTTCGCTCGGCATCTCCGCTTATTATAGCGTAAATATTTATCAGCTGCGCACAATTGCCCTGAAATATCTGCTGATTAATCTTCTTACTTTCCGGAACCTCGTTCACCAAAATAACTTTTAGCAGAAAAAAGACCACAGGCCAAAGTTTTGCAGTCAGAAGAACAAGTTTGCTTTTAATATGCCTTGGCATTTCGTTATTCTCTTTCAAGAAATGTTATTTGCGACAGTCAGGTCTGAAGTTGTTGTTGTTGAACAGTTTCTCCCAACACGTCATATTATGGAACAACTTCCAGCATGAACAAGTTGAGTGCTTCATTCTGTGCTTTACAAGACATGGAATGTGTAGTCCACAACATTGCTGAAAGCAATCTTTTTAAACCTCAGCAGCACAGCTCAACTGGAATGAAAACAACAATGGTCTGCGGTGACGAGATATTTTGGAGCTGTCGATAGTAATTTCACAGTAATAATTTAACAGATCTTGCATCCTTTTTTGAAATAGTATCGCAGAAATTTAGTTATACCCTTAGTAAACTATAACTATCTGTGGCCAATAAGATTGATGTTGTATATTTACAGTGTAATAATGAAAACACGCTAAGATTGGATGTTATCACAGAAATGAACTTAAACTTGTCTGACCAGTGCTAGACAAGGATGGGTAACAATGATTATTTGCAGCTGTATAATTGCCACCAAAGAGGTTTAAGAGGATGCACCAGCTGGAAACAATGGAACCAGACACAGTCATAAATTCATTGTACATTTCCATGCATGACGTGGTTTATGGGTACCTATAAACTCTGTATAAACACTACAAGACGGTGTGCAATTGCTAGACGACATAATGATGCACAAGGCAGAAAATTAATGAACCGAAGGTGAGGAAACCTCCAGCCATAGACACCTTATATTCTCTTTTTGTTAAATGAGTTGTCAGTCCAATTATACCACCAGATCTTCCATCACGATATGATACAGTCATGCAATCTTTAAACATTAAATCTGAATCAAATTAAAACAAATACTTCAAATCTTAAAAAGTGAGAAACAGCCATTGCCTTGGACACTTTCATTCTGAGCCTTTCTTAGGATGGAAATTTTCTCAAGACCACAAACACAGAACTCCTTTGTTAAATGATTTTTATGTATGGGTGTACAGAATGATCATCAATGCTTGCATTTATCTAATTTTTTTTCCTCTTTACTTTGCATGGGGACACTCCAAATCAAATGAAGTGATTACTGATCTCAAATTGGTTCCAGCAATCGTACGAAATTGACAGTTTCCACATTCAGCGGCGTCAAGTTTGTCAAAAAGAGGTATGGAAACCAATGTTTACCATTGGATACTGTGTAGATTTGTAGTAAACAGAGAAATCTCATTCTTGGCATGGAGAAATTGTTTCAGTAGCTATGGCCTGGAGCTGGGTGTATTTACATTACAGATGTCAATGGCCAGTTGCCAAAAGGAGGCAATAAAGATTGCTATAACTGTGACGCCCGGCCTGATTGCAGCTCTAGCCATGTGACTAACCCACAATAAAGATGGAAACACTTGTTTGATGGGAGCCTCTCTAAAGGTCTATAGTCATCTTGCCCTCCGCGCTGTTTCCTATTTTATTCCGTGTAAAGATGTTCATCCTGACCTTTACATTACATGACCACAAATACGGCCATGTTATGTGTATGAAGTGGTCATAAAATATTCTCTCTTGCCGTGATGAATGTATTTTATGATGTCTCTTGTCCTATCTCACGTCATCCCTAGACCCGCAAGAGGACAAAGATTCGTTTCCACACATCTAGCAGAGCTCTTCAGGGCAGCTTTACTTCATATGTTTCTTTTTCATTGCACTAATAATACGAAGACACTTTAAATTTTGTGCTCGATTTAGCCGCGTCTTTGTGCAAATTAGTTTGTGACATTTGCGAAATGAGAGGTTTACAGGGAGAGCGCGAAGTCTGTTTTTATGATCTGTCGATACAATAGTGTGACATTAAAAGGCGAAAGTTTTTACTGTTGTTTTTGTCTCGGGCGTATTTGGCTTGATTACTAAGTAAGCAAACTTCTTAGTTTGGCAGGAACCTATTTTCTTTGTCCTATTTTTTTTTCACAGAAAGTGTACATCAGGAGGGATTCTTCCTTGTCAAAACAGTTTTCCATAGAAATCTATCTCTGGATTTAAGATAAGTAAAGTCAGCAACTGCTGGCTTTCAAGGACATCTTGAGTGTAAAATATTGAGCCGGATTGGTTAAGCCTACATCCCAGGTCTTCCATGGTCTATGACACTGTGTATATGAACTCCAGGCTCTGACAGGAGGGGGCATTAATATACTATTCAGTGTATACAATCTCTAGGAAGCCTACGGCCTGCACATTCAGAGCCTTGAAGAGCACAATTTACTAGTTACGATAATTCTGCTTGCCCCAGGGTCTCAGGTAGGTTTAATCCTGAAAGTGGCACAAACTGCCACGTCTTCTCTTGAATACTGCAATTATAGACAACTGCATAAGCTCTTCCCATCCAAAAAGTGTGGAGCCAAGAGCGAGGCTGAGTCTAGTAAGTGGAAGAAACGATTCAGTGCACTTATCTGACTTAAGACAACCATTTGCTAGCTGAGTGTACGGATTTTCCTTAAGGCCATGTTTACATGTGTATAAGTGCAAGACGAGTGAAGTCGAGTCGTTGATAGCAAAGACACGCTTAGTTTCGTGTTCAAAAGGTGAGACCGAGGTGCGTTCCGATTTAATAATGGTCTAAAAAATGTATTCCCGACCAAGGGCGATTTATCAGACACCCATCACTGCGACCTGCTGGCTTTGAGAATGAAACAGCCACATACGGACAGTTCAGTCCGGACTTAGATTATTAGCTGACGCTTTGACTACCGATGCTTTGCGATAATTTTCTCACCATCAGAGGTGAAACAAGCAAACCAGAAGAAAAAACAAATGTGGGTGTTGGAAGCGGAAAGGGAGACATTATGTTTCACGAATTACATTCTCATCATGGCTCTGCTGTCTGCAGCGTATTCGCTCCGAAGCTGGCTTGTACTGGCGTGATTAGTGGCCAGTGTTTTGGTCGTTTCACAGCATGCACTTTGAAGTGTTCTGTAATTGTTATCAACAAACAAAACTAAATAAATTAGTTGATAAAATAATGAAGAAAATAAACTAAAAGGTAAATAACTTGATAAATAAATAAATAAACAAGTAAATAAGTAAATAAATAAATAAATGCCATCCGAAAAGTGAAGAATGGTCTAAATTAGAAAGTTTAAATATATGTGGGGAATTTCGTGAAATGTTCAACTTTTCCAAGTTCAGCTGCTGGAATGATTAAGCAAGTTGAACATAATGAGAAAACGCTGACTTTTTCGGCGAATATCGATTTACACCCTGGTTTTCGGAAAGTTATTCTTCTTGTGGATTTGATTGTAAACTTGTCTTAACCTCACATGGAACGGTTAATGAAAAGGTTATTTTATACCCTAAGCTTTCAAGAAAATACTGGAGGCTGATGCTCCAGGGGCGTAGAAAGAGAACAGAGAGAATGGAAAGCGGCGCAATTATTACTTAGCATATTGATATTCCTTTGAATTTCCCTGCAGAACTCTTACGATACATAAAAACTTGTAAAAACTGCAACGTTTGTTACAATTTTAGATGGGTTTCTTCTCTGTTCATGGCCCACCACGTTAATTTAACTTATATCTGACATTTTATTGCAAAGGATTATTTTTGTCTTAGCCCCTGGGCGTTGCCACACCGCGAAGGATGCAAGCACAATAAATAATGTTCTCAAGAGAAGTTTTTAAGCCGTACATTACTTTAATCATCTTTGCGACAGCCGTTCCCAGGTACTTGTCTGCGCACTTAACAGCAGTTGGAAATGGCATGACAAATGTCGCTGTAGCTGTTACATTTCTCCCAGACCTATCTGTATTGGCTTTTTCCGCCGTTCCCCATAGTGTGGATTTTGCATCAGGTATTTTTCTTTTTGTATTGCCCATTTTAAACATGACATGATGTGCAGCTGATGGTCTCTGTATTCATCCACCAAACGTTTTCATCAACAACACTGTAGCTTACATAAACACACACACAGTCATGCACATGCGCTAACCTAAAAGAGCAATATAATTCTTTCTTATACCCGGAAACTTGTATCTATTTACTGAATTTCTATATCTTTCCAGAACTATTGATCAAGGGAAAACATTTGCACTACTAGACATGGTTCACGCTAAGGCAGATAAATTAATGAGAATGAGCTTGTCAGAGAGGTGGTTTTGCATGAATATCATTGATAGTCCGTTGTCGTTGACATCATCATGCAACATCAAAGATTGCAATAATATATTTTTACTGCCATAATATGGAGTTTGGGGACGGTGGAGGTGGATATTCAGCCACCCTGGATAGATCTTCTCCTTCCAGTATTTGATTTTGATCATGAAGACTCACTTGGGAAACACCCGATCTCCACACAAGGGCCTAAAATGGGCACAAACACACAAGAGAAAAAAGGGGAAAAGACCAAAATTCAACTGGGGAAACACTATAAAAAGAATATTTACAACAACTAGCCATCAATTGACAGGAACAGAGAAGCTAGTAGAGGACCGTGGGGGTCGGAGAAAGAGGACGGCTCTATGTGACAATTCATTGGGGGCATTAAGTGACCAAGAAGTACGATTTATAAAGTAATAATATAAGAAAGAAAAAAAAGAAGTAAGTAAGACTTATTACTCCAGCCTGGATCATCACCAGGACATTGTGTTAGAGTCGTCAGAGCAAATTTCCACCCTTCCATCACCCATCCACCTTTCAGTCCCACGCCACACACAACTATCGAGCAGTGTGTTTAATACTCCTGAAAACGCGACGTTGACCCTGACCGTGAGGGCACCGTAACGCGAGTGAACATTTTCAGCTCCTGACCTGTCAATAATGACGTGTCTTTCGGAGTTCCTAAAGATTAACGCAGCAGTTCTGGCATTACTAGCCCCAGACTGCGTGCGTGTCGTCATCACAAACTTTCCAAGGCTGGCAGATCATTTTTCTCTTTAAGAAAACTCAATTTGAAGCCGATGTGTATTAATCGCATCAAAGCCAAGGGAAAGGGTGGACTATTGCCAAATCGTCAACATTTTTGGGTTATATTTTAGGCAACACAATTATTTTAACTTATTCTGTAGTTGCTCTTGTCATTGTCTTCATTCGCGTTTCCATGAATAAAATGTCTGCATAATGGCAACATACTTCTTTGCTGTATAATTTCCATCAACGTAAACGTCGCAAAATAAATGGCCGCATGTGCTTTAAATTTGTAAACATGCCAGCTCTACAAAAAGCTGGTGGTGACTACAGAATGAAATGAACATGTGTTTTGAAGTCCAAGTGGCAGTCCCAGGAACTAGTGGATATAGAGGAGAATGGGCAATGTTCCAACCTCGTCACCGTTATGTTTTGCCAGAGTCTTCTTCACCGGGGATTTTACGTTCATTTTAAGAGCAATTAGGCTATATCAGAACCGATTTGAGAACCCCCCCCCCCCTTTCAGGCCGTCAACGAATACGTGCCCGAGATAAAATAAACCAAAAGAAAAAAAAACACCCCACAATCATTTAATGGGAACCCCCTTCTAACGGAATTCGAAGATGGAACCTCAGGCTCTCGCGCCAAGCGCTTTAACCACTGTGCCACTGCCGGTTTATGATCGGTCTTACGGTGGTTCAGAGGCCGGAGACACATAGTCACGTAGTGGATCAATGCAATAGAAGCAATAGCAATAGCCTGCAGAGGTCGTTTATAGCAAGGTGCATTGACACCGTGATGTTTTCTACTGCCAGGAAACGGATGAAGGGCAGACAAGTATAGATCTACGAGAATAACCAAGCCCAAAGAAGTCGCAGGTCACTAATTTCAGTGAGATAACTCAGTCATATGGCATGTTTAAATCAAGCAAAAGCCCATCCTTCATCATATAAAAATACTACATCAACAAGATCTGCAGTGTTGTGCCCTCTTGCCTAGCACTGGTAGAAACATCAAGTACGAATGCGTAGGATCCACGAGAGCGAGTCATCTTGCCTTTTAGTGCATTCTTATCAGGTCTAAATTAGCAGAGTACACGAAAATCTGGTGCCTTGTGGAATGCAGGGTCTTCCAGTCCGCTGGCGAGCTAATTACGAGCCTACTCGCGGATTTCACACTAAGTGAACTCCTAGACAGAGAGACAAAGGATGCGGAAGTGCAAGTAATAACAGGATATAGTTAAAATACATTGCACTCACCCATCTCATTTTTCCACTATATCACACAAAGCAAAAGGAGTGGCAAGCCATTACTATAATTAACCAGAACCGTTTACAGTGGATAAATTTCATTATGTTCTAGTTATCCATATCGTTATTATCGGCAGAAAACTGACTGATGCTTGATGGCATTTTGCAGGTGTTTGTTTTTCCTCTCCCTTAAATAATTTTTATTCCAAGACATTTTTAACTACAAAAAACAAAAAATGGCACCAATTTTAATCCTGCAGGCAAAACTGATAGTTGCAAAGAAGGCAGCTTCGTCCTAAACATCATAACTATCTACAACGAGAAATAATGTCAATTTGCCACACTTATTCCATTAACGACTTGCCCGAGGCTGCTATGTAACAAAATATTTCGCAATGTCAACATGAACCAGCGGCAGAATTGTTTCATTCAAATCACATGGGGCAGGGTAGTGTGCAATGAAATCACCATGATCAAAAAGTGTATCTCAGTGTATTGTTATTTCCAGAAGCGACACTTTTCTACATCATTTTCAAAGCCAAAATAAGCATATCTGATTCAAACTGTAAATATATTAAGCTTATTATTGTATGACCACACTGACGATTGTTTCAACACAGTTACCACTGTTGTGGGTTTTCCGACATCTTGTTCAGTTGTATGAACACACATTATGCAATACAGAATCCATGTGGTTATAGTTTTACTTTCAATTTCTTTTAAATCTTTAAACATCGTTTTTAAAGTTTCAGGAACATTTGGACCAAATCCAATGGGAAAAATGGGAAAACATGTTTACTTATCCATTAAAAAATTACGCACGATTCCGTCCAGCCACTCAAGTAGTCTTAAATTATCTGTCATATTTCCACTCATCCACCCACAATATATTCATCTATCTACTCATCTATTTGTTGAGCTTTCCACCCATTCGGATGTGGACACATTCATCCAACTTTGTCACTCAGTCTTTGCACTGTCCATTTTCCATTTTTTCAATCTAATTATCAACTCTCTACCCAGCCACCCTTCTAAACTTCCACCCATTCGACGAGCTAGTAATTCTGTAACATCCTAGAAATTGAACGTTGGATATTTTGATGTCCTCTCTCGTATCAGTTCACGCCACATAATACATTCTATTTTTAACACTCTGTAAAAGCGAGTTAATGCCAGGGGAATCCCCCGAGTGTAACCTTTGACCCGGCCTTTGTATTTATACCGCTGACGTAAAGTAATGTGCCATGAGATCATCACGGTCCCGGGTATGCTAGAATACCCGGAGTAAATTGGGGTCTCAGTGATGCTAATACTTGATAACACTCGTCTCTTGCCATATTCTTCAACAAGAAAAACAAGGAAGTCTGCAAGATGAGAGAGAGAGAGAGAACGGGGAATGAAGAAAGAGAGAGAGAGAGAAAGAGAAAGAATAATGAAAGGAAGAAAACCAATGAGCTAATACAGGGCTTCCATTAAGAAGTTTCGGGGGGGGGGGGTGAGGGAAACATGAGGAATACAAAAATGAATGAAGACAAAACGAATAGAAAGACAGAAGGAAAGAGCACACGCCAGATGTCAATGAAAAGGGCACAAATGCAGAAGGGGAAAATAAACAATCAGGAAAGGAGCATGGAATTAAAAATAATAATAATAATATTAATAAAACGTCAATAAAGGAATAAAATAGGTTTTGCATTGCCACTACTTTTAATAGTATCGTTTGTACAAAAAGATAATAGGATAATAGGACTTTGAGAAATCACACACACACACACTTGCAAGCTTACACTTATATACAGAGAAAGAAAGGGGGGGTGGGAGGGAAAAAATGAATAGGACAGACGGAAAGAGACAGAGGGAGAGAGAAAAGACAAAAACGACAGGGAGAGAGAAAATGAAACAATAAGAGAAAGAGAGAGAAACAAAGAGAGAGATGAGATGAATAAAGAGGAAGAGAGAGGGAGGGAGAGAGTGAGAGAGAGAGGGAGAAAGAGAGAGAGAGTTGAGACAACGAAGAGGGAGAGAGAGAGATAAGACAAATACGACGACAGAGAGAGCTGAGGATCGTCAAGGTCGAAAAACAGCTAGCAATCCCTGTCAATGCCGAAGATCAATTTTCTTTTCATCTCTCTACAGCAATAACATACGGGATGGTTCTTAACATGTTCAGTGAGAGATGAGAGGTAGTGGTTAAGGGGGGGGGGGGGGAGAGGGGAAGAGGGGTGTGAACAGCATCAAGTGAAAGATGAGACGAGAAATTGAAATACTGGGATGTGGTGATAGAAAAAAAAATGAACGAAAAAGAGTGGGAGAGAGAAAGACAGATAGACAGACTTACAGATACACAGACCGACAGACAGACAGACACAGAGAGCTGTGAAAATAAATCCAATGAAATAAACATGGATAAAATGGATCTATATTGAATAACAGTTCAGTGAGTGACTGAGTGAGTGAGTGAGTGAGTGAGTGACTGAGTGAATGAGTGAGTGGGTTAGTGAAAGAGAGAATAAGTGAATAAGAAGTCTGTGGGCTGAATGAATTAGAGAGTGAGCGTGTGGGCAAGTGCATGAGTGAGTGAGTGAGCGAGTGAATAGTGAGTGAGTGAGTGAGTGAGTGAGTGAGTGAGTGAGTGAGTGAGTGAGTGTGTGAGTGTGAGTGAGTGAGTGAGTGAGTGAGTGAGTGAGTGAGTGATTGAGTGAGTGAGTGAGTGAGTGAGTGAGTGAGTGAGTGAGTGAGTGAGTGAATGAATGAGTAAATGGCTGAGTTAGTGAGTGAGTGAGCACAGATCACAACCATGGAATGACAGAAAGAGAAAGACAGTGACATAATGAATAATAGAAAAACGTGTTCATGTCACTTTAAAAAAAAAAAAAAAGTAACCATTTTTAAAAATACCGATATAATTTCAATATGGAATGGAAACAGAACTGAAACTGAGGTAAAACGGTATACAATAGAAGACCAGACAGTGAAACAGACAGAGACAAAGACACCTACGCGGCAGGAATCTGACAAAGCAAGCAAAGGCGTGGCAATTATTTTGGCGACCTTTCTGGGGTTGAAAATACGGTGCTGATGTCAGTTGATGTTTTCTCGGGGGTGGGGGAGGGGTAGATTTAAAACGTGAGGCGAAAATGAGTAATCCTTATTACAGGATAATTCATTCCATACTGGTCGTACGTTCTGCTATGAATTCATTTCCATTATATTTATCAGCACCAACAAACAGCTGAAGGTTATGAAGTTTGTCTAGCAGCACATGTTTAAATAAAGACCAAACAAGAAGTAAAAAGATCGGACAGATCTCCGGGCATTCTGCAATGTGCCAACTTCGCTGGCACTCGCTGTCTTTTTTCCAAAACAACAGACAGGTGTGTTCCACTGCACACGCGTGCACATGCACTAATATAACTGTTTTTCTCGCCTACATTTGGATTTGTCTACAAATACAAAACAGCTACCAGGAACATGCAGTTATATACAAACTAATAAGAAAAAATGTAAAAAAAGATTTAATTAAATCATTCTGCAGCCACCACGAAAAACTGGTTTAGCTTAAACGACTTTTAAAGAATCCTCGGGGTGGAGGTTGATGGGTGAGCAGGTGGGTAGAAAAGGGGTGTCTGTCTAAATGTTTGCGACGATTTTGATACATCTTTTTAACTGTCTGGGTTTGATTCTCAGCTTCGGTAGCCATTAAGTTCTACATTCTTAGTGGACATTCATTAGGAAAATGGGCACACGGGAACAGTATGCACGAACATACCTTGCTTACATAAATACAGACACACTCAGAGAGAGAGAGAGGGGGGGGGGGAGAGAAAGACAGAGAGAGAGAGCCGGGGATAGAGAGAGAGGCACAGAGCCTCAAAGCTGGACAACAGTATCTCAACCCTAAGTAAAGATAAGCATAAACACAGCCAGATCACTTGTCTTTCTTCTTTTTTTCATCCTGCACTTTTCTTAGCACTAACTGGGCATTCAATCAAAAATGCCTCACGTTCCTCCATCTCACTAGAAAATCAGTGCATGAAAATGTTTCCAAAACATGGAGACAGAAGATAACCTCAAACTGAATCTTCAGTATTAGAAAGAACCGGTTTCGGTTAAGCACGCCATCCAGTTTCTACTTTCCACATGCAATTCTTGCACACTTTAACAGAAAATTGCAGTTATAAAATGCTGAAGTCTACTTTTAAATTCTAAACATCTGGTACACTGAATTCCCAAACCCTGTGATCCTGCTGACGTGCATTCATACTACCCTAAATGGTGCAATGCTCCATCCGGTTGATGATTCCCAGCAATGAGGGGCTTAGAAACCATAATGGTTAAGTACAGAGGTTTACAGAGTATTTAAATTTCGCCTCGCATTACAGCCCACTAAGTGGTGTACCTAAATCCAATGAAAATTAAACAGATGAATTTGACCGATTTAATTATCATCGCACGCACATTATATCGAAGATATTCGTGAATAGATTTGATCATGCTGAGCAAAAACAAGAGAAAGTTGACCATGTCACTCACACTGCACAGGAGTATTAATTTAGAGAGACAGTAAAAGAGAGAGAGACAGAAACAGAGACAGAGAGAGTGAGAAACCGACAGACAGACAGAGAGGCAGATAGACAGGTAGAGGGAGGGGCGAGAAAAAGAGAGAAAGAGAGCGAGAGAGAGAGAGAGAGAGAGAACACATCTTAGCTATGAAGTCACATCAAATTTATCGACTGCTTGTCAATTGAATAATGAGATGGAATTTTGCAATGGGGTGAATGAATCATTAAAAAACATGAGCACAATTTTAGCAAACATTAATACTTTTCTACTAAAGGATGTTGAATAATGTTGGGGACAAGGTGGTCTAGAGGCAAGGTGCTCGCCTCTCATGCCAAGGGTCCCGGGTTCTAAACCCGGCCGGTGCAGGCATGTTGGAAGTTTGGGATTTTTCTCATATTTTCATGTCCCTGATCCTATTGAGGGGTAGGATCGAGTACCTAGTCTTCTCGGATAAGGACGAAAAAATTCGGAGGGCCCGTGTGCACGTTGCGCACGTTAAAGATACCTTGGCAGTTGGAAATCGTAAAGAGCAGGCCGAACAGGCCGCTGCCCGGGCAAAATTAAATAAAAATTCGTCCCTACCACCCACTCCCCCTCATCCCCCCACCACCAAAAAAAAAAAAAAAAACGCCGACCGGCGCTGCACTGTGGCGACGACGTGCCTGCTCCAGTTGTAACTGGGGTGCAATGGCACAAAGGCAAAAATTTCCCAAATGGGGTTAAAGAGTTATACAAATACAAATACAAATACAAATATTTTGGCTTTTGACAATTCGTAACCACTTTACCTGATCATTCGCTGACGTTTCTACATCTACTTATAATTAAAAGCATTTCAATTGCATGCGAAACATTCAGTGCCGTCTTAGTGTTGAATACAAAGTGCACTGTCACAACTTTCTATCCATGTTTAATACATTCATGTTCAGATTTAATGTAGATCCATAAAAGTGTGACAAGATAAAACCTATTTACTGACGGAGAGGGAAAACAATCATCTCAATTTGAAAGTAAACTATGTTATACTCAGTTTAAATTATATTGGTTATACATTCAGGCTACAGTGCATCAAAGATAACTTTGAATGTCTCACCCAGAAACTAAAAAAATTAATACATTCCAGCTGTCCCAATGCACAGCCAAAACAGCGCATTGCCGAGGCTGCATTGCTCACGCAGGGATGGAGCAGCGTGCACTCCTAGCCTTGCCGTGTTTTACTCTTCCTTTTTGCATTTATTCAAGGACGCCTGAGTTGTTTATCACTGAAAACTGAACACACGGAGCCCGAACTCAGGTCGGCAGGATTCAGTATGCTGGGAATTTCCGTTGTTTAAATCTTATCTCTAATGACTTACAAATCTTGCTCTAGAAACCACTGTCACAGCTTGCACGTACGGACATATTATTGTTTTCCTTACTGTCTTTCACATTTCATGCTGCTTCAAGTCTATTAGGTAACAAGTGGCTTCTCAGAAAACCGCAGAAAGATGTTTTGAATCCCTGCAGGAAAAAGAAAATGAGCGACTGAGTGTAATCTGCTTTGGCATTATCAGCTTAATCAGAACAAAAAAAAAAAAAAATGATATTATACTAGATTTCCATGTTTTAATTTTTCCAGCCCTCGACCAGATTTGTGTACAGCTCAAATACCGTGTTACAGGACAAGGGCTATTTTCTTTGTGCGGGTGCGTTAGGACGGACGTCCGCATTGAAAGATGGAGAGAGCGGAGGAGACAGTAGAGCTGGCCAGAGAGAAATCAAAGGAAAATGCTGTGTGGGCAAAAATAAATGCCCTGTCGTTTTTATTCTCCCCCCTTCCCCCACCTCAAAAACCACACTCGTGGTTGCATCGATAAAACACGGCGTTTTGTTTGGCAACACGATGAGCTCAGCTTCCAAAATAGAAACTAGGACAGGCAACCTACGTCACTGCACGAGTACAACAAAAGAAGAGGAAGGAAAAAACAGAAAAGCAAACTAGGTCGTATTTTTTGTGCTACAACAGAGGGAAGCCTGGAAACCAAGGTAGTAAAAAGAAAACGTGGTAAAGCAAGCGGCAACACCCAACACCACGCCAAGCACTCTTCCACAGTGCCCGTGTCCGCTGCACCGAGCGGCGAAGAGAGCCGCTTCACAGGTTTCTGAATTTCTGCAGCGTTGACGTAATAGGTTGCAGCCAATGAAAACCGCGCTAACATCTCTAATGTAGGTCGACATGGATGCGAGCTGCCTGTTCAGACGCTCAGATCGGGGCGGCACCCTCCTTTTTTACCACTTCGGTCCACTTGGCCTTCGATTTCACTTTTTCTCTTTTTTCTACCACTGAAGTCTCAAATTCCTCGCGAAGGATTTATCTACCTACCCAGCGTAGCTCTGCAACAGTTCTCGTGGACTGACTGATGGTGTCCTTTTGCCAAGTGGGCAACACTGTAATGGTATTTCCCGTCCTACGGGCAATGGCAACTTTGTGATAAGCTTGAAGTAAGTCAATGTAAAGTAAAAGGACAGGACTTATACTGTTTTTTGCTATATAAAATCCAGTCCAGCTGGGTCATTTATTTATATTTGATAGTGAATTTATGTGTGCAGCGGGTTTTTGAATTGTCCAGCATGGGACTGTGTTTTAAACACGGCTGTTCGAGTGGAACACGGTTGTTCCAGTACAGTTAGCTTGGCTATTGTGCCTTCCTCGAGATTAAAAGACACCGACATAAATCTAGGTCTGTGTACCAGGTTTTTATCGCAGAAAACAATCACCAGAGCTCGTTAACAAAAGCGTTAGAATTGTGTTTTATCACGGCATTCGTGAGAGGACGAATGCATTGATAGGGAAGACAAGGAAAGAGGGAGGGGAGAGGGAGGAAGGGAGAGAGAAGGGGAGAGAGAGAGAGTGGTGCTAACATCTGGATGGAGGAGACAAGGGAGAATGAGGAGAAAAAAAAACCTGAGGCTGATCGAACGAGTAACGAATGAAAGAAGGTGCGAATGTTGAAGAACGAGAGAATTACTGGAAGCCTCTTTCGCATTTCATCGATGCGTGATTATAGCAATATGATTACATCCCAACATGTGCTTTTTGCAACTGCCCATGAATTAACCGGGGTTACTCGATCTCACGAACAGCCGCATGCTTTCGCACACGCACGCACATGCCCATGCTGGAGAGCCATGCTCGCGTTTGCAGCTGGGGGAAAAGTGGGCACGTTTTCAAATGGTCGAATTCTCCAAGATCTGATAATGTATGAACATCTCACAAACAAACCAATGTGGTAGTGCATTCACAGCAAACAGAGACAGGACACGGATATGCTGGTACAAAACAAGTCCAGGTGTACGCATGAGGACATGGACGGATCGGATAAATGCTACATTTTTTATGGTATGGTTTACCGGTACATGTATTTTTTTTTTTTTTTACACAGATCAATGCAGGGAGCATTCGTTTTGATTGGTCTGAGCAACAAACTAGCTGGCGGACGAACACAACAGGACATGGCAGAGGAGGGGAAAAGTGTGTGTGTGCGTGGGGGGGGGGGGGGTAGAAAATAAAGAAAGGGGGAGGGGGAGGTGAGAAGATTGCACGGGGCAAAAATTTCACGAGCAATTAAAAAAAAAAAATAAACAAGGCGAAGAATTTGAGAGATTGGGGTGAGACGATGATCGAATGACAGAACCAAATGAATTATGAACGAAAGTGAAGAGAAACCGTGTTTACCCTTAACTCTTGAAGAATTTTTGAGGTAAATAAATGCTTGTTTCCTCGCTTTAAACACAAAGTAAAGATAGAAAAGTGATGGCATTGTTATGTATGTACGTAATTCTCTAGTCCGCCTTATGAATCTGGGGACTTTCCTCACATTTCAATGTGAAATCATATTACAGTCTTTGGTTCTTGTTGAACTTCTAATGGTTTGAATCCAAAATACCTCTCTCTCTCTCTCTCTCTTCTCCTCCCATCATCTCTCTCTCTCTCTCTCCCGCTGTCTCCCCTCTCTCTCTCTCTCTGTCTCTCTCTCTCTTCTCCTCCCACCTCTCTCTCTTCTTCTCCCCTCACCTATCTTCTCTCTCTCTCTCTCTCTCTCTGTCGTCTCTCCTCTCTCTTCTCTCTCTCCCTTTCTCCCTCTCACTCTCCTCTCTCCTTTCTCCCCCTCTCACTCCTTCTTCCTTCTCTCTCTGTTTCTCCTCTCCTCTCTCCTCTATCCATCTTCCCCCTCTCTCCTCTTTCTCTCCCTCTCCTCTCTGTCTCTTTTCCATGGCACCCGAGGAAAATGTGAAAATCGATTGCACGCACACACACAGCATTGGCCGGCAGCGAAATTCAAACATCTCAGACACTAGGGGACATTGGTACAATTACAGTCTAAGTAACACTGTCAAATTGTCAGCCTGTTCCCTCGGCTCATGAGAATATAAAATGGGTACTTTGCTAAAGGCAGTAATGATTACAATGAGGAATTTCAGCCCTCAGACTTGAAATGACAAAGACACGTACAGAGATTGTAGGCTACAAATGGAAACACCGTAGCTGAGAAAAAAGGAATGACAAGTCACGAGAACTAGACGAAGTAATGTAACAAATCTCATTATCATGAGCTTTTTTTTAATTATCACTTTTTTCATTAATAGTTATGCTCGTGGTTGTCACACTGGAAGCGTGCAGCAGCAAATACCCAGGGGAAGGGGTTCTCAGCTTGAGGCTCTCGAAGGAGTGCTGAAAGGGTGCTGGATCTGGACTGGGTGGACACGGAGGTAGTAGAAACTGGTTGCAGCAGTGATGATGGTAGAGACAGGCCCGGAGAGGGGGGGGGGGCAGGCGGGCCAGTTGGCATGGATCTTCGATTTGAGGGGGAGGGGGGACTTTGGTAACGAATAGAGGCAAAGACGGAATGGGGTTTAGATAAAGAATAGATAAAGGCAAACACGCGATGGGGCTTTGGTGAAGAATAGATAGAGGCAAAGACGGGATGGGGTTTAGATAAAGAATAGATAAAGGCAAACACGCGATGGGGCTTTGGTGAAGAATAGATAGAGGCAAAGACGGAATGGGGTTTAGATAAAGAATAGATAAAGGCAAACACGCGATGGGGCTTTGGTGAAGAATAGATAGAGGCAAAGACGGGATGGGGTTTTGGTAAAGAATAGATAGAGGCAAAGACGGGATGAGGTTTAGGTAAAGAATAGATAGAGGCAAAGACGGGATGGGGTTTAGGTAAAGAATAGATAGAGGCAAAGACGGGATGGGGTTTAGGTAAAGAATAGATAGAGGCAAAGACGGGATGGGGTTTAGGTAAAGAATAGATAGAGGCAAAGACGGGATGGGGTTTAGGTAAAGAATAGATAGAGGCAAAGACGGGATGGGGTTTAGGTAAAGAATAGATAGAGGCAAAGACGGGATGGGGTTTAGGTAAAGAATAGATAGAGGCAAAGACGGGATGGGGTTTTGGTAAAGAATAGATAGAGGCAAAGACGGGATGGGGTTTTGGTAAAGAATAATTAGAGGCAAAGACGGGATGGGGTTTTGGTAAAGAATAGATAGAGGCAAAGGGGTGAGCGGCTTTGGAAGATTCAGATCGAAGAACGACCGTAGCTCAATTTTAAAGATATTTTGCTTATTTTAAAAAATTATTACAATGCTTATTTTGCTCCCCGGAGCCCAGGTGTTTTTTCTACTTACTTTCTACTGTGATGAAACAGGTTGCTTTTCTTTTTCTAACAATGCACTTGGGACTTCAAACTTTAAAAAAAATCGACTTTTTCAGTTTCATGGATATGTGACTATGGTCGTTTTTCTATTTGGGTCTCCCAATACTAATATTGTAAAGTGAGTCATGGGGAACCTTTTAGCATGAAGTATTATGTGAGAGAAAATTCTAAAAAGATAGAATATAGAGAAATGGATACAGATACGTTAACTGAAACTAGTTATGTTCCAAATTTATTGTAAGTGTCTCTGTGTTCAACTAAAGCAACAAGTTCTTGATGGTTTGAAATGGGGGGGGGGGGCATTTCCCACCTGGCCCGGGACGTTTACCAGCGGGCCTGGTCGCAGTGACAGCACAAGAATACGATAGCAAAGACATTGTAGTAACAGATGTAGGGCATGGATATTATCATCCAGTGTGAGAACTATATTAGCGGAAAGATGTGGATGTGGGTTTGAGTATAAATTTTACACTAGTCGGCTCGATAACGATCACACTGCATCCAGCATGGTTGATTGACGATGTCGGGGTCGTCTGTGTTTTCATGTATGAAAATGATGACCTAGTTAGCAGTGAGGGACTAAGCATTAATGTACATCCATGTAGGTATAAAATGTAAAAATAGTAACAAAATAAATAAGAAAAACATTGAAATATATATATTAAAAATATAACATAAATAAAAAACGATAAAATAATAAAACGTAATGAAATGAATAGTAAAAAATACCGGTATAGCTAAATGGAATGTAACAAACTCATTAACATTGCTTCGAAAAGTGGAGGATTGGACAAACAATCATGATTGTTACAGTGAAGATGTGGAGTACGCGGGGAGTGTAGAGTATGAGTCCTGTCAATTTTTTTTATATCTTAGTTTGTTCATATAAGTGCTCCCAGCCAGCCGTTCTCATCTGCTCCTTTTTCCCTGACAGGCATTTTTAACCCGACTGTAAAAAAAAAAAAAAAGAAGTCGATCGAATTTCACGTAAAAATAGACAATAACTTTGATACGTTTCTTCATTATTTCTCTGACGCCATTGATCTGGTTCCCTTGCCTAGGCATGTCAACAATGATATACATCATTTGCTATCTCGTGAGCACGGGGGAGAGAAAGAGAGAGAGAGAGAGAGAGAGAAAGAGAGAGAGAGAGAGAGAGAGAGAGAGAGCCATGCAGGTTGCTGTTTTGAGAACGCTTGAAAACCTAACGTGTTTCCTGTTGTTTGTTGTCTTTTTGTTAACCCTGTTAGCATTCTTCAGCATTCTTCATAATATTTCTACTTCTATACTTGCTTTTCTGGCGTATTTTCTCTGTTGCTTTCGTTTTTCTTTCATTCATCCCGGTATTTTCCTAAAGGCGTTCTTTCATTCTCCCCATGTCGTAAACCCACAAAGATGCCAAACGAATGTATCTTACAGTCTGATGCTCCTGTCGCCAATCGAATTTATCGGTTATTTTTGCCTAAATTGCCGTGGTAGACGGCAAAATGAAGAACTGGGGCGATTTTATGCGGGTCTTTCATGTCGTGATGAAGTTTGAAATCATTTCTGCACAGCATTCATTAATGCAGACATGTACCTAGTAAGAAAACGAAGCATTCGGTGCTTATCGAGGCGGAATGCTGGCGGCCTAAATAACATTGCATTATCTCATTCAGAAACATAAAAACCTTCCACTGCTTATAACAAGCTGGCGTTCACCCGATTTGTCTTAACTGCCGAGATCTTGGATCTAAAAAAAAAAGAGAAAGGGAGAAAACTTCTTGTACCTTCTTGCACTAGAGCACAAAGACAAAAAAAAAAAAAAACTCTCAAGGAGAGAATTAACTTTTATTCCACGAATCTATACTGTCGCCCCAAGGAAAAACGACGTAACTGACAGAATGGCCTTTCTTTTCATTATTGTCTCTATGAGCTTAACTCACACAGTATTATTTATGTCAAAGTCAGATAGACGCACCTGATGCCGCAATAGTAGTTTCTAGTGTGGCAAACCAACGTAAGTGGTTATTTGTAATTAGAGTCAATAAAGTAGGAAAAGGCCATTCTGTCAGTTCCGTCGGTTTTCCTTTGGGCGGCAGTGTAGTATTGTGTTACTAACAGGAATGAGCTAAATCTTGAAATCAAATGGCGCAGACAGATGCATCTCTAGTTTCAGATTTTAGATTTTCACAAAAACTGGAGCATACATGAAAATAAAGTTGGATAAATCAAATTGACAGGTCTCAACTTTATTCAAAGCTGCTGAGATGAGAAATTTTGAAAATAATGACTGCGCAGAATCCTATCTTTAAAACCCACACTAGCCCAGTATTACTTCTCTTATTGTACAGCCGCAGCATCTTTCTTGTGTGCTGTATTTATTTATTTTATATATCGAATCCCCTTGGCATTATTTAGGTCATCTATGCTGATTTATTTTGACTATTGTATGTGGCGATGTGATGAAAAACATTTTTTTTTTTTTTTACAGTTTAGGTGGAGAGAAAAAATTACTGGGTATTTTCATGTGCCAGGAGAAACAACAAAAGATGGCAATAGACGAAATAATATTTTTTTTAATGGATCATGTAAAGAACAACACGAATGGCCAACAAACGAAGGAGGTCGATTTGATTTGGTTTGGAAAATAAAAACCCTGTGAATGTCGAAATGATTGTTTAAATATGAAATCTTGATTCCTAAATGATACCGCTTTCAATTTTCATTACGGATTTCGTTTCGTCTGTGGTTTTCACTCAGTTCATGGAATAACAGTGCATTGCCTTAGCAGATGCAATGGTCGTATGAGCCCCGTAAGTTACAATACACCAGCAGAGAGTAACAATAATCATGCTCTGTATTCTTAGAACTATGGAGATACTGGTGTGGGAGTTCGGCCTGTTTGTTTCATGGTGGTGGTGGTGGTGGTGGTGATGATGGTGATGATGGTGATGATGATGATGATAGTGATGGTCATTATATACTATTTCATCTATCAGCGACTGCTCTGTCAGATAGCATTCACATATTAAGCGTTCTAGTCTTACATTTTGTCCTCTGGTCTATTAAGGAAGCTAAAGTTTTCATTATAATAATGAGCAGCAACTACGGCACCATATTGACTGGTTTGAGCAAACAGCTAACAGAACATGCATTGTATTTCCCCTTCTGATGTCTACCAAAATCTTAAGTAACCTCGCTCTTTCGTGTTCTTGTGGGTTAGTTGTGTTGTTGTTTTTTTTTATTTTTATTATTCCCAATCCTCGTCCTCCAGTCATTCCTACTCCACTGTCCACACACCAATTCTGTCCGGCCTCAAGAGAGCCATTTCTGTCCAGTTTGTCTGTTTCTCTAATCCTGTGGAATCCCTGCTGGGCCAAGACAACAAAGGTGGGATCGTCTTCTGGAGAACCTTTGTAACCTGTCTTTTCCTGGAACTCCAGGCCCAGGTTTTGTCAAACAATCTTCCCAAAGTCTGTATTATTATCCCCGTCTTTATGACTATAGTTTCTATTGTGACCATGGTGGGACTGATGTTGAGAAAGATGATGATGATGATGATTGTGACGATGACATCAGTGGTAGCAGAGATGTATCCATTGATAATAATGAAGGCCGGAGTTGTAGGTAAAATGCTGATATGTTGAGGTGGAATTTGTGGCGGTGTGGAGCCTGATGAGCGACTGTGACAGGCCTGGTGATTTTGGACGTAATGGATAATGTTGGTAAAGAACTAATTGCTAAAGACTATTTTCTTTAAATGTAATAATAGTCACGGGGATGATTTGAGGGTAATGTTGTTTTAAGGCCACTGCCACAATCATAGACATTTGTGAAGCCTTTGGTCATTCATTTGCCAAGGAGACATATTATGACCGGATGGATATTCTGACTTGGTCTCCCAATGGACGCAAAAACCGCCGCATATTTCGTTGACATGACTCATTGACTGCATCAATAATGACTGCTCCGTGAAAGCCTGGAATGTCTCCGATTTATGGACCCGGTCAGAATAATTGTTTGGGATTAGAATGGCCATCCAGACATACAGCTGGCTTGCACAACAGTTAGATGTAGTGTTCTTGCAGTTTCTATTTCAGATTTGACGCAGATTACAAAGTCTCGGATACTTACTCGCTTTTTTATTTTTGCGGCACACAATGATGAGACACTGACACTAGTTATATACCCGAGACACTGAATATCGAGACTAACCATTCCTGCTCCCACTATGTGTCCACAAATTGCTGCCATATAAATACGGTGATTCCTACACTTTCTCGTGCGATGTGGTGCGAATTGTTGCACTGTTGACATGGATGATATGCTCGCAAGTCGGCGGACTGAATATGACGAATTGATTGGTCTCGGTATCCTGTGCCTCTTCTAGTTATAAATTAATCAATAAATAGACACAGAAATTGGCCTGTTTAGATTATCTCAGATCACAAGTTTTATTTACATTTCCTGTGGTTTGGACAATTGTCAGAATCAATATTTAGAACGAGAGATCTCGTGGCGATGAATAGGTGTCTTGGCGGATAAGAACTGGCTCAATCAGCAAGTTCATTTGAAAAGGTGGTAACTTGTATATAGTTCTGTACCATCTTGTTTAATGTGTAAAAATATTCGCCGCGTATCATACGCAGTCACAAGCCAAGTACACGAATCGAAGACTATTAGCGTTTAAGCAGAGGTAACTTGGGCGCTACGACCAAAATACAATAGGTTTTTGCATTCTGACCAATTTCTGATCAATTTTGAAAAATTTTCCTGTCTTCATTTCGCCACACAAAAGGTTATTAAGACTAACCAGCCAAACCTAGCCCTAACACAAAATGGCCAAAATAGTTAATCCATAAACATTAAACATTTACATAAGGAAATTTGGGTATTGAGGTTTTGAGTTTGAAGAAAGCACGTCGACATGATGGTGGCCATATTGTGCTAGGAGAAGTAAGTCAAAGCCAGAATAACAGAAGAATGATAGGACAGAAAGAGATCCTATCAGGCACGTCCATCAACCACCCACTATTCAACATAAGGAAGTGTCTAATGATGTATGACCGAGAATCTAACCTTGGTCCTAGCCGTAAAATACTCAAGGAACAGGCCACTATGGTGCAGGTGGGACTGCCAGATTGGCAGAGAAGTGATGAGAGGTGTAATAACCTCAACAACAACAAAATACTGTTGGTGAAAAAATCTTCAGGTGCGGTTGTCATTGTGCACATCAGGATTCTTAAAATGTCATGCGCAATATAGTATTTTGCTTTTAATAATTTTTCACCTTCAAATAACCTGACAGAAAAATAAGGAGGAAATCTGCAGGCACTACTAGAACACCTTACCTGAGTTGCAACTTTTTAAGTTTTCACAGATGGGTGCATTACAAAATGTAGGACTGTGCGTCCTTGGGTATTTTGGCAAATATCTGTTTTCACAGGCGTATGCTAAAAAATCGAATCAACCCCAGGAGAAATCCAAAGTTGAAACTGAATTACCTAAGGGAGTTTTTTTGCGTTTTTCTCTCTCTCTTTCCTTTTTTGTTTTTTGTTTTTACTACTCGTATACACATAAGGCAAGTGGAATTTTGTGTGCAGCCGCTGCTAAAATAACCAACGCAATGGCGGCAAGGAACTTCGACAGACGCTGTATCATAAAGGGTCAATTCTCAGGACGGTAGAAACCTATAGCCCGTTGAAACCGGAGCAGTTAATTTCAGTGGACGATTGTCGGAACAGCCACAGGAAGAGCCAGCCAGCGTTGTCGACCCTAACAAAATTGATTTACGTAACGCAGACACAAGGTGATATGTAAGCCTATATCTGGTGATAAGGTGCGAGACAGAAGATAATGTTTTATGGCGTCACATAAAACACTGAGGCTGGGGTATTGGGGTGAGACAAGGACATGGTATTACTGATGCTTACACATGCATGCATGTATACATAGTCACTATCACAAACAAGTGACAGATTATCAGCGAAACACTAATCCTTCCTGTTACAGTCCCCGGGGAAATAAATGAACCACATTTTACCAACTTCTAGTGTTCACGTAACTCACCTGTTACCGATTTTAATATAAGTTTATGGAGCAGTCTCTTTGCACCTTCTTGCAAATTAAATGACAAAATATTTTCTAGTTAAAAGGAATGGATCAGACGGTCATACCATGTTTGGAAACATGGATTTACCGAGGGGCGAAGTTATCACTGGAAACCCTGTAAACTGTACCGCTGGTGGCTAAAACCACTGTTGGTGCTGCTGCAGCTACCACCACCACTACCATTACTAATACTACAAAAACCGCTTCAGCTACTACCACTACTACTACCACCACTACTACTACCACCACTTCTACAAGACCAGTATCTTACTACCAACCTAACTGACTTACCACCACAATACTACTGCTGACGACATAAACCCCACAGCTTAAATCAATCTGATGTCTATGGGCACATTTTTGTACCATCGCTTATCTGAAATCAGACGTATAATTTTGAGGAACAAATAATTGCTAACTCGCTAGGATTTGTAGGACACACATTGATTTATACTTTAATTGGCGGAGTGTGGAAACAATTTTATCATTATCTCCATTGAGGTACGAAACCTCCAGGTCCACCAAAGATGATTAAGTTTGTTCATGCTCTTTGTACTGCTTACTACAAGTTACAGGTAAAGATTAAAATTTGCTAAGCTACATAGACAGGAAAAATGGACGAATGATGGTATGTGATGAAGTGAACGAGTTCGAGGAAACAAGTCTAAGCAAAAATAAATGCAGCACAGATCGTGTCATGTGAATGAAGCGCAAAGAGGGTTAAGGATATAACATAATATTATGTAATTTTGTTAACAGTAAGTTATCCTGGTATGTCTTTGATCTACAACAAGATTCTTGATAACGAGTAAAACTTAACTTGCCTGATAAATTGCTTTATGAGTCTGAGTTCATTTAAAAGGCTTAAAAGGGCGCAACTGAGAATTGGCATAATAAAGAATGCTGTCGAAGAATATGGAGACAAGAGGACCGTTACGGGAAATAACGTCACCCACTCATTGAGATTCAAGCAGATAGAAAGCCGAATAAAAACTGGAGAAGATTTTACATCAATTCCACCTTTTCCCTTTACATGCACACACATGCGCACACTATTTCAAACTTGAGCATTTTTTCCGGAAATGAAAAAAACCTTAGATCTTGTCGTATTACCTGACAGCTGTTGTGATGGAAAAAAAAAGGGGGGTGGGGGGTGGGGTGGGGGAGGGAAGAAACAGCTTCTAGCCATAACAGTAGGTCATCAATGAGGCAGGTTGGTGATCAATAAAAACTATCCATATCATTCTGTGATATTGTATTCTAAATAGGAGAAAAATAGACTGGAAAAAATAATATTGTATTTCGGAGGAGGGGGAAGAAGGGGCTGATACTGAGGGAGACAGGGAGAATGCACCCGGCCGAAGAGCTGTTTTGCTTGAGAAGAGACGAGTGATTTGGATTGGAAGATTGGCTGACATGTTGATGTCGATGACTGCCCTCGTTTTGGGCCCAAGGTCAATGCATTTCAGAATTCTTCATAATCTACGAGACAGCAACTGACAGGCTTACTACGCTGATTTCATGTTGTCTATCCGAGCTCACATGTACGCCTTTTGTCTCTGCACGATAGAAACAAAGTTCTTTATAAAATAGAGCAATACGTTAGTTTAACCATGTTCCAGCTAGACTTTTGTTTGGAAACCATAACATTTTAGGTAGTAAAAAGCAATAGCTAGACAATGGATACAACTCAGTATTTTCTATATTTGGCATTTTTAATTACACCACCATTTCCCAATAACAGCCTTTCAGAAATCCCCACATGGACTCTATCCCGTTACAAAGTCAGTCAAATTAATGGCAATCAAATTTTTCCCCAAATCTGTCTAAATGGTTGATGTAATCATTAAGGTGACAATAAATAATTTGCTGA